>ONZH01024430.1:0-504678 GCA_900303285.1 Rhinella marina | reverse complement strand
TTCTTAAGCCATGTCCCTACATGAACACTTACTGTGAGAACTAGTACTGCCAAAGACTACCTCTTCTGCCAAACGTGATGTGCCTCTGACAAGAACTGTGTGATTCATGAGGGAGTGGTCGAATGCCTTGTAAACCTCTTCTTTGAACGGTATAATAGATGAATTTACTTCAGACGGGTAACGTGAAATTTTGTGCAATAAATTAAGCACATGTACAATGTTTCTCAATCTCTAGTCCTTGGCGTACACAAAGCAGAGGCTTGGTCACTTTGGTTTAATCCACCTATTCTCAAGCAGGGTTATAATTAAAAAAATAAAATAATGTTGCCTTTCTTTCCAGATAATGCTAGCTTGCTATCAGCTGCCACCAGGTAAATAGTTTAAGACAAGTATGAAACTATCTGAAATGTATATATCAAGGACTTCCACCTGTCCATGGATCTTCATAGAAGTGTGACTGTGCATGCTAATGCAACTTAGCCCTGTTCACTTGAATGGGTTGATCTGCAGGCATTGCATGGAGCTCATTGTGTTTGGTACTTCCCCTTTGGTTTGCTGATCAGTGATCTAGTTTCATAAAAAATACAAATGTTCCAAATGTGAATATCTTAAAAGGTTTTTTTTTTTTTATCTTTGGGGGCCTTTCTGCCAGACCTCCCTATGGTGAAATGTCCCCCATGTGTCACATCACTGGGTCATCTTCTTGATTAAAAAGCATCTATAAAACATTTGGAGTGCCATAGAACCTTCTATACATGTGATGGCCATCCTCTATTTGCACCCAAAAATGAACTATTGGAGTGCAGATCCCATACCTCCACTGACATTACTGGGTCATATGACGCATGGTAGAAATTGTGATGGAAAATGTGCCTCTAGGCTTTACATGAATGTAGGATTGAATTGGGGTGTTGGGTTGGATACTGGCCAGTCTCATTGATGTTAGCAAATCATCTAACTAATGCATGTTACTGTATTATGTTTAGCTGGGGTCTAAGCATTCTAGGCACCTAGGCCATTAGTACCCGCTGGAGCTCCCTCCAGTAGTGACAGGCAGCAGGGTAGGAGGGGTCCAAACTGAACTCTCGCACTAGAAGCCATGAGCCTTTATGCCCCTGTTTGAGACCCCTGTCTTAAACCATATGATACATTAATATGATTATGCTGGTGGGTGCATCTGGACCTAGAAAACATGCCCATCAGGGACCATATCAGGCATACTAAACAGATAACCTCCATGATGATTCTGACTCAAGACTGGCACCTACAGAGTCTAGCGAATGCTGTGGTTGCCCCCCCTTCTTTGGATGTAGCCTTCTTCTATTAAAGTCTAGGATTCTGAGAAAAGCATGCAGAGGCTACATAGTGGGTGGGATATCAAAGAAGACATAAAGGATAAAGAAGAATTTTATTTTTTTGCTAAAAGAGTGACAAGTTTGAATGAGCATGTCATCCTGCTGCCCCTAAAACAATGCAGAGTATAGTTTCTCAGGAAAGTTGGCAGCTCTAATCTGCTTGGCTCAGCCTGGCTCGCTGCCTTGTTAGCTAATTTAAGTCTAACGTGTCTGTGCAGAACTATCGTTGCCCTATTAAAAAGAGATCATTCATGTCAGCTAACCCCAAAACCTCAAAAGAAAGCAGGACTCATTATGCACAGAAGTAAATCACTGAATTTCAACACATGTGGTTGGCATGGGTAACAGCCATGGTGTAATTTTGGAATCTCTCTAGATAACTACTTTTATCAGGATCCTACAAGGACACCAAAAAGAGAGGTCGCCTTCTGTACACCGACAGTATCAAAAAGCACTTGCCAGTAAGTATGTTATGTGAGTGATAACAATCTCTCTACAGAGCTACAGAATATGTTGACGCTACATAAATGAATAAAAAAAAAGTAATAAATATGAGTCATGGGTTGTTCCCTCAAGACTAATTACCTTATGCAGCCATTTCTTGAAGGGGTTGGCCAGTATTTTAAAAAAATAGCTACTTTCTTCCAAATACAGTGCATTTCCAGACACAATCTATGGACAAGTATGGTGCTCCTTCCATAAGAAAGCAAGCCATGTTTCATGTAAGTTCTTCAAAGACAAAGCGGCCGCCAGCTGTTACTGTCAGTTTTGCTGGCTGCTCCACTAGAGCGGGAGACAAGACTCTGCTTTCACCTCCTGTCAGGTACCACCCGCCCTGTTCTCTAAGAGCTCATTCACACAACCATATGAATAGCTCTGCATCCGTTCCGCAATATTGCGGAATGGATACGGACCATTAATTTCACGGTGTGCTGTCCGCATCCATTGTTCAGTTACGAGCACGAATTAATTATAGAGCAGTCCTATTCTTGTCCGCAATCAATGTCGTTTGACTCGCTGGGGGACTTACGCCATATTGTTTATTAAAACATTTGTTTGTCTTGTGGAGGTGACAGAGGAAAATTTTCCAACTTGTTGTGGCTGAAGCTCTGATTATGACAAGGATGATCTGTAGGACTGCATTTATATGCTGTGGTGCAATTTGGGGTTGAGTGTCATTGTGGGAGGTTAGAGCGGGTCACTCCACGGGAGTGGGGTGTTCCTACCCTCTTTCTCCCCAACAGACAGGGGATGTCCCTCTAGTATATATTTAGTTTAATGTGTACAGATGGCCTAATGCTATCGTGTGCAAGCCAGGGGCTTATAAACCGACAGCAGTCTAAGAAAGGAGCACTGAATGGTCAGTTGGTCTGCCCGAACTGACAAATCAGCAGCCTCCTTACTAACAACAAAGCTTCTTACTGTACGGAGCTTTGTTATTGGATGTTCACTCACCAGCAGTATTGTTAAACTGCTTGTGCCATTCAAAAGCATGTAGTGCACTTGTTTATAGCAGGGAAAGTCTTTGTATGTGTTAATATTAGGGATGAATCGACTTATGGAAACATCCATAAGTCGATTCGCATAAAACTTTGTTAGAATACTGTACGGAGTGAGCGCACCGTACAGTATTAGAATGTATTGGCTCCGATGAGCTGAAGTTATTACTTCACGAAGTCTAGTGAGACTTTGCATAATAACTTCATAAATTAATTTCTACTGTTAAAAACCTTTTACTGAACTCGTTTTCAGTTCTAAGTGGTACCTTGGAACCGAACCCGAGTTCAGTAAAAGGTTTTTAACAGTAGAAATTAATTTCTGAAGTTATTACCCGAAGTCTTGTAAAACTTCGCAATCACTCCGTACAGTAATTCTAATGAAGTTTTATGCGGATTGACATATGACGCTTGTACAGATGTTAGAGCGAGTCTTGTGACCTCTGTATATGTATATACAGTATAGAGAGAGAGAGAAAGAGAGATAGATAAATAATAAACATATAATTTATAATGAGCATGGCAGCCTTCTGGCTTTGAGATATATAATATCAGAAGGCTGCCATATGCATTACAATATATATAGATAGACTCTCTCTCTCTCGCTCTATATATATATATATATATATATATATATAAAGTATATTTAATGGGATAACACTGAGAATATGACACTTTGATACAATGTAAAGTAGTCAATGTACAGCATGTATAACAGTGTAATTTTGGTGTGCCCTCAAAATAACTCAACACACAACCATTAATGTCTAAACCACTGGCAACAAAAGTGAGTACACCCCTAAGTGAAAATGGCCAAATTGTGCCCAATTAGCCATTTTCAGCAGCCTCCCTGGTGTCATGTGACTTGTTACATGGGTCTTAGGTGTGAATGGAGAGCAGGTATGTCAATTTTGGTGTTATCGTTCTCACACTCTTTCATACTGGTCACTGGAAGTTCAACATGGTACCTCATGGCAAAGAACTCTCTGAGGACCTGAAAAAAAGAATTGCTGCTCTACATAAAGATGGCCTAGACTATAAGAAGCTTGTCAACACCCTGAAACTGAGCTGCAGCATGGTGGCCAAGACTATACAGTGGTTTAACAAAACAGGAGAGCAGTATAATTACAGCTCCTCTGTCCCATTTACTTCAATCGGGAAAAAGCAGTGCTGCGGTCTCTTCAAACAGCTGATCAGCGGTGTGCCAGGAGTCAGATCCCAATCAATCTGATATTAATGCTAAACAGTGAAACGTTTTATAATCTCTGTTTAGAATAACTGGGACACTTCTTTTATAATTGTGTTCTTTATTACTGTAAATGTTGCAGATTCATTATGAGTCCCAAAAATCTGCACAACATCGAAAACGGAAGGCACTTAGAAATCATCTGAATCCAGCAACACAAAGTTTGTTTAAGGAGGTGGTTATAGAGCAAAATGAAAATGAAGAGCATCATCACCTGGATAAATCCTCCATATCAGACACATTAAATCTTGGTGGCTCTCCACACCCGTGAATCAGACACAGCTATAGAGGATCCACAATTTGTAAAAAACCTGTCTGAAATTGGAGAACCTCTAGGCCCCATTCACACGACTGTGCAAATGGGGCCGTATCTATTCCGCAATATTGCGGAATAGATGCGGCCCTATTCACCTCTATTGGAGCGGGGAGCCGCCGCACGGAGCTAGCTCCGTGCCGCAGCTCATATGAAACATGTCCTATACTTGTCCACATGCACGGACAAGTATAGGCATTTTGAATGGGGCACCCGTCCGTGTGTTCCGAGCGGTGCGGAACACACGCTGGGCGGACCCGCAATAATACGGCCGTCTGAATGGGGCCTTAGAGGAAGATTCGCCAGTCGAGACAGTAGCTGGTCATCAAGTAAACTTTTCAGCTGTTCCAAGCAGTGAAGATTTACTACATAATGACACTGATCCTGCTCTCTGGCCTACATTGACAACCAAAGTTATAGATCGCATTGTAGAAACTAGACCACTTCACATAAAGATGTAAATAATCATCACTTTTCAACTATAGGAGAGTATTGGTTAATGGACAGCACTGCAGGAGACAGTAGTTGGTGTATTCAAAATCTACCAATAAAGTATTCTGTTTTTGTTGTAAACTGTTTGATAGAAGACCAGGGTCAAATCTTGCTTTGGAGGGATCTCAAGACTGGCAACATATGTCATCTACGTTGAATTCACTGCAAATCATTTTCTGGATGAAAGTAAATAGTTGGAGACTCAGGTTCGGCTGAAGGCAAATACTACAGTAGATCATTACTTGCAAGCTAACATGAATCAAGAGTATTGTCCAATTTCTTGCAAAACAGAATTTGGCATTCAGAGGTAGTTCCGATTGTCTTTTTACTCCTAATAATGGAAACTTTCAAAGCTTTGTGCTGACACTCGAAAAGTTTGACAAAGTCATGGCAGAGCATCTACATCGTGTTGTCTCCAGAGAAACAACAGACCACTATTGTGGTAAAAACATTCAAAATTAAATTATTACGCTCATGGCAAAGCAAGTTGTTAACAGCATTGTTACCTACTGCAAACAGGCAAAATATTACTCCATGATACTAGACTGTACCCCTGCTTTGAGCCACAAGGAACAAATGTAATGTATTATTTGCTTTTTAGATGAACTATCAGACATAAATGCAGTTAATGAACATTTTATTGGATTTAGAAATGTTGAAAACACAACAAAAAAAAGTTTTGGCTGATTTCATTCTGAAGTCACAGAAAATAATACACTATAACAATACATGCAAACACAACATATGGACTAAGCCCTCACTCTAATGATAAAATCTGAGATTCTCAGCCAATATATTTTGGTCACAACACATCTGTGCCCGTCTACCAGCGCCAAGGTGGTCTCAGTCAGGCATGTCTTACTCTAAACCTACCTATGCCGTTGGGCATCTACCATACATTCAGGAGAGCAGACCCTGAACATATAGTGTGCTACTCGTAGTTACCTCTGTGTGCACCAAGCAACCAATGAGAGGAAGAGAAAAGTCCTGGTAAAATGACTCAAACGTTGCGTTGAACAACTTTTGGGAGCAGCATGGAATTTTCTTATCTAGATAGATAGACACAGATAGATAATAGATAGATAGATAATAGATAGATAGATATAAATATTACCGTACATTATATTTAGACAACTGTGTTCCAGGCAGAAGATAGAAAAAACGGCAAGAGAACAGGTCCTCTATATTCTCTGCAGGCTGCCTCCCTGAACTCACCAGAGACACTGTAATTCTCAGGAGCAGGCTGAAGGAGGCCATTACAGTCACAGTGCAGGGCCTCCTTAAAGGGAACCTGTCATCTCCGAAACACCCCCTGAACTAGAGTAAGCGTTGTATAGTGTAAGTGATGCTGAATCCGAATATGTAAGTTTTATCTTCATACTCACTTCCATTCTGACGCTGTGCTCCCACAAACCTGCAGTAAAATGCACTCACTGGACTCTTCTTTGAGTCCTCTCCATTATATGAGTGAGCACCGGAGTCCAGTGAGTGCATATTACTGCAGGTTTGTGGGAGCACAGCGTCATAATGGAAGTGATTATGAAGATACAACTTACATATTCGAGCTTACTCTAGTTCAGGGGGTGTTTCGGAGATGACAGGTTCCCTTTAAGAGACAGAGAGGAAGGGGGCGGGGCCAAACTCTGCCTGGCTGCTGTGGAGCCTGCTATGGATGCAGCACCTAGCTCCTCACTACAGCATAAGGACCCTGCGTTTGTGCTCTTCTCAGGTGTGGCCACCAGCTTTCCCATGTCTGTCTGGGCAGCTCAGCAGGGGGCCCCATTTAGGGATGGGGCCCTGGGCAATTGCCCTATTTGCCCTATTTGCCCCCCTAACGCCAGACTTGCTGCCCATAATGGGCACAGCAGTGCGCAGGCATAGGGCAAGTGTGGGGCAGCTGGGCAGCCGCAAGATTTGTGAGGGAAAGGAGGAGGTAATTACATACCTCCCAACTTTTGAAAATCGCAAAGAGGGACAATATGTGCGGCACGCATCACGCATACTAGGCCACGCCTCTAACTCTGCCCAAAGCATAATTGCTGACTCCATCAGAACTACAGCGGCTGTGTAAATTACAGTGTAAATTCCTTTATTTTTTACGGCATGTGGAGCCCCTGGGACAATTTTTTTTCTTGTGCTTCAATATCCATTTAAATATTAGCACATAAATCAGATTATAGATATTTTAAGGTCCAAATTGCACCGAATAATGAAGTTGTGGTCTAATATACTGGTAGAAACCAAACAGATAGTTTAGTAAGGAACAGTTTAGTAAATGTATTAATGCACATTTCTGCATTAATTCCCCAAGTCAAAAAGAGGGACATTTAAGGACCAAAGAGGGACAGAGGGACATGGGTCGAAAAGAGGGACTGTCCCTCCAAAAGAGGGACACTTGGGAGGCATGTAATTATAGGATAAGAGGGTGGGCCAGAGTGTTGAAAGAGGAGTGGTTTTCTGGGCAAAGCGCTGAGGGGCCTGGGCACCTGCTACAGTAATACCACCCCTGGGCACTTGCCAAACCTCATTAGCATCTAATATATAAAGCTGAGTGCAGGGGCGTAGCTAAAGGCTCATGGGCCCTGGTGCAAGAGTTCAGCTTGGGCCCCCCCCCTTCCCTCAGTGCTGGTGAACCTAGCTTTTCTGCCGGCCAAGTCAAAAACTGACCCCCCCCCCCATGCCAAATTTTCACCCTAACCTTTTCCCTCCTAACATTACGTATATCACTACAGAACATACAGGGTAAGGCTACATTCACACGTTGTTTTTGCGGCCTCCGATCTGCATATTTTGCGGCTCAGATGCAGACCCATTCACTTCAATGAACACTGTGTGCTGTCCGCATCTGTATGTCCATTCCTATTTTTGTCTGTTTTGCAGACAAGGATAGGCATTGTTACAGTGGATCTGCAAAAAAAAAAGGATGCCATACGGAACATCATCCTTTTTTTGCGGATCCGCAATTTGCAGACTGCAAAACACAATGTTCGTGTGAATGTAGCCTAATACAGCGCCCCATACCTCGTACATCCAGTATAATACAGCGCCCCATACCTCTTACATCCAGTATAATACAGCGCCCCATACCTCTTACATCCAGTATAATACAGCGTCCCATCCCTCTTACATCCAGTATAATACAGCGCCCCATACCTCTTACATCCAGTATAATACAGCGCCCCATACCTCGTACATCCAGTATAATACAGCACCCCATACCTCATACATCCAGTATAATACAGCGCCCCATACCTCGTACATCCAGTATAATACAGCGCCCCATACCTCGTACATCCAGTATAATACAGCGCCCCATACCTCGTACATCCAGTGACGTCTCCTCTGATGTAGATCTTCTCTTTCCTCGTCTTCTCCTTTCAGACCAGACGCCATTTTTCAGCCATTTCTCATCTTTGCAGTTTGACAGAAAAAAATCTTAGTTTACTACTTTTCCATCATCCTCCCGTCTTCTGGACAAATCATCCTACCACCCCCAGTACTGTGCCACTAGTACCACACAGATAGTGCCCTTCAATAATTATTGGCACACAGTGTGCTAAAATAACTGCGCCCAGCAAATAGTGTCCCGTAATAGTGTGAACATAACGTGCCCCAGAAATAACTGCACCCCCAGTGCCCCCATGTGCCAGTAAAAATGCCCCCAGTGCTCCCGTGCCATTAAGAAATGCCCCCAAGTGCCAGTAACAAATGCCCCCAGTGCTCCCGTGCCATTAAGAAATGCCCCCAGTGCTAGTAAAAATGCCCCCAGTGCTCCCGTGCCATTAAGAAATGCCCCCAAGTGCCAGTAACAAATGCCCCCAGTGCTCCCGTGCCATTAAGAAATGCTCCCAGTGCTAGTAAAAATGCCCCTAGTGCTCCCGTGCCATTAAGAAATGCCCCCAGTGCCCCATGTGCCAGTAACAAATGCCCCCAGTGCCCCCATGTGCCAGTAACAAATGCCCCCAGTGCCAGTAAAAATGCCCCCAGTGCCCCCTTTTGCCAGTAAAAAAGCCCCCAGTGCCCCCATGTGCCAGTAAAAATTTCCCCAGTGCCTGTAATAATGCCCCCAGTGCCAGTAAAAATGCCCCAGTGCCCCCTTTTGCCGGTAAAAATGCCCCCAGTGCCAGTAAAAATGCCCCCAGTGCCTGTAATAATGCCCCCAGTGCCAGTAAAAATGCCCCCAGTGCCCCCTTTTGCCAGTAAAAATGCCCCCAGTGCCAGTAATAATGCCCCCAGTGCCAGTAAAAATGCCCCCAGTGCCCCCTTTGCCGGTAAAAATGCCCCCAGTGCCCCCATGTACCAGTAAAAATTTCCCCAGTGCCTGTAATAATGCCCCCAGTGCCAGTAAAAATGCCCCAGTGCCCCCTTTTGCCAGTAAAAATGCCCCCAGTGCCCCCATGTGCCAGTAAAAATGGCCCCAGTGCCTGTATTAATGCCCCCAGTGCCAGTAAAAATGCCCCCAGTGCCCCCATGTGCCAGTAAAAATGGCCCCAGTGCCTGTATTAATGCCCCCAGTGCCAGTAAAAATGCCCCCAGTGCCCCCATGTGCCAGTAAAAATGCCCCCAGTGCCCCCTTTTGCCGGTAAAAATGCCCCCAGTGCCCCATGTGCCAGTAAAAATTTCCCCAGTGCCTATAATAATGCCCCCAGTGCCAATAAAAATGATCCAGTGCCCCCTTTTGCCGGTAAAAATGCCCCCATGTGCCCCCAATAGAGCTCCGGTCCAAGACTACAACAATAAAAAAAATAAACACTTATACTTACCTCCATGGAGCTGGCAGCGATGCGATACAGGCCTCTTCCGGCCTGTGTCCCGCGCTGTACGGCTCAGGTGGCGCGATGACGTCATCGCGCCGCCTGAGCCGGCCTCTGATAGGCTGCAGGCCTAGTGCCTGCAGCCTATCAGAGGAACGGGCAGGGGAGACGCCTCTCCCTCCCCTGCCCGCAGTACAGGCATCTGTATCGCCGTCCTGAGGACAGCGATACAGATGACTATGGAGATGAGCGCTTCCACAATGGAAGCGCTCATCTCCCTCTGCCCCGCCGCCGCCCACAACTATGCGCATGGCCGCGCCGCACCTGCCTAATTGGCGGTGCGGCCCTGCAAGTAGCAAGGGGGAAAGGAATCCACAGTGTGCCATTTACAATCACAAAATTTGGCACACAAGTACATCAGGTGTCCGGGAAGGTTTTAGATCGGGTCTCAGCTCTCTAGGACGTACCATTCCTGAGATATTCCCAAAAACAAAATTAGCCAATAGAAACCTGGTCACACAACCCTTTATCAGCCAATAGAAGCTTGCAGGCACTTACTCTCCACATACACACAGTTTCACACCAGGTTTCAATAACAACCAGCCATTTTTCTTCACTGCTGTAGGTCAGCTTTAAAGGGGCAAAGCGCTGTAGATGACACTGTTAAAGGGGTATTCCAATTACCATAAATATAACTTATGTTTTAGACTAATCATTACCTAATATAATGTAAATTTCACATATTTACCGTTCAGTAGTAATAAAAGATGTTTTCTCCCACTGCTACCCACTGTGTTTCCTCATAACTTACCATGGCATCGACCTGTAATTCAGGCCACCCTCAAAAGAAGGACTTAAAAACCCCACCCCAGGTCTTGCTAAGCCACGCCACCTCCTTGGGAAGTTGTTCCCAAGCCAGAATGAATATATTTATTCTGCTCCTACAGGGCTGTTGCCCCATTCATTAGCACTGAGTTGACAGGGCCACGGTGCGATCCTTTCTTCTCCAGCTGTTTCACCCCCTCTGTTGCAGCACTCCAGCACTCTGATGAAGGTTTAAGTCCAAAACGTTCGGTTTGTAACTGAATGTCTACTTAATAAAGAATACAGCACTAAAAGGAGTCCAATGGAACGTGGAAGTCTTTATTATACAGTGCCTTCAGCCCCCTGGAACTTTTCAACCTTTTGCCACATTTCAGGCTTCAAACAAAAAGATATAACATTTTAAATTTTTGGTGAAGAATCAACTACAAGTGGGTCACAATTGAGAAGTGGAACGAAATTTATTGGATCATTTAAACTTTTTTTGTACTAATAAAACTGAAAAGTGGGGCGTGCAAAATTATTGCTGCGATTACAGCTGCAAGTTGCTTGGGGTATGTCTCTATCAGTTTTGCACATCTAGAGACTGAAATTCTTGCCCATTCTTCCTTGCAAAACAGCTCGAGCTCTTTGAGGTTGGATGGAGAGCGTTTGTGAACAGCAGTTTTCAGCTCTTTCCACATATTCTCAATTGGATTCAGGTCTGGACTTTGACTTGGCCATTCTAAGACCTGGATAATCATTATCTTGGGTCTGACTGTTCTTGCCCCATATATATATTCTATGTATTATATGTGTCGTGATATATTTTTTATGGTAATTAATACATTTTGGGTATTTTTTACATCATATTTTTCTTTGGTGTGTTTTTTGCCCTGTCAGAGGGTATTTATATAGGTTTGTAGTTGTTTTCTTGACACACCTAAATATAGTTATGTGAGAGGCATTTTGGTGCGTGTTATGTTTAATACGAGTACAGGAGGCGGGTGTCGGCGCAGAATCACATAGCCGGCACCCGACCCGTATGACAGGGAGCTGCGATACGCCACAGTTAACCCCTCAGGTGCCGCACAAATTTCAGGACATCACATCAGACCCCCATATCAGCCTTCCATGTCAGAACCCCACCAGCCCTCCATGTCAGACCCCCATCAGCCCTCATATCAGTCCACTCTGCCCCCATCAGACCTCAGATCAGCATACTGTGCCCCCATATCAGCCCACTGTGCCCCCATCAGACCTCAGATCAGCCCCCATATCAGCCTGCTGTACCCCCATATCAGCCCAATGTGCCCCCATCAGACCTCAGATCAGCCCACTGTGCCCCCATATTAGCCCACTGTGCCCCCATCAGACCTCAGATCAGCCCACTGTGCCCCCATCAGACCTCAGATCAGCCCATCAGCCCCCATATCAGCTCACTGTGCCCCGTATCAGCCCACTGTGCCATCAGACCTCAGATCAGCCCACTGTGCCCCCATCAGACCTCAGATCAGCCCATCAGCCCCATAAGGATAAAATAAAAAACTTTTTCACCTCTCCTGCGCCGCGGATCTGCTCCGGGTCCTGCGCTCCTCTGTCTTCTCCTGCCAGCGCTACGTCCTGACGCTGTACGCGGTCATGACGGCAAGAGAAGACAGAGGAGCGCCGGACCCGGAGCGGAGCTGCAGCGCAGGAGGGTGAGTATGTTTCTCTGCTCCCGGCACCTATTACATACTAGTGAGCGCTTTTGGGGGAAAAAAGTGCATCTTATAAAGTGAAAAATACGGTAATTTGGCTCCTAAATTTTTCAGTTCAGGGGCCAATGGCTCCCAGGTATATTTTTTAGTCTGGAGCACTGATAAAGGAAAATTTTTAGGATTTTTTTTAATTTTAAAAAACATAAATCCGACAGCTGTTTTTAAACAGGCTATTTGTTAACACTGTCAACCAGGTGTTATCTTTGCAATAAAGAGCTTGAAAGAAAAGAGGAAAAGAGTCATACTGTATAATACCTGTCAGTATCATCCAAATCTTCAGGTCAATTGGAGCTCTTTTGATTTGGGTAGAATTAATTTGGACCAGAAAATAATTTTTTTGAATGAATGAATGAATGAATGAATATCAAGAAATTTATTCATCTCTACTACTTAATACATAAATAAGTGAATGAGGGTCCAGTATTGATAAATCATAAAATGAATATTTACCTTTCACCATCATGTTGTTTTTAGGTCTGAAATTCTGTGCTGTTAAAGAAATTAAGATATCTTTATAGCAACTGGAGCTCAGTTTTTTTTTGTACAGAGCTCCAAAACTCCTGTGTTGTTCCCAGAGATGCTTAGCACTTGTTGGCCCTTTTGCCTTCACTCTCGGTCCAGCTCACCCCAAACCATCTCGATTGGGTTCAGGTCTGGTGACTGTGGAGGCCAGGTCATCACTCTCCTTCTTGGTCAAATAGCCCTTACACAGCCTGGAGGTGTGTTTGGGGTCATTGTCCTGTTGATAAATAAATGATGGTCCAACTAAACGCAAACCGGATGGAATAGCATGCCGCTGCAAGATGCTATGGTAGCCATGCTGGTTCAGTATGCCTTCAATTGTGAATAAATCCCCAACAGTGTCACCAGCAAAGCACCCCCACACCATCACACCTCCTCCTCCATGCTTCACGGTGGGAACCAGGCATGTAGAGTCCATCCGTTCACTTTTTCTGCGTCGCACAAAGACACGGTACTTTGAAGAACCTAGAATATAGACATATTTTCAGTTGTTTCACACTTTTTTGTTAAGTATATAATTCCACATGTGTTAATTGATAGTTTTGATGCCTTCAGTGTGAATCTACAATTTTCATAGTCATGAAAATACAGAAAACTCTTTGAATGAGAAGGTGTGTCCAAACGTTTGGTCTGTACTGTATATATATATCTATATATATATCTATATATATATCTATATATCTATCTATCTATCTATATATATATATATATATATATACACAGGTCCATGAGTGTTTCTGACTATATTATATAACATTAGGAAATTGCTCTACTAAATAAACATGTTAATAAGGTAATTGGACATTATATTTATTGCTAATATTTAACCAGTTTTACTTAATAAATTGGGATATTTAGAAGTTGCCGCATATTTAAAATGACCTAAAGCTTCACACATGGCTCAGAAGGTGCAGCTCTGCTTTTACAGCATGTGTAGCATCTGTACTCTGCATGCTGCAATAGAAGAGCAGAACTTGTGCAAGCCAAAGCTGCAGAGTGATCTCAGAAGCGCCACTGCACCTTATGAACTGTGTTTGAGGGTTTAAGTACCCTTTAAAGCTATGGGAACATTATAACTAGTGTTGAGCGAATCAAACTTTGGATCATAGATCTAACACTTTGTTTTAATGCTGTACAGAGACCTGTCTTATAATGTATTATGCATTTATGGTAAAAAAGTGCACATTCCTAAAATTAGTGCTGAAATGTCTGTGAAATTTGAGAACACAAATTTATTCTGTAGAGAAAACTTGTACCTTGTGCTTTTACTTCCCTGCAGGCAGACAGTGCTAAGAGAAGAGAGAGAATGTAATCAGTAAGCCTCCGAGCAGTGTAAGGAATGTAGCATTATGTCACATATTAGACCATATAAATGTCATGTTGTTGTAAATGTGTCCTCTGGTATGTGACTTCAACTTTTAGAAGCGTCTCAAGTTTCAAGAACAATTTGATGAGGATGAACAAAGCTAGAAACAAGGAAGTAGCCAAAATTAAAGTAATTAAAGGGCATCTGACAGCCGATTTGTACCTCAAACTGGCTGACCTGTTGCATGTGCGCTTGGCAGATGAAGATATCTGTGTTGGTCCCATGTTCATATGTACCCACATTACTGAAAAAAATGATGTTTTAATATATGCAAATGAGCCTCTAGAAGCAATGGGGGCGTTGCCGTTACACCTAGAGGCTCAGCTGTCTCTGCAACTAAACATCATAATTCCTGGCCCTGTCCATCAAAATGGAGAGGGCCTGGCAGATGCAGAGAGAGCTGAGCCTCTAGGTGTAATGGCAGCACCCCTGTTGCTCCAGAGGCTCATTTGGATATATTAAAACATCATTTTTCTCAGCTATGTGGGCACATATGAACATAGGATCAACACAGATGCCTTCAGCTGCCAAATGCACATGCAACAGGTCAGACAGTTTCATAGGTACAAATCCGCTGACATGTGCATACGTTTCTTTTACTTATGGAGGCAAAGGTATTTTTCTCTTTTGCTGTGGTGACCATTTTGTGAACACCAAGAAGTGCAGCCATGCTGGTTGTCAATTTTGAGTTAGCTTCTTTGAAACTAATGGTAAAACTGTCACTTAGGCCCCTTTCACACGACAGTATTTTTTGCGGACTCCGATCCGCATTTTTCACATGAAAAATGCGGACCCATTCATTTCTATGGGTCCGCAAAAAATACTGAGAACATACTGTGTGCTGTCCGCATCCGTTTGCCCGTTCCGTAGCCCCGCAAAAAAAATAGAACATGTCCTATTCTTGTCCGCAAAATGGACAAGGATAGGCATTGTTACAATGGATCCGCAAAAAAAACGGATGCCATACGGACGGCATCCGTTTTTTTTGCGGATCCGCAATTTGCGGACCGCAAAACACAACGTTCGTGTGAAAGAGGCCTTATTGACAGAATCCATTAGCCATCAGCTTCTGCTTTTAATCAGATCTATTCTGTGGAAAAACATGCCAACAAGAGCTCAAAAAGAAGAGTTTCATGATGCCCATTGACCTTAGTGAGATGCCCAGGCAATGCTGGACCTGTTGAGTCCTCCAGAGATGTTCCCAGCTAAACATTCTAAGTAATAAACTTAAAGAGGACCGTCCTCTCTTGACATGTCTCTTTTAGTAAATACTTTTCACCATGAAATAACAATTCTGGAACATGTTTTTTTTATAATTTTGCATTGTGCCATTCCTCTGTTATTCCCCCTCAATGTATTTAGAATTTAACAACTGAGTGTTACCCATTCCACTTGTCAAAGGGGTATATTCCTGCTCACTATGACTCTGCCCACACTGATGGGACAGTGTCAGAGTCTGAAGGGACATACCTCCAGCAGGTAATTTATTAATATATTTCTAGAATGAATAATAGGTTATATTCTAAGAAAAGAGGTTCTAGAATTGTTACATTTACTAAAACAGACATGTCTGGATCACCTCACACTGTCATCTTTAAAAGAGAACATATTGGCTGCCTTCATCCACCAGTAGAGGGCGCTTAGGTTACTGTTATGCATTAAACTCCGTAAAACAGTATGCAGTAAACTACTGTAGGTAGCAAACATTTTATCTTTTAACCCCTTAACAACGGGCATCGCTGCATTAGAGGATGTCAACAGCTCCCTGAGCATACCTACAGACGGAACTGGGAGACAATCCAATCCCAACTACTAACCCTTTAACTGTTGTAGTCCATGACTGCAGCATGATCAAAGGGGCTCCCCCCTTTGATCGGTCACTGGGCTTTGTGGTGAGCCTATTGGAGAATGGGGGCCTGTCTGCTGTGGGCCTACGCATATTAACTATGTGACTTTAACTGCGTAAAAAAATTAATTTAACAGGTTATTTAATGTGAAATGTCAACACAAAAAAGTTGTCAAAAAATATTTTTTCTTTATTTTTGCTGCAGAAAAATATATAAATTTATAGAAATGTATATGTATCCCCGTTCAGTTCTCAAACAGTAAAACATTTCTCCTGTATAAAACAAAGCCATGTCAATGCAAAAATAAAAAAATACCATGATGATATGCAGAGAGGCAAAAACTAAAAAGGAACTTTAGTAAAATGATTAATTGGATTTTATGAGAGAAGCAATCTAATTGTTCAAGTTCTCTATGGGAACTATTAAAAAGTGTAAAAGAAAGAAAAAAATGTTTTTAAAAATATAAAAAAAATTATAACACCCCCTTTCCCCAAAGTGAAAATAGACAAAAAAAACATCATAGGCACCACCGCGTGAGAAATAGTAAATGGTTGCATTGTATGCAACAGTAAATGGTGCCATTAGAAAGTACAACTTATCTTCAAAAAAACAAGCCTTCATTTGGCTATATGAATAGAAAAATAAAAAAAATTATATCTCTGAGAAGGTTGGGACTAAAAAAACAAAAAAATAGAAAATGGCTTGGTCCTATGGGGTTATTAAAGAAGGGTGTAATTAGCACATTTCTAAATCCTTTCATTTAAAAAAATCTGCCTGTATCCACCTGAAAAAAGCTGTAAAGTTATGGTCAATAGTGTTCTCATTTCCACCTAACTTGCGGTTAACTGCCTTATGTTTGGTTAGATCCGTCTCCGTTCGAGTGTCAGCGTTAACTAAGTTTCTGAATCTGACAGAAAAACTACTTCTACATTGCTTCTGAAGAGCAGAGAAGCTCCTATGTGTTTGTAAGTCTGATTTCTCCCTCCTTTCAGCTTTATGAGCTCCATACAAGAAAGCAAACATAGTGGAAATGAAGAGAAGTGAGGTCACTGTACAAATTACTGGCAGATTGTAGAGAAAAGAGACATCCCCTGCTTGTGAGAGAAATGCATCTTGGTGTGCAAGTGAAACAGGGTATAATATGAATGAGGAAAACTTTAGGGAATCCCAAAAAAGATCTGCTCATTCACAGGTATAATTCTACAATGAAGCACAGCCATTATGCAATCTTTTTTTGAAAACCCAGGTACGCTTTAAGATAAAAAAAGACACTTACCTAGCCATCACCAGTACTGAGGCTCCCATCCATGCTCCTTTAGGTCCCCTCAAGACGCATCACCTGCTGAGTCCAGTAAATGGCTTTAGTGCTTTGGTAAAGGGAGCCTTGGTGCTGGAACGATGTTGTTACTAGGAGAGTGTTTTTTTTTTTAACTTTTTTTAAGCACTTTCCTGGCTATAATTAAAATTGCTTTTGGTATCAGATAACCCCATTAAAGGGTCACTGAGCATTCCAAAAACTTCTGATATGTCATAGTGAAATATCAAAAGTTCTGGTCATTGGGAGTCTGATACCCCCACCAATCGCTAGAACAAGGAGAGAGAAACCCTCAAATAGCGCGCTCTCTCACCTCGCTTCAGGAGACAGAACTTTGATGAGTCTATAGCATTGTATTTGGACTGTCTCCTGCAGCGAGGAGAGAGAATGAGTTATGTGAGCACTTTTATCTCCTCAGTCTATGGATCAGTGGGGTCCTTAGCACTCAGACCTCCACCGATTAAAACCTTTGATATGCCACTATGGCATATGAAAAGGTTTTGGAAACCCTGTGACCCTTTATGGTATTCGGAAGTTAACACTACAGTATACATATATAATACAAGAAACTGCAGCAACAAACAATTGCCTGAAGTGTTTTTCTACTCAAATTGTGGTCCTCAAGTGACCCACCAAAGCTTCATGTGCATGCAGTGGCGCACACATTGTTGTCCTATGGTATGAAGACCATTCATGTGATGCTACATTATGCTTTCATGTGGCCAGATGGTAATTCTGTCAGATTTCATATATATTCAAAAGCAACAAACTCCATATGCCCTTATTTGAAGACATACACAATGTACAGGATACAGTATGGGCCCATTATCACTCCATACAGTTCATATCTCAAAGCTGTAATGGGAACACAGGGGTCGATTGGGAACTTAAATTGGCCCTATAAAAAAATAAAAGTTGCCCCATGTTGTAGGCGGGTCTAAATCGACATAAGGCAGGGTAAACACTATAGTGCAGAGCAAAACACTACCTCAGCAGAACCAAATACCAAAGTGCAGTGCAAAATACCTAGAAGAACCCAATACCACAATGCAGCAACACCAATTTGCAGTGTAAAATGCTCCTCCCCCAGAAGCTGTCTCTCTGTGGTTTCCAGCACCAGCTGCCATGTTCTGTCTTCCTCTTCTTCCTCCTTCACTTATCTCTAATGAACATACTGAGGAGGATGCTGAAGAGGTGAAACATGGGCGGTAGCACTGAGCAAGCCCTACCTTCAGCATTCTGCCTGGTCTTTCAATGCAACCAAACATAGAGGAGAATACAGTACCATACCTCCCAAGTGTCCCTCTTTTGGAGGGACAGTGCCTCTTTTTGACCTAAGTCCCCCTGTCCCTCTTTGATCCTTAATGTCCCTCTTTTTGACCTGGAGAATTAATGTATAAATGTGCTTTAATACATTTACAAAATTTCTCCTTACTAAACTATCTCTATGGTTTCTACCTGTATAATAGACAATAACTTCATTATTTGGTGCAATTTGGACCTTAAAATATCTATAATCTGATGATTTATGTGCTAATATTTATATGGACATTGAAGCGCAAGAAAAAAAAGGCCGCAGGGGTTCCAGTAATTATGATTTGGGCGGAGTTAGAGGCGTGGCCTAGTATAAAAAAAAAATGCCGTAATGCGCGCCACACATATTGTCCCTCTTTGCAATTTTCAAAAGTTGGGAGGTATGCAGTACTGCATACCTATGACATTCAGTGATGTCTACTCTGCTGCAGAGTTTCTCCTTCCTCATCATCTCCATTTGCCCCTGACCACCATAATGATCCACCATTCCCTCACAGAGGCTGGTACTTGGCTCAAGTATCACAGGCTGCTGTATCTCAGTCTGCTGCTCTCAGTCTTTTCCCACTCAGACACACACTCTATTTTTGCTAGGTGTACTCTTCTCAAGGGCAGGAGTTTTCTTGTTTTTGTGTCTTCCCTTGCAGCTTAACCTACTCTATCAGTTTACTACTAGCGCCATATATGCGCGATGCTCAAATAAGGCACCTGGTAGCACATGCAGCGGGCGCCACAGCCAGCAGGTGCCACAGCCAGCAGGTCTCTGCTGTTTCATACGGCAGAGGCCCACTGTTAATGTCTGTGACCGGCTGTGATCACAGTATCTAAACAGTGAAAAACCGGTAATCCCGTGCGGCAATCAGGGATACCGGTAATTCATTCTAATAGGCTGGGTCTCCCTGAAGAGACCCAGCGTATTAGAGCTATAATTCCTATGTTGGCCAGCAGGTGGAAAGCCAACATAAGAAATCAGCAGTCTAAGGTTTTCTATATTCCTTATGGGAGTATAAAAATATTCAATAAAAGACTAAGTATTGGAGATTGTAGCCTTCTAAGGAGGCTACAAAAGAAGGAAAATAATATTAAAAAATATACAAAATTTAAATCACCACCCTTTTCTTAGAATAAAAAATAAATACATAAATTATAAAAAAAAAATATATAAACATCATGGGCATCACCATGTTTGAAAATGTCCCTACTATTAAAATATAAAAATATTTCTCCAATACGGCGAATGACATAATGGGAAAAAGATTTAAAATGGCCTATTTGCCATTATTTCATCACTTCTCTTACCCTCAAAAATTGAATAAAATGTTATCAAAAAGATACACACACTCCAAAATGGTATAAAAAAACTACAGATCCTCCTGCAAAAAATGAGCCCCCACACAGCTCAGTAGATATAATTATATAAAAGTTATCGGGGTCAGAATATGATGTTAAAAATGCCCTCAATAGTGCCCACAGTAGTGCTTCCTATAGTGCCCCTGTCTCTATAACGCCCCCAGTAATGCTTCTGACATGGCCAAGTAAAAAACAGCTGAGTCCCTTCCCATGCTGCCTTCTGCACTACAGGCCACAGGCCTCTTCCACCTGGTGGCCTGAGATGGCTGAGATGACACCATGGCACCACCTGTGTCCCAGCACAGGCAGTCACGATGGCCTCATTGCATCATGTGAACTAGCACTGGCAGTCATGATAATGTCATTGTCATTGTTTTGTGACCGCATGTACTGTTTGTACATTGCCTCATAGGCTTGAGGCCTAGTAGCTTGAGGCTTATATGAATTACTGGCATCGGCCCACCAGGAATCATTCCAGTAGGATCTATGCCCATCTGTTCCTGGATGACACACCATAGAGGCAAGGGTCAAAGAAGGTGGAAAAAACAGAAGATCTACTACACTAATGTTTCCTCTCCATTCTTTAAGGCTTAATATGGACAGTACCTGTTCTTGATCCCGCTCCAGACCTCTAATCTATATTCCGTATCCAATTTGACACAACAGAATTTACATCCTGCAGACTGGTTTTTGTTAGGTCTGGTAAGGCCAACCATGGTTGGACACTTTTTTTTTAATCTATGGTTTATGGAAGATACATTGTACATTATTATCTCTTTTTTGTACTCCAGTAGAGTTCAGTATAATTGTTTGTGGGATATGTAGTCCCCCGTTTTCATTTTACTGATGTCAATAAAAGTTACATTTTAAAATTTAATTCCCACCCTTTTTCGTCCTTGAGGTGGAAAAAACCTCAGACCCTTTTGTCCTGCGTGGAAAAACCTGGCACCATAATGATGGTTACATTTTGATCTTCCCTATGGGGTTTAATCTCCTCTTTGTATGTCACTTGCAATGTTCATTGGTCCTAACACTTTATTTTTTCTTAGCCAAAGCTGGAACTGGATCCACAAAAGATGAGAAGAAAAATGCTCAACACACAAAATATGAAAAATGTGAAAAACACAAAAACCTAAGCTTAGTGGGCATGTTTTATTGAAAAGGTTTTTTTTTGAGAAACAAGTTAGCACAAACCAGCATTATAATAACAAGTACGTGAATAGGTAATGTGCCAAAAATTGCAAAAAATGTGAACAAATATACAGTAAATATACTCCGATTTAAATCCTTAAATCCCTTGATCCTGAAACATAACTAAAAGGAATGTATATAACTGTCTTTAAATGTGTTCTATGGAGGCTTCAAAGATGCCAGAGGCTTTTATGTACAGAGTGCAACTGTAGACAGAAACCTTAAATCCAGGCATCTTCTTCACATGTGTATAAACTCCGACCTCAGCATTCATCTCTCTTATATAATCAGTGACAGGTTGACTAAATTGATGTAAATCTCAGATCACTTCTTGTGTAATGCTCAGGATAATGATATTGCTGAAACATGTTCAAAAATGGCACGGAACAAAAGGCCCTACAAGTGTGTACACTAAGGTGGGTCACCAGCAGATTATATGCAGCTTCTCACGAGCTGTTTTTACCATGAGGTCAATAAATAACACAAAAATCTTCACTTTTTGGCAACCTTGAGATTCAAACAAGACTATCACAAGAATAGATCTTCCATTCAGAAAATAACAGTAACTATACAAAAAGAAATGACTTTGTAAATGTGGCTCCAGGTGTTCCTGCTCTTTCCGTGGCAGCTGATTTATAGGTACACACGTTCTCGAAGGTGACTGGCAGAAGGACAAACACAGGTGAAGCTAGACAAAGCAGACACACTCAACAGTGAGGTCTTATCGTGGCATGTGATAAATGTTTGCAGTCCAAGAGCCATCTTTATCCTCAGTGGAAACTTCCTGGCTCATAGGTGGAATGATCTACCCGATGTTCATAGATTTAATCTTTCATCATGCAGGAAGTGAGTACAAAAAGTAATTCTCTACCCTGTTGACCAATAATCAATACTTACTGCTGAATGAAATGATCCAGACAACATCAAACCTGCAAAATGTGCCACTAAATTTTATTGTATAGGGAGAAATATTTTGCATGGTTCTTGCAAATATTGCAATATTTCTAGATACAGTGACTGCTTTCCAAAAGGACACCACCCCTAGACCAGAGCATTGTCTGTTATAGATTTTCAATTCCAGTTTATCCTTTTTGTACAGGCTTCTTTTTGTAGCGTGTTACGAACAGCAGGAGTCTTCTTGATGTTTCATTATCTGCTACCTATTAGTCTGTTTTGGAGTAGTTGTTGGGCAACTGCCCTGTCCTAAAGCCAAGTCTTCAGTGAGGTTCCATGACCGCTGATTTACAGATACTTACTTGATTAGTTAGCTCTCTTTTAACACTATTGCTGTACCCCAAGAACAGGGTCACTGCAAAGGGTTAATTTATGTAATGTTGCATTGCCAAATTAAATGTTGTGATGTACTATATTTGTGTACCAAATGGCACTGAATGGGCAGTTATGGGTTAAAACTGTGTTTACAGGTTGGATTGCTGGGGAGATAGATCCTGGGTCTGCCCCAGAGGAGTATAGTCTAAGCAGAGGAAGAGTATAGAGAGATGTGAGCATGCTTCTCTGAGCTAGGCCTCAGTGTTCAGAAAACCATAGGGAACATTGCTAACACACTGTAACGCCTCCTGGGGGTCCCAGGCGGCGCACGCGTACTTACCGCTGCGGCCGGCGTTCTCACTCTTTGCTGCCGTGATGTTTGTTGCTTGGTCAGTGTGAAGTCTTGTTCTCTTGCCCTGGGCTCCAGGTGCTGCATTTTATTAGGTCAGCTCCTTAATTGGTTCCTCCCCTTTCCTCCTGTCTGTAACTATATAAGTCCTCTCTGGACACTTACTCCTTGCCTGAGCGTTATAAGTCATCCTGACTTGCGAAGGTTCCCGTATTGCCTTAGTCCTGCTGTAGTGTGAACACCGCTCTAGTCCTGCTGTTGTTTGAACACTACTATCCAGTACCTGGCTCCTGTTCGTGGTTCCTGTTCCTGATTCCCGCCCCTGGCTGATCCTCTCCGGTCTGCTTCCAGTGCATTGCTGACTCCAGTCATCTTTCCACATCTCCTCCCTTGGTGTGTGTCTGTCCTGTGTATCTGTCTCTCTGGTGTTTTGCACCTTAGTACTCTGTCCGTCTGGCCAGCTGTCACGAGTATTGTCTCACCCCAAGAGGTAGCGACCTGGTGTACCTCCTCGGGAAAGCCTATCCCCACCATCAGGGGTAATGTGAAGAACGGGAGGTACACTTAGACAACGCCCTTAGGGGAAGACATTCTCGTGACACAGTGGATCCACATCCACTGATCTTGACAGTACACTCAGGCCATGGATCCCGCTGGTCACCCCAAGCCTGCTGTATCGGATCTATTAAGTGAGATGAGACGTCAAAGTCAGCGCCAGGATGTTTTAATGCAATTCATGCAAAATTTTTCTGCCCGCCTAGACGCCATTTCTCCTCCAGTAATAGCTGCACCACAAGTCTCAGCAACTCCTCCAGCTTCCGCGCCTTTGACCCCGGATCAGAGTGCTTCCGGAATTCATCTGCCACTGCCGCCTCGTTATGGCGGGGATTCCAAGTCCTGCAGAGGCTTCCTTAACCAGTGCCTCATACACTTTGAGCTGCATGGACACAAGTTTCCATCTGAACGGGCAAAGATAGCTTTCATTGTGTCCCTGCTATCTGGTGAGGCCCTGGCATGGGCAAATCCTATCTGGGAGCGTGGTGGCCCAGAGACTACAAGTCTGCAGGCGTTCCTGGCTACCTTCCGGATGGTTTTTGAGGAGCCAGGCCGCACTTCATCTGCTGCCTCTGCTTTGCTGCGTCTACACCAGGGTTCCATGACTGTGGGCCAATATGCAATTCAGTTCCGGACACTGGCCGCTGAACTAGCATGGAATGATGAGGCTCAGCTAGCAGTTTTCTGGGAGGGTCTTTCAGGGCGGATTAAAGATGAGCTAGCTGGTCGTGACCGTCCATCTACCTTGAATGATCTGGTCACTTTAGCTACCAGAATTGATCTGCGTTTCAGGGAGCATTCCAGGGAGGACTTGCGTAGCAAAAGAGCACCTCGCCTTGCGCCTTCCTTCCAGAGGCCGATCCAGCCTCCAGTTTCTGCTTCCTCGGAGTGGAACGTCTCCGATTGTCGGATCAGGAGCGACAACGCCGCAGAGCTGAGAACTTGTGCCTCTATTGTGCTGGCAAGGCCCATTTTGCCCAGAATTGTCCGCTGAAACCGGGAAACTCCAAAGTCTAGGACATGTTGGAGAGGTGGTTCTAGACGCGGAGAAGTCCTCTCCTAAGCTTTCAATTCCTGTGATCCTCTCTCATGAGAGAACCAGCGTCACTGTGTCTGCCTTCCTGGATTTGGGCTCCGCTGGTAACTTTATCCTGCAAGATCTTGTCAGTCAGTACCGGCTTCCAACCTCCCGGCTGTCGAGACCTCTATCTGTTGCGTCGGTAAACGGAATGCCACTACCTGAGCCAGTGCAGTTTGTTATGATGCCCCTTAGACTGCAAGTTGGGGTTTTGCACTCTGAGGAGATCGTCTTCTACGTCCTGCCAGCTTCCGTGAATCCAGTCATTCTTGGTCTTCCCTGGCTTCGCCAGCATTCTCCAACCCTGGACTGGTACTCCTCCGGTGAAATCCTCCGGTGGGGACCCTCTTGCCTCTCCACCTGCCTGTCTGAAGTCCGGCCCACTCCTCCGCCTCCACCGACGGGGGATCTATCAGGACTGCCATCACAGTATGCCAGTTTTGCTGATGTATTTAGTAAAAAGGAGGCTGAAACACTGCCATCCCACCAATCCTATGATTGTCCAATTGACCTTCTACCAGGAACTACTCCCCCTCGCGGTCGAGTTTATCCACTCTCGCTTCCTGAGACCCAGGCGATGTCAGTCTACATCAAGGAGAATCTTGAGAGGGGATTTATCCGCAAGTCCACTTCGCCAGCTGGTGCAGGATTCTTCTTCGTCCAGATGAAGGATGGATCTTTAAGACCTTGCATAGACTATTGGGGCCTTAATCAGATCACCGTCAAGAATAAGTATCCATTGCCATTGATCCCGGAACTCTTTGACAGAATTCATGGAGCGAAGATCTTCTCCAAACTAGACCTGCGAGGGGCATATAATCTTGTCCGCATCCGAAAAGGAGACGAATGGAAGACCGCTTTTAACACACGGGACGGTCATTACGAATATCTCGTCATGCCTTTTGGACTATGTAATGCCCCAGCGGTCTTTCAGGAGTTTGTCAATGATGTTTTCCGGGACCTGCTTAATGTCTGTGTTGTGGTCTACTTGGACGATATTCTCATCTTTTCTCCTGATCTGACCTCACATCGGAGACATGTCCGTCTTGTCCTGCGACGGCTCAGAGAGAACCGGCTATATGCGAAACTGGAGAAGTGCATTTTTTAGAAAAACTCTCTGCCGTTCCTTGGATTCGTTGTCTCTGATACCGGTCTGAAAATGGATCCAGACAAACTTAAAGCAGTGTTGAACTGGCCACGCCCCCAGGGTCTCCGAGCAATTCAGAGATTCTTGGGATTCGCCAACTTCTACCGCCAGTTCATTCATAGTTTCTCTTCTCTCACCACCCCGATCTCTGCCCTGACCAAAAAGGGAGTGAACGCAAAAGTATGGACCCCGGAGGCAGAGGCTGCTTTCACCGAGTTAAAACAGGCTTTTACCTCTGCTCATGTTCTTCATCATCCGGATGTCGCCAAGCAATTTTTCCTAGAGGTGGATGCCTCTTCCATTGGAGCTGGAGCAGTCCTATTGCAGAAGAACTCCAGAGGCAAGATGATTACCTGCGGTTTCTTCTCTAAACTCTTTTCTTCTGCTCAGAGGAACTATTCTATCGGGGACAGGGAACTCTTGGCCATTAAGTTGGCCTTGGAAGAATGGCGACATTTGCTGGAAGGTACACAACATCCTGTGGTGATTTACATGGACCACAAGAACCTGGTCTACCTCCAAACTGCACAACGCCTAAATCCTCGTCAAGCTAGATGGGCACTGTTCTTTTCTCGTTTCAACTTTGAGCTACACCCTGCTGAAAAGAATACCAAAGCAGATGCTCTTTCCCGGTCATTTGATTCTTCTGATCAACAAGAGGATCCCCAGTATATTATTGATCCTGCTCGTCTGATTTCCGTGGCTCCCATCCAGATTAAAGACATTCCTCCTGGGAAGATATTTGTACCAGTCTCCAAAAGAAGGCGTATTTTAGCTTGGGGTCATGACTCCAAACTTGCTGGTCACCCAGGGGTTCGTAAAACCATCCAGCTTCTCTCACGGCATTACTGGTGGCCTAACCTCTCTCAAGAGGTGGAGGAATACGTCTCCGCCTGTACCATCTGTGCTCAAAACAAATCCCCCAGGTCCAAACCATCTGGTCTGCTGTTACCCCTTTCCATTCCAGATGCCCCTTGGCAACACATTGGTATGGACTTTGTTACCGATTTACCACTGTCTTCTGGTTGCACCGTCATTTGGGTAGTTGTGGATCGCTTTTCTAAGATGGCCCATTTCATTCCTCTGTCTGGACTGCCCTCTGCCACCAAACTTGCCAGTCTCTTCGCGGAGCACATCTTCCGCCTACATGGCCTACCTTTACACATTGTCTCCGACCGTGGAGTTCAGTTCACTTCCAGGTTCTGGAGAGCTCTCTGCCATCTTCTAGAAGTGGAGTTGGATTTCTCGTCCGGATACCATCCCCAGACAAATGGACAAGTGGAACGAGTTAACCAGATACTGGAGAACTACCTTCGTCATTTTGTCTCTGCCCGACAAGACAATTGGGCCCAGCTGCTACGTTGGGCAGAATTTTCTTACAATAACCACACCAGTGAATCCTCAGGCTCTTCACCATTCTTCATTGTCTATGGGTGCCATCCACGAATTCCTCTTCCTGTTACCGCTCCTTCTGGGGTACCAGCTGCAGATTCATCTTTCAGGGACTTTTTAAAAATATGGCGCCAAGCCAAGGACTGCATCTCCAAGGCGGTGACTCGTATGAAGAAATATGCGGATCGGAGGCGCAAGAAGCCTCCACAATTTTCCATAGGTGAAAAGGTCTGGTTATCTTCAAAAAATATCCGGTTAAGGGTTCCAAGCTACAAGTTGGCACCTCGGTTCCTGGGACCATTCGAGGTGCTGAAAAGGATCAATGATGTCACCTATAAACTCCGCCTGCCTCCTAGTCTGCGTGTATCCAATTCTTGTGTCCCAATGTGTATGTGTATCCAATGTGTCCCTGCTCAAGCCTTTGGTCCTGAACCGCTATTCCCGCAGTGTTTCTACCCCAGATCCTGTCACTGTAGATCCTGAGCCAGAATATGAGGTGAGGGACATTTTGGACATGAAGAGGCATGGGAGGAAGACATACTATCTTGTGGATTGGAAAGACTTTGGTCCTGAAGAGAGGTCCTGGGAACCTGAGGACAACATCAATGCCCCTACTCTACTCAAAAAGTTTCTTGCCGGCCTCAGGAGGAGGGGGAGTAGAGGGGGGGGGTACTGTAACGCTTCCCGTGGGTCCCAGGCGGCGCACGCGTACTTACCGCTGCGGCCGGCGTTCTCGCTCTTTGCTGCCGTGATGTTTGTTGCTTGGTCAGTGTGAAGTCTTGTTCTCTTGCCCTGGGCTCCAGCTGCTGCATTTTATTAGGTCAGCTCCTTAATTGGTTCCTCCCCTTTCCTCCTGTCTGTAACTATATAAGTCCTCTCTGGACACTTACTCCTTGCCTGAGCGTTATAAGTCATCCTGACTTGCGAAGGTTGCCGTATTGCCTTAGTCCTGCTGTAGTGTGAACACCGCTCTAGTCCTGCTGTTGTTTGAACACTACTATCCAGTACCTGGCTTCCGTTCCTGGCTCCTGTTCGTGGTTCCTGTTCCTGATTCCCGCCCCTGGCTGATCCTCTCCGGTCTGCTTCCAGTCCATTGCTGACTCCAGTCATCTTTCCACATCTCCTCCCTTGGTGTGTGTCTGTCCTGCGTATCTGTCTCTCTGGTGTTTTGCACCTTAGTACTCTGTCCGTCTGGCCAGCTGTCATGAGTATTGTCTCACCCCAAGAGGTAGCGACCTGGTGTACCTCCTCGGGAAAGCCTATCCCCACCATCAGGGGTAATATGAAGAACGGGAGGTACACTTAGACAACGCCCTTAGGGGAAGACATTCTCGTGACACAGTGGATCCACATCCACTGATCTTGACACACACTCTTTCACACTTTGCAATGGTTTGGCAAACCATAACATCAGTCTTAAATCTGCACTTGGGAACCTCATTGCATGACTAAGGTTCTGTAGAGAGAGACAGGGAAAAGGAGTACTACAACCTCCATTGCTGCTCCTGTCCAGACGCTGCTATTGGGCAAGGATTGCAGTGTGTTTCATGGCTTGGAACTGTGCCTTGTTATTGTCAGATGTACTACTTCTCCTATTCTGAACTTTTGTGAAGAGAGATTTATTTATTCATACCAACTGTCTTGGTTACTGACACCACCATTCACCGGCCACTTGACCTGCTCTCCTGCCTTACACCCAGACAAACACCAAGGCACCCCCAACTACCAGAGGGAAGGCGCCCCGATAACATGGTGTGCCCTGAGAGAGGAAAGGGTGTTCCCTCCAGTCACTGCATGACCCCAGGGACAGCCAGAGGGGATATTGCCACTGTGAACTGTGAGTACTACTACTAACTGCAGGGCCACAACCTCCACTCCCATTCTCCTCACATCCCCTCTGGATCACTGCACTACTGGCTTCTTGCAGGTTGTTGTTGGTGATAGCGTATGCTATGTTTAGTTTAGTCTTCATGACTCTGGTTCATGGTGTTTTCTTGTTCATATTAGAGTCTATATTGCAGATTAGGGTTTCCATTAGCAAAATCTTTAGGAACAGTGAGGTCAGTGGGTGTCTGGTGTGAGGTTCCATATCTAGGGACAGATCTAGGGAAAGATTCATGGAAAGCAAGCATCAGGAACAGTTATGTTCTGTTTGTTCAATCATCTGACTACCATTACCATCATATGTTTGCTCCATCATTTGACTGCCTTTACCGTCCTGTTCTAGTCATTTATTGATGAGTTCCTATTTCCTTGCCTACTTCTTACCTATTAGTGCTGTGATATATGCTTCATATATTGTTTATTATACTTTACAGTTGTTTCAGCCCTACTATAAGACTTGGGGATAACTTTGTACCAGGAGACACTGTTAGTACCAGGAATTTCCATGAGCGACCTCCAGTTCTGCCGTATTGTGTCCAGATGCCATTGTTACATAGAGGACTTGAGTGCACTAATAGGAATACCAAAACTTGTGTTTCTCCCATTGGAGGATTATTATTGAGTCTGTTTGGTGCACCCACAATAGATATGATATATCATTATATATAGATATGACATGGAGGGCAGAAAGGGAGGCACATCTGACACTCTGCATTGTGCTTGCTGTTGCTAGGCCTTGGAAACCCACACCGTAAAGCTCCTGGTGCAATATTTGTGATGATGTTAATGCAGAGTCCTGAAATACACTGCAAAGCACTGGAAGTGTTAATATAATTGTATTTTATGTATTTTATAGTACATATGCATGTACTGCAAATCCCATAAGGTTGGGAGGTTGGGAAGTGGCTAGACAGGGCTAGCTCAATCCTTCCTCTCTAGGAGGAAGTCTCTGGAGTCTATGGCTGACTGCTGAGGACTGAACACCTCAGAGCATCAAGGAGCAGATCCTGTAGGAACATTCTAATCCCCTACAGACTACAAGTGCCAGCCCTCAGAAGGGAAAAGTTCTACAGAAGAATTAGCAAACACAAAGGGATTGTGGACTACTTTGGCAAGGAAGGTAACCACTGCAAATCTGGCACTAGTCTCCTCTGCATGTGGTGGGAATGCTAAGAGCTGCAAGCTGCCCACCAAACCAAAGGACAGGAAGGCGCCCCTGTTCAAAGACTGTATTCCTTTAAGGATACTGTAGATATCATATGCTTATATATACTGTATCTGATAATAGAGAAAGTGCATAGCAGTGACCGACTACCATACATCAAATTGTGGTACCTCGCCAAGATCAAACTGTCATTGAGATGTTAAGAGCTGTACCACCTGAAAAAATTGCTAATTGGCCAACCTGAGCTGATGTACCTCTATAACAACACCATCCATTGTTCTCCTGGATACACATCATATTAGCTTATGTTTGGTCGACCAGGTAAGCTATCAGCAGACCTCACCTTGGATGAATCCATTCCTGACGCCATCAACCCTTTACCACAGACAGACTGGGTGAGTGAACATCAAAAATACTTAGCTGATGCACAAGAGATTGTTCAAATCCGCATGGCAAATGCAAGACAAAAACAACAAAGAGACTATGACCAATCTGCCAAAGTAGAGCCTTTCAAAATCAGTCGCCATGTATGGCTTAAAAATACCTATCATACCAGAAAACTGAATAGCAAAAGGGAAAGATAGCCATACACCATATGTCTATGAAATTATTAAAGAGAACAGAGCACCCCAAGTGGTACATCACAGCTGGCTTAAATTATGCCTAAAGGAGACTGTTCAGAAAGATACTCCAACTAACGAGCAACCATCCAAGAAACCACTGATGAGATCCACTGCATTGGTTTTTTACACCATTACTTAACTTCCTTGTTTCTGTTGGAAATACTCTGGCTCAGTATCACCCAGTAATGCCAACCTATGAGGAATCTTCTGTGGATCAAGAGGAACCAAGTTGTCCAAAGCCAATACCTGAGGAGGAACCACAGCCACTCAGAGCATCCAACCGGACCACAAAATGGAAACTACATGCCTGGTACCTGGATTACCTTTATAGAAAATTTGAAGCCACAGAGCCAGGGTAAGAGATTTGCTGCTATTTTAGTTATTTGTTGGCTACCACCAACGTTGCCTTAAGCACTCTCTAAAGTCTCCTTTACCCTGTTTGCAATGTTCAAGTCTGTGCCTGGAGATGGACTTTATTGCACCTAAGTCCTCTGTGATGTTCTGAAACCACCACGTTTTTTGCCGAGGGAATGGAGTCATGCCCTGTGTGCCTCCTGAGAAGTTCCAAGTTGCCTTCAATCATATTATAATGCACTGTCGCTATGACAGGCCAGCACCACCAGGTCCCCATATGAGAGATGACTATGTCCCTTGTCATCTATGCTGCTACACAATTTTATGCTTGACTGTTCCTTATATATATGTATGCCTAACCATGGTCTCTTGGAGGAAGACGACAGAATACTAAGACTAAAATATGGTACCATATATATGCATGTATGCTCTGTCTTCCATGTGACCTACCTTCATGGCAAGAGTGCACCGGGGACTGATTTCCTTGGGGGGGATGCAGTGTCCTGAAATACACTGCAAAGCACTGAAAATGTTAATATCACTCTATTTTATGTATTATATGCATGTACTACATATCTCATAAGGTTGTACAGGGAGTGAGAGGTCCCAAATGGCTACATAAAGCTGGCTCCACCTTTCCTCTTTAGGAGAAGGTTTCTGGAGTCTATAGCTGACTGCTCAGCGGGGGTGGGATTCAAATTTTTAACAACAGGTTCCCTACTCAACGGTGGACATGTGGCGTCATGACAAATGTTTACACATACATCTCATATATGCAACACCCATACACATAAATATACCATATACATGGTACACATACATAAATACACTATATATACACTACACACACATACCACCCAACACACACATACCACCCAACTTTTAAAAAGCCTCCATATTCAACCTTTGGGAGTTACTTGAGTCAGCTATAAAGACTGCATTTCATGTGAACATTGCTTGTGTGGATCACCTATTGACAGGCTTCAGTAAAATACTGTGGATCTGTTAAATAAAAACCAGTCTCATCATTAACCCCTTCGCGCCCAGCGCCGTACATGTACGGCGCTGGGGCGATGCGGGCACATGGCGCCCGCTCGCAGGTGCGGCGGGCGTCATGGCCGGCAAGTCTCTGCTGTTTCTAACAGCAGAGACTTGCCGCTACTTACCGCCATCGGCGGCGTCTTCCTGGTTGATTAGATGCCGTGATCACACGGCATCTAGTTGCGTGTGGCCTGTCTGTCTGTCTGTCTGTACACCATATGAAAACTGTAATCCTCGCTGGTGAAGATTACAGTTTTCAAAGTGCAATGATAAGAAATGAGCAACTCATGGATTTCTGAGTCTATAAAATCCATAATTGCTCATAAAGAAAAAAAAAAGCCACAATATATAAGCCCATATTTGAGCTTTCTAATAGTAAAAAAAAAAATTTAAAAAAAATGTTAAAAAATATATAAAAAATAAAAAAGATGTAAAAGTTCAAATCACCCCCCTTTCTGTATAAGTAAAAAATAAATACCTAAATAACAATAAATATAGACATCATGGGTATCACCGTGACTGAAAACGCCTGTACTTTTAAAATATAAAAAAAAATTCCAATACAGCGAATTGTGTGGCGTAAAAAAGCGTCCAAATGGCGATTTGCCGTTTTTTGTCGCTTTTTTTTTCTAAAAAAAATTAAATAAAAAGTGATCAAAAAGTCATACACACCCCAGAATGGTATCAATAAAAACTTCAGATCGTCCCGCAAAAAATGAGCCCCCATACAGCTCTGTACACATAAATACCAAAAAGTTATAGGGGTCAAGATTTGACAAGGAAAAAAAAAAAAAAAAAAAAAAGGGCAACTTTCGAATTATTTTATCACTATGAAAACGCAGGAAAAACTATACATATTAGGTATTGCCGGATTCGTACTGACCAGTAGAATGAAAGTAACGGATCAGTTTTAATGCACATCGAACGCTGTAAATAAGAAACCCCTAGAACTGTAGCGGAATAGCGTTTTCTTTGCAATTTCACCCGGTTTGGAATTTTTTTCCCACTACACCGTATGCAATATTAAATGGTGGCGTTGGAAAGTACAACTTGTCCCGCAAAAAACAAGCCCTCATACAGCTATGTGAACAGAAAAATATAAGAGTTATGGCTGTTTGAAGGCAGGGAGCGCAAAACGAAAATGCAGAACCGAAAAAAGCTCAGGGGGTGAAGGGGTTAATACCACACCACACTACAGTTTACTCCATCATTTTTGCTGCAGGGCCTCAGGAAGTGCTGGGGAGGACTACTACATGACTACTACAACTCCCATCTACACTACCACTCCTATCCTCTCCACCTCCATACCAGACTTGCTACATCAATGTCAGAGGAGGTTTGAACATCTCCAGATATAGAGTCAGCAGAGAGTTGAAGACTATGTAACTTTACATGGTCTGCCACTGTGTGGCTGAGTTACTGAGGTTCCTAAATGCTTCCACTTTGCAATTATACCACTCACAGCTGATGGTGAAATATCTAGGAGGAAAGAAATGTAATATTTTTACAAACTGACTTCTTGCAGAGATAGCATTATATTACAATACCTCAATGGAATTGAATGAGCTCTTTAGAAGGACCTATTGTTTCACAAATGTTTGTAAAGACAGACTGCATAGCCAGGTGCTGGATTTTATACACTTTTGGCAATGGGACTGAATAAAATGATTAATAGGTGTGTCCCAATACCTTTGTCCATAGTTCACCCCTTTAAAATGTTATGATGATAGTTGCATGATATTTATGCACTATGAATCCCGATTCAGTGCAGTTGCCAGGTTTATTGGGCTAACCCACCCCCATGGTTAGGAGTCTTTGATGAGTATGCCTGGAGGAAGCATATCCATGTGTAAGCTACTCACAACTAGGCCCAGTCATGCTGGATTTAGACAGTAAGGTAAATGCGTGTTTATGGCAATAGACTTTACTGATTGAGGAAAGGGTTTGTTGTCTCCAGTGCCCACCACACTTCTGAGACAGGTTGGCTATCAGATTCTAGTCTTGCACCCATTGCAGAAAGTGTTAATCAGAACAGAATTGCATGCCTGTAATTATTTGGGAAGATTGCAAAAGATACTTAGAGAGAGACTCAGGAAAGACTACTACCATCACTGGCACCTCATATATAAAACTTTTGGGAGAATCCTGCTGTGTTATATACTTTAGAACTGTACCTACTGCTTGTGTATGTACTACAACCTCCATCATCTACTCAGTAAAGAGAGACTTTATTTGTTATCACCCAACGAATCTGGTCATTGCCTCCATCATCCATCTTCCCTTTTCACTTCTGCCTTGGAACCATCTACCTAAAATTAAGGGCACCCCAGCCTCCATCATGCAGGAGTCCCCAAAAGCCCAGGGTGTCCCCCAAGTGAAGAAAAGGTGCACCCAAGGGCGTAGCTATAGAGGGTGCAGAGGTAGTGGTTGCTACCAGGCCCAGGAACCTGAGGGGGCCCAGAGACCCTTGTGCCACATAAGAAAACACTGGTATTATAGAAGGTGCCTCCACCTCTGGCTGGAGGGAAGGGAATTAGGTCAAGAATTTGGCATGGGGAGGGCGGGAGGTGTTTCAGTTTTTGTCTCAGCCATCAGGAAGGTTGTGTGCTCACCTGCCCCTGGCCACAAAGCATGAGGAAAGGGGGGCTCTAACAGAACTGTTGCACCAGGGCCCATGAGCCTTTAGCTACGCCCCTGGGTGCACCCTACCATGCAGCACTCAAGGCCCAGGGAGCACTAGAGGGACAGAGATTAGCCACATGAGGACTACAACCACCCTCTATGCCACCGCCACCAATGTCTTCCTCTCCAGCTCCAGCCATCACACCTCCCCTACAGGCTGGTGCTCTGCATAGGCCACAGGCTGCTTGACCTAAAATGGCCTTTGGCCTAGAGAATAGCAGCAAAGGTAGTCTAATCTGTTTTTATTTTCTGATTGTAGATTATTTAATTTTATTTCCAGAACATTATTATGGTGGCTGCCATCTTGCCTGAGCTGTTCTTCATAGCATTAACAAAGCATTAAAAAAATTGCTTTATGGTAGCCCCATGGGCCATAGACACAGTGGACAGGAGGGGACCTCACTGACTTCTATGGGAGAATGGCACCTATTATTAGGCTTAGTGGCCAGTGCAAAAACTGTAGGATTTTATGGTTTTTGAAAATATGTTCAACATAAAATGTGATTTAAACAATCATTTTCTGATGACACATTCCCTTTAAATGAAGATGGGGATCTGGGTCAGCATCCTGCTGCTCCATATTTCTCCGAACCGTATGCTATTTTAAGAACCAGGTTGGGGAAACCAGGGAGAACTGGCCAGATCCCACCCCTGGTTGTCAGCCTGGATACTGCAAGTCTTTTAGTGCCAAATGAGCAGGAATCTCCTACCAATGCTACGGGAAAGCTAGGTTCAGACAGAGTTTAAAGGGATTTTCCATCTTTACAGACGATTTACTGTATCTCTACAGGCCTAGATTTTTCTGCACTTTTGTTACTCTTGGGTGCATATAGTGGTCAAATCTCTGGTTGAAATAATAAAAAAGATTGGCAGTATACAGTAATTCATGAATTAACATTAGAGGAAATTGTCTAAGAGCAATTACATTGCAGGTTCATGAGAAAGGAAACCCCCTTTAAATCCCAGCAGTTATTTATCTTGTGTTTGTGTGTTTTGTGAGTCAATGTTATATATCTGTCAGGATGAAAAGGAATATGTTCTGCCTTTAAACCAAGATAAATCCAAGGTCTGGAGGTAACACAAATATTCAGACAATGTTCGCTTAGCAAATCTCACCTTCATTGTTTCAAAGGCTGGGGGCAAGAAATATAAATATATATATATATATATATATATATATATATATATATATATTAATCTTTACATTATGCCATCCATATTCTGCAATTCAGTGGGTACATGTACAATTCAAAATCAACATCCAATTACAGTTTAATATACAACTGAAACGCCAGGAGTGAGGGCCCTGCTCGCAAGAGTTTACAATCTATGAGGAAATGGGCCAGGGGCTGGCTGGCAAATTTTGGCCTGGGGGGCAAGCACACAGCACTGGCCCATGTGTAGCGGCCCACCCTTAACCTGTTTAACTCCGCCTACCATAAAGGCAGTATAGGTAAAAGGGCTTAAAATCATTGAAAGGCGGCAGCTGGTTGTGTTTTCATGTTGGATCCCAGATACATGACATGGCTGAGTCCGTAGCAACAGCTTGATCATTAGAGGGACCAGATTTACCAACTCCTGAGCTGAAGAGACTCCATTAACTTTTTTTAACTTTTCTGTCCGGTCTTTTTAACAGAATCTGTGACCCAAACGCAAATGTGAATGGGTAGTATTAGACGTATAGCATCAGATGTATGTTTAATACACAAATACAGAGCAAGAACCAAGATCACTACATACACACAGCACCAGAACCAAACCTATAAGTCAAACACAGCACCAGAACCAAGTTCTCTACATAAATACAGCACCAGAACCAAACCTATAAGTCAAATACAGCACCAGAACAAAGTTCTCTACATAAATACAGCACCAGAACCAAAACTATAAGTCAAACACAGAACCAGAAACAATTTCAATGCATCAATACAGCACCAGAACGAGGCCCATATGTCAAATACAGCAACAAAATCAACAAGAAATACAGCACCATAACAAAACCCATAAGTCAAATACAGCACCAGAACCAAGTTATCTACATAAATACTGCATCAGAACCAAGTTATCTACATAAATACAGCACCAGAACCAAGTTCTCTACATAAATACATCACCAGAACCAAGCTCACTACATAAATACAGCACCAGAACCAAGTTCTCTACATAAATGCATCACCAGAACCAAGTTCTCTACATAAATACAGCACCAGAACCAAGTTCTGTACATAAATACAGCACCAGAACCAAGTTCTCTACATAAATACATAGCCAGAACCAAGCTCACTACATACATACAGCACCAGAACCAAGTTCTCTACATAAATACATCACCAGAACCAAGTTCTCTACATAAATACATCACCAGAACCAAGTTCTCTACATAAATACAGCACCAGAACCAAGTTCTCTACATAAATACAGCACCAGAACCAAGTTCTCTACATAAATACAGCACCAGAACCAAGTTCTCTACATAAATACAGCACCAGAACCAAGTTCTCTACATAAATACAGCACCAGATTTTAAAAGTTAAGTACGACCATATGACCTCGTACAGTGTGAAACTACAGCTCCCAGTATGGCCTGAACAAGTGTAAAGGGATGCTGGGAGTTGTTGCTGTGCAAAACAGCCTGCTACCACCCTTTATCAGATGTAGGTCATCCAGGTGACTACAACACTCATCATACACAGTCAGTAGCAGAATAATCATTTCCATTTAGCGACTTACAGGTGACGTCTCTTCCTGAGTTCTTCCCCATCTGGCTCAGACCACCATGATGACTCCTCCCATCCACAATGCAGCTCTGCAGATTTTGCCGAGAAGATGTCTTCAGCTTCTCTCTTTACCAACACATTGGCACCCTGCATACTGACACAAACTCATCTTAGTGTCACATGCTGTGCGCTGAATATAACAGCAGCATTAGTGCTACACACAGGGCCCCCAATAGTAGTGCCACATACTCTGTGCCCTCTGTATATAGTGCCACATACTCTGAGCCCTATGTATATAATGCCATATACACTGTGCCCTCTGTATACAGTGCCATATGCCCTCTGTGTATAGTGCCACATGCTCTGTGCCCTCTGTATATAGTGTCATATGCCCTGTGCCCTCTGTTTATAGTGCCACACACAGTGCCCCTAATGCTAGTGCCACATGCTTGGTGCCCCTTATAAAAGGTGCCTCTTATATGTACTCCCTTTATGTATTGTGCCTCCTATATGTGCCCATTTGTGTATAGTGCCCCTTCAGTGTGCCCCCTTTATGCATAGTGCCTCTTCTGAGTGCCCCCCTGATTATAATACTCGGTAAAAGCTAGAATACAGTGGGTGAGACGTCACTGGCTGATGGTCACATGACAAGCTAGATGCAGTGGGTATATATAGTATATACAGCAGTGTATATACTATATATCTGTACACACTGGATCTATTATACCTCGTACCTCACATATCAGTACACTGCTGTATATACTATATATCTGTACACACTGCATCTATTATACCTCGTACCTCACATATCAGTACACTGCTGTATATACTATATATCTGTCCACACTGCATCTATTATACCTTGTACCTCACATATCAGTACACTGCTGTATATACTATATACCTGTACACTCTACATCTATTATATCTCATACCTCACATATCAGTACACTGCTGTATATGCTATATATCTGTACACACTGCATCTATTATACTTCGTACCTCAGATATCAGTACACTGCCGTATACACTATATATATATCTGTACACACTGCATCTATTATACTTTTATAATACATGCAGTATATACAGATATATAGTATATACAGCAGTGTACTGATATGTGAGATACAACGTATATTAGATGTAGTGTGTACAGATATATATAGTATATACCGCAGTGTACTGATATGTGAGGTACGAGGTACAATAGATGTGGTGTGTACAGATATATATATAGTATATACAGCAGTGTACTGATATGTGAGGTACGAGGTATAATAGATGTGGTGTGTACAGATATATAGAGTATATACAGCAGTGTACTAACATGGGAGGTGTGATGTATAATAGATGCAGTGTGTACATATATATAGTATATAAAGCAGTGTACTGATAAGTGAGGTACAAGGTATAATAAATGCAGTGGGTAAACGTATATAGTATATACAACAGTGTACTGACATGGGAGGTGTGATGTATAATAGATGCAGTGTGTACAGATATATAGTATATACAGCAGTGTACTGATATGTGAGGTACAACGTATATTAGATGTAGTGTGTACAGATATATAGTATACCTCGTACCTCACATATTAGTACACTGCTGTATATACTATATATCTGTACACACTGCATCTATTATACCTCATACCTCACATATCAGTACACTGCTGTATATACTATATACCTGTACACTCTACATCTATTATATCTCATACCTCACATATCAGTACACTGCTGTATATGCTATATATCTGTACACACTGCATCTATTATACCTCATACCTCACATATCAGTACACTGCTGTATATACTATATACGTTTACCCACTGCATTTATTATACCTTGTACCTGACGTATCAGTACTCTGTGTGTAGACTATGTGTCAGGTGTGAGGTATAAAAGATGCAGTGTGTACAGATATATGTGGACAGTCATATATTATGGTCACTGTGTGAGGTACGTGAAGTATTGGGGGTTGTAGTTAAGATTCCGGTCAGGGATAGGATTAGCATTAGTGTTAGTATATTAGGGCCAGTATTAGAGTTAGAGGTCAGTATTGGGGTTAGGGGCCAGTATTAGGTTAGGGGCCAGTATTGGGATTAGGGGCCAGTATTGGGGTTAGGGGCCAGTATTGGGGTTAGGGGCCAGTATTGGGGTTAGGCGTAGTATTAGCATAATGCTGTTAAGCAGTCCCCAAATTGTGGATCCGCAAAACACATTTTGCGGAACGCACAGTGTCAGCCCTATATAGAAATGCCTATTTTTGCGGACAATAGGACACATGCTCTATATTTTTTGTGGGGCCACGGAACTACGGATGTGGACAGTGCATGGTGTGTGTGTCCGCATCTTTTGCGGCCCCATTGAAATGAATGGGTCTGCACCCAGTCCGCAAAATTGTGGAACGGATGCAGACCCAGAAATATGGTCGTCTGAATGCACCCTTAGGGCCAGTATTGGGGTTAAAGGCAACATTAGGGTACATTCACATGATGATATTTCCATTCACTTCAATGGGGCCGCAAATCCGTAGTTCCGTTCCACGGCCCTGCAAAAAAGATAGAGTATGCCCTATTCTTGACCACAATCGCAGACGAGAACAGGCACTTCTATCATAGGGCTGGGCATGTACGTTTCACAAAATGTGGAACGCACAAGGCCAGTATCCGTGTTTTGTGGATCTGCAATTGTGGACCGCAAAACAAATATGGTCATGTGAATGTAGCCTTAGGGTTAGTGGTCAGTAGTAGGGTTAGGGGCAGTATTAGAGGTCAGTATTAGGGTTAGGGGGTCCAGGGTTAGAGGTCAGTACTAGGGTAGGGGTCAGTACTAGGGTTAGGGATGGGACAGGGCCAGTATTAGGGAGGTGAGACAGGGCCAGTATTAGGGGTCAATACTAGGGGGTCAGGGGCCAGTATCAGGGTTAGGGGTCCAAGGTTAGAGGTCAGTACCAAAGTAGGGGTCTGAGGCCAGTGCTAGGGTTAGGGGTCAGGGGCCTGTATTAGGGTTGGGGTCAATGCAGGGTCAGTATTGAGGGTCAGAGGCCAGGGTTAGGGGTAAGGCAGGGCAGTATTGGGGGCCAGTAGCCAGTATTAGGGTAAGGCAGAGCCAGTATTGGGGTCAGAAATAGTGAGGCAGGGGCCAGTATTAGGTTCAGGGCTGCATGTAGAGAGGGAGGGCAGTTTGTACTTACCTGTCCAGGCGCGGTCCCACGATGCAGACCCAGCCTCTTCTGGCGGGTCTGCTCCTGAGGAACATCGCAGGCGGCGCGATGACGTCATAGCGCTGCCGATGTCACCTCAGTGCGCCGGCCACCGGTAATAGCGGAGCAGGGAACCAGAGGTTCCCTTGTTCCAACGGCGCTGGCTGCTGTGGGCACAATTGTATCTGCATCTAGTGGATGCAGATACAATTGAGTTTAGTAGCTGCAGCAGCCCTGACATACACCGGCCCGGGGGGCATCTGCCCTCCTGCCCCCCGGCCCAGTCCGCCCCTGAAATAGGCTGTGACACAAAAGGTAACATCCAGTAGTGCAGATGGAGCTGTATGAGCTACTGCTTTGATTGTAGGGATTACTGTTGGAAGATGACGCTCAGAATGTGGGGCAGTGGAGTAAACGCCAAACAGTTTAGGAAGCATGATAAGCCTGTCTTAAAAGATGAGTTTAAGGAACATTTAAAGCTAAAGAAGTTTGGAATTAACCTGATTGTCCAGGGCAGGGCATTCCAGAGAGCTGGTGCAGCTCGAGAAAGGTCTTGAAGATGGGGATGAGAGGTTCGAATTATGGAGGATGTTAATCTTAGATCATTAGCAGAAAGGAGAGCACGAGTAAGGTGATAGAGGAAAATGAGGGAGGAGATCTATGGAGGTGAAGCATTGTGGAGAGCTTTGTGAGTGAGGGTAAGAAGTTTGTACTGTATGCAGTGATGGATGGGTAACCAGTGAAGTGACTGGCACAGGGTGGAGTCATCGGTGTCGTGGTTGGACAAAAAGTTGAGCCTGGCTGCTGCATTAAGGACAGACTGATCTGAGTCAAAGAAAACCCCAAGACAGTGGGTGTGCTGCCCCGGGGTTATGATAGCACCCCAGACTGAAACTGAAATATCAGGTTTAGATAAGTAGTTGGGGGAAATACAAGAAGTTCAGTTTTTGAGAGATTCTTTTTCAGACAGAGAGATGAAATGATGTTAAGGTGGATTTACACGGCAGACGAGCAGCAGATTGTCGGGAAGGAAGCATTCGGCTGCTCGTTTAGTGGAGGACAACGATGCATTTACATGCAGCGACCACCTGCACAGTATGACTCGTCCTCATACGACCGAATTGTTTCTGGACAGCAGATCGCTTTTTAGACCTTTTTAGCCACACTTGGCACACCCAGCTACAGCCTGAAGAAGGGCACCCAAACGGGGCCCGAAACATTGCTTTATTTGTACCACTGGTGTTGAATATGTACCAATAAAAGCAAATTCTTGAAAAACACATCATTGGTGTGCTGTCTCAAAAACTACAAAAAGGATCTATTCTGATCCCCTAGGTGGAGGGAATCCCCCTTGAGACGGGCACCCACCAAAGCCATACATGGATGAGTGCTGTGGTCATAATTTGAATTCCAGCTTTTTAGACCTCACGATCTGCTGTTCAGAAACAATAATTTGGGTACCTACACTAAAGACAGTTTCACCCAATGAATCAGCGGGTGATCTGCACACCTTCAGAAGAGCAGATTGTCAGGAATGAGTGTTCACAGGAACGTTCGTTCCCAATAATCTATATGATTATCTAGTGTAAATCCACCTTTAGAGACTGCTGCCAGACAATCACTGGTATTTTGTAGTACTGCTGTGTGTCTTCAGCATTAGTAATGTTACTGAAAACCAAATCGGCTGATAGTCTGTCCAGTCGGGCTGTGTAGAGAGAAAGGCGTAGAGGACCTGGAACTGAACTCTGAGGAACCCCAGCATCAAGAGGAGAAGAAGAAGAAGAGCGAGTGAATGACACACTAAAGGAGTGGCCAGAGAGATAGGTAGGGAACCAGTAGAGTGCAGTGTCTTTAGAATGCCAATAGAGTGGATCATGGTGAGGAGGAGTATTGTCCCTTTTAGAATGTTAAAGGGGTATTCTCATCTTAGACAATGGGGGCATATCGCTAGAATATGCCCCCATTGTCTTATAGGTGCGGGTCCCACCGCTGGGACCCGCACCTATATCCAGAACGGAGCCCCCGAACTTAATGAGGGCGCACTGCGCATGCGCAGCCGCCCTCCATTCATTTCTATGGGGCCACCGACAATAGCCGAGCGCTGGCTCGGCTACTTCCGTCGGCTCCATAGAAATGAATGGGAGCGGTGGCGCATGCGCAGTGCGCTCCCATTTATTTCTATGAGCGCAGCGGGGAGCTCCCCGCTTCGTTCTGGATATAGGTGCGGGTCCCACCGCTATAAGACAATGGGGGCATATCCTAGCTATATGCCCCCATTGTCTAAGATGAGAATACCCCTTTAAATGTCCAAAATATTGAGGTTGATAATCACTTTTCCACCAAGTGAAGTAACAGATCATTAACCATAGACTTACATGGAGAAAGCCACACACATCCAGCCATTCATTCTCCATTTATAAAAGGAATCTCAATATTTTAAAAGAATGTCACTTTCAGGTTCCACATTCTATATTGATTAAAGAGCATCTGTCAGCAAGATCAACCCCATCAAGCCAGATATAATGATCCAACTGATTAAAGTGATTAGAGATGAGTAACGTTTAAAAAATTCAATTCTGACACTTCGCCAAATTTTTCCAAAAAAAATTGACTCAATCTGAATTCATTTGTCACGAAGTGCATTATAAATCAGCTATTTCCTGGCCTGCAGGGAGAGTGTATCTCGGTGTACATCACTGTACATTGTAGAAACATGCATAGCTAGTCCGTTGTGGTAGTGAAACAGTTACTGTGCGTCAGAATGACAGGAAGGTGACAGGCGTCACTCTTAGACTCAGTTCACACTTATTATTATTATTACGGGTTAAAAACTGACCAACTAACTGAAGTGTGAACTCAATGTTAGCGTCAGGTATAATGTACTTAACTTTGCAGTGGCCCAAGATTCTACTAACGAGTGAAAAAGAGCACTCATCTGCTGTTTCCACGTAGATTTCTACAGAACTTGTTCTGTTACTCGCTGATACAAGTAGTGTCCCCCTGACAGAGTAAAGAGGTTGTCAGCAGTAAGTTTGTGTTGACGTCACTGTTTATTTTTCCCTTCTTCTGATCCATCAGAACAACCTAAAAAAAACGGATCCTGTCTTTTGAGCATCTGCCTTCACACGGACAGTATTTGGTCAGTAATTGGTCAGTATTGGTAAAGTCAAAAGAACAAAACAAAACAGGAGTGGGTCTAAAACAGAGATGACACATGATGGAAATATTTGCATGCTTTCTGTATTTTGGACCCACTCATACTTTTGGCTTCCAAATCATGATCATATACTGATGCAAAAGCATACGTCATAGAGGCCTCATGCCCAATTTGGCCATTTGCCTCTGAAAATGGTTTTATTCAGATGAAAACAAAGTCCTGCATGCAGGGCTTTCATAGCTTCTTACACGTTCAGTATTTGCTCAGTTTTTTTCATCAGTATTTGATCAGTACTGGTAATGCAAAAACAGGAATGGGTCAAAAACAGAGATAACATGTGATGGAAATATTTGCATGTCTTCTGTGTTTTTGACCCACTCCTGCTTTTGGTTTTCAAATCCTGACCAAATCCTGATGCAAAATACTGACCATGTGATAGAGGCCCTATGAATGCTCCAAAGACAGGATCAGTTGTGTCCTATGGATCCTTTCAGTTTACAGAGCCTGCACTGTGTTGCATTCTCCCTATGCCCTGCCTACAGTGTCTGAAAACTTTCCCTAAGATCTCCCAATACTGTCCCCATCCTAGATTATACTATGAAAAGCTTTGTAAAACCTTTCCCTAGCACTTGTCTTGCTCTATGCTCAGTTCACTGTAAAATGGCGGACAGGCAGGATGAGGCTTTTTATAGGGCTGTGACATCACAGGGGCTGGCTATCTGCTGATTGACTAGATGCATGGCATTATGTGTAATTCCCTTTTCCCAGGCTTCTTACTTTCACTTTGTAACATGTGCAGCACCCGTTTGTTAAAAAATATGATTAGTTACCACGAAGCGCAAGGAAATTCGGATTTTAATTCCACTTTGTTAACTTTGATTCACTAAAAGTGATACCTATTTTCTGAAATAGCTTTTTCAGCATTCAGTGTACCAAGTGCCATGGCCTGCACTGGAAGGCTGAGAAGCTGAGGTGACCTGAGCAGCTAGCCCACGCCACTTAGTGCACTGAATTCCTTATTCCTAAAGGCTTCAGTGCACAAAATGGCTTCTCATACATGGGGTGCCGATGACTGAAAGAGGAAGCCCTCTGCCTCTGAAACCACTGAGATGCTTTGGATGCATATAAGAAATTACATGTCCGGGATCAGCAATTCTGTCAAACTGGGCTATAAGAGCAGGAGCCTGGCTGTGACATAAGAGTCGAGCTCCTACTCTTCGCTGCAGTGCTAATTCTCGTCCACCGTAAAAAGTCGTCGGCCTAGAGTAAGGCCCCTTAATGACCGCCATAAAAAGGTGGATCAGCGGTGATTAAGGAATTAAAATAATGATTTTACAGTATACAGTAATCTTCCTCTAGTGGTGGTTGTAGGTAGCCAACATGCTATCTGTTACATTGGCGGTCTGTGCCTATTGCTGCTCTGTGCTCCTGCTTCTGCTGCATTGCTAGGGTTTATCCCTTCTTTGTTTATGTATTCTGTTATGTGCCTTGATTTCCGTGTGCACCTGATTAACTAATGAGCTCATCAGTCCTCATATATATGCTGGGCTGTTTGTACCATGTCTTGTCTGAGCAATCTTTTTGATACCCTTTGGTTTCAGTTGCTTGCTAGGCCCTACAAAAAAAACCTATAATCCATTTGTCTGCCTGTGTACCGACTTCTGCCTGTTTCCTGGATCTTTACTCTCTGCCTGCTGACCTGACCTTGGGGCTGTTTTTCACATTCATACATACTTTGCCTGCCTGTTTACTGACTATCTGTATTGCCTGATCCCCCGATGCTTTGCATTGGTGTCTCTCACCCCAGTGGGCCAGCAGTCAACCACACCAGGACTATTCCAGGCAGCAGCCTGGTGGCTCCCCTGAAACAAAGACCAGATTCTTGTATGGGGATCAAAGGGTGGAAACCAGAGGACTACTACGATAACGCTCTCAGGACAAGCCAAAGTTAAATTGGTTAGTTGGCACAACCATTGACCTTAACACTATCTTTGAATTCTACATCTGTGCAGGGGATTTGGAGCTGTACATGACCAAAACAGAGCTCTGACCAGTATAAAGAAATTATTCAGCGCAGAAGGTTGGACAAGTAAAACAAGATGAAAATTCACTTTCAGGTGAGCATCCACTCATCGAGATTACCTATTACATGTAGTGATATTTGTTTCCTGTGTAGATGTATATATCCCCTTTAAAAATGTTTGTGCTTATTTGCCACTTAGCCTTTTCCCCAGGTGTAAAATTTGGAAATATTGAACTTTGTTAGAGTTGACACTTGATGATGTGGCCTGACCATTGCACGGAATCTGCACTGCCTCTGTAAACACACTGAAATATGTACTGATTGATACCCACAACACGCTGATCAAACACAGAAGTACAATAATGCACCGCGCATTCACACTTACTGTAGCAGAAAATTCATTCTCAAACAAATATCCCAAATGCTTGTCTGTTCGGTGGGAGAGCAAAATCCCAGCATTTTAAAGTGTGAATCCATGCATGGCAGAGGTCGCTATTAACCGCTATAAATCCACATTCTAGTTAGAGGTTGTGAAAATAGTAAAGAACAATTAGTACAACTGGAGGTCAGTCACATTCATTTACAATGAGAAACATCAATGCACAGGATGTCAGAAGGTATAATAACTATAAAGTCTACTAAATAAGCATGTCTAAGCAGTACAGAGAAACCAGAGGTCATTCCGTGCCAGTACAGGCTAGGATTTGTTGAAAGGTAATAAAAGTTTGGTCCATATGGGGGTGTTGTGACTGGATCTGCTATGAAATTGTAGTAGTTATTGTGGTTTTCTGAGAGTTCAATAATGATGACCTACCCCCCAGATCACCATTATATAGGTCATCATTATCTGATAGGTCGGGGGCCAGCTTGCAGCACCTCCCCCATAATCAGTGAACATTGCAGTCTCTTCCTAGGTCATTCTAGTAAATGAACCTGGGATGCAATACCAAGCACAGCCATTATACAATGAGCAGCGCTATGCTTGGTAAGCTGTGAGGAGGGCATATCATTCACTGGAGTATAGCAGCCTCTTCAAACGGCTAATCGTTGGGGTGTAGTACCCCCACTGATCAGTTATTGAGCTATCCTGAGGATAGGCCATCAATACTAAAGGGGTTCTCTAAATGTTTGATACCAATGACCTATTCTCAGGATAGTCTGATCGATTGAGGTCCAACTCCCAGCACCCATGCCAGTCAGCTGTTTAAGGAGGCATGGCACTCAACTCAGGTGAGCACCACAGCCTCCTTGCAGCTTACCAAGGACAATGCCATCCATTGGATAGGGGCTGTGCTTCGTTTGGCAGCCCAGGCCCATTCACTTGAATGAGACTAAGTAGAGCCTAGGCCATGTGACTAATGAACATGATGTCATTGACCTCTTCAAACAGCCGATCTGCAGAGGTGCCAGGAGTTGGACCCGCACCGATTTGATACTCAATACCTATCCTGAGGATAGGCAATATGGATATGAAAGCAGCACTGATATCTCTCCAGACAGCCAGCAGGAATGTACCAGCCTGTCTGGTGACACCAAGTGCACATGTGCTGGGAGCTGGAGACCCGTCCGCCCGCATCCACCTGGTGCTAGCTGGTATATGAAGGTGGATTGGCTGATTAGAATATCTATCATGTATATTGATTATGCGATTGCTGGGCACACTGTTGTTTCATATAATTAATCATGGCGGTACCGCCTCTGTGTACAATATATACTTTCAATATTCACTCTATTGACTCTACACACGCTTGAGAAAGACTATGTATTAGTCAACATCTTGCCCTACTTGTACTTTATGTACACTATAAACATCCCACTTAGTAACATAGTAACATAGTAACATAGTTTATAAGGCCGAAAAAAGACATCTGTCCATCCAGTTCGGCCTGTTTTCCTACAAGTTGATCCAGAGGAAGGCAAAAAACCCCTGTGAGGTAGAAGCCAATTTTCCCCACTTTAGGGAAAAAATTCCTTCCCGACTCCAATCAGGCAATCAGAATTACTCCCTAGATCAATGACCCCTCTCTAGTAACTATAACCTGTAATATTATTACCCTCCAAAAATACATCCAGGCCTCTCTTGAACTCTTTTAGTGAACTTACCATCACCACCTCCTCAGGCAGAGTTCCATAGTCTCACTGCTCTTACCATAAATAATCCTTTTCTATGTTTGTGTACAAACCTTCTTTCCTCCAGACGCAGAGGATGTCCCCTCGTCACAGTCACAGTCCTGGGGATAAATAGATCATGGGAGAGATCTCTGTACTGACCTCTGATATATTTATACATAGTTATTAGATCTCCCCTCAGTCGTCTTTTTGTACAGACGTCTGTAGTCCACCCATTCCAGTTATTACTTTAGTTGCCCTCCTCTGAACCCTCTCCAGCTCTGCTATGTCTGCCTTGTTCACAGGAGCCCAGAACTGTACACAGTACTCCATGTGTGGTCTGACTAGTGATTTGTAAAGTGGCAGGACTATGTTCTCATCACGGGCATCTATGTCTCTTTTGATGCAACCCATTATCTTATTGGCCTTGGCAGCAGCTGTCTGACACTGGTTTCTACAGCTTAGTTTGCTGTTCACTAAAATTCCTAGGTCCTTTTCCATGTCAGAGTTACCCAATATTTTACCATTTAGTATGTACTGGTGACTTGCATTATTCCTTCCCATATGCATAACCTTACATTTGTCAGTGTTAAACCTCATCTGCCACTTCTCTGCCCAAGCCTCCAGTCTATCCAGATCCATCTGTAGCAGTATACTGTTCTCTTCTGTGTTAATTACTTTACACAGTTTAGTGTCATCTGCAAAAATTGAAATTTTACTGTGCAAGCCTTCTACAAGATCATTAATAAATATATTGAAGAGAATAGGGCCCAATAATGACCCCTGTGGTACCCCACTAGTGACAGTGACCCAATCTGAATATGTGCCGTTAATAACCACCCTCTGTTTTCTATCACTGAGCCAGTTACTTATCCACAAACAAACATTTTCTCCCAGGGCAAGCATTCTCATTTTATATACTAACCTTTTATGTGGTACCGTGTCAAATTCTTTGGAGAAGTCCAGATATACGACATCCATTGATTCGCCGCGGTCCACGGAAACTGATTAAATTGGTTTGACATGACTGAGCCCTCATGAAGCCATGCGTATCTGGAGTAATTTGCTTATTTTCATTGAGGTACTCCAAGATAGCATCTCTTAGCAAACCCTCAAACAGTTTACCCACAACAAATGTTAAACTTACCGGCCTATAGTTCCCGGGCTCTGTTTTTGGACCCTTTTTGAATATTGGCACCACATTTGCTATGTGCCAATCCTGTGGAACACTCCCTGTCAGTATACAGTCCTTAAATATCAGAAATAAGGGTCTGGCGATGACATTACTTAATTCTCTTAGGATACGGGGGTGTATGCCATCCGGTCCTGGTGATTTGTCTATTTTAATCTTTTTAAGACGCAGCTCTACTTCTTCCTGGGTCAGACAGGGCACTTATAAAGGGGAATTTACTTTTATATTCTGCATTTCATCTGACAGTTTATTTTCCTCAGTGAATACAGTGGAGAAAAAGATATTTAGTAGCTTTGCTTTCTCCTCATCGCTATCTGCAACTCCCCCCTCATTATTCTGTAAGGGGCCGACACCTTCAGGTTTATACTTTTTACCATTTATATAATTAAAGAACATTTTAGGGTTAGTTTTACTCTCTTTGGCGATTAATCTCTCGGTCTCTAGTTTGGCTGTTTTTATTTGTCTTTTACATATTCTATTTTTTCCTTATAGTTTTTCAATGCTTCCTCACTCCCCTCCTGTTTTAGTGATTTAAATGCTTTCTGTTTGTCATTTATTGCTTTCTTTACAGTTCTGTTTATCCACATTGGTTTTTTCTTGTTCCTTAACCTTTTATTCCCATAAGGTATGTACCTCTCACAATTAGATATTAGGATGCTTTTAAAAATATCCCATTTTGTGGCTGTATTTTTATTTTTGAGGACTTTGTCCCAGTTAGTTAGGCCTATGGCCTCTCTTAGTTGGCTAAATTTTGCTTTTTTGAAGTTTGGTATTTTTGTTCCTCCCTGAAGAAACGCTCTTTTGAATGACAGTTGGAAGGTTATTATATTATGGTCACTATTTCCCAGGTGTCCCCCAACCTGTACATCTGTTGTTCTGTCAGGTATATTGGTTAATACTAAGTCCAGTATGGCCGTCCCTCTAGTCGGGTCCTGAACCAGTAGGGAAAGGTAATTGTCTTTGGTTATTTCCAAGAACCTGTTTCCTTTATGAGATATACAGGTTTCAGTTTCCCAGACTATATCTTGAACAAAGGAACGTAAGGAGGATATGGTGCCATCTATAACATTCTTTGGTTCCTAACCTGAGGATAGGTCATCAATATCCAAATCTTGGAAACCCCTTTAAACTCTTGAAAAAGACCTTTAAAGGCTAAGCACACCTTCGGGTGATTGCATTTTACTCATTTTAGGCTAAAAATCTTTTCAGTTGGTCTCTAAAAATGTTCAGCCATTTCTAAGATACAAGTGTTAAAAATTAGTCTGTTTGCAAGCTGTTACAGTCTGTTTTCTATGAATCCTATCATCTGAAGACTCATGCGTAGCTCTTATTTTTGATCTCCTGACTTCATAAACACTTATTATAGCTCAATTTTTATAAAACTGATAAGAATATGGCTTAAATAAGTGTTAATGAGGTCAGGAGATCAGAAATAAGAGCTACACATGAGTCGTCAGATGACAGGTTTTTTTTTTTTTACCCCAAATCAGTAAAATGCAGACTTAAAAAAATGCCCCCCCCCCCGGGTCCATAGTCTTTAAGTCTATGCAGTCATATATACAGTGAAATTCTATTTTCCTTTTTCATTATAAAAAACAAAACAGAGAGGCACATTTATTAAGAAGCTGGTCTTAATAAAGGCCCTGTGCTGGCGGTGGATGCGCCAAAGTTATGAAGAGGCGACAGCCTCTCCATAACTTTGCCGTATCCAGCGCCAGTTCTAAATGTAAGACAGCTTCCTTGCTGTCTTACATTTAGACCATTTTCTATGCCTAAAACAAGTGTAGAAAATTATGAATGAGACGGGCCTGCCAGCATGTCCCCTTCCCCGCCCACGCCACGCCTACAATTTTAGACCTGGAGTGAGTGGGGCTAAGCCGCAGATAGCTGCACAACTAACTGTTGCACCACTATCTGCACCTGAAATATGCCGAATTTAGGCGTTATTCAGTATAGTAAATGACCCTCAGAATCACCATATCTGGCATATGCTGGCCTCTCACAGCATCTCGTGAATCCTATTGATAATAACGGGGTCTGTTGGGTTTCTGATATGGATTCTGGTGGACAAAATACTGCAGCAAGCAGCCATAGTATGTCCTTTTTGACAAAATCTAGCCTACCTGGTCACAGGGGCCACAGAAGAGAGTGGTGGTTGCCCCACAGGTTAAAGCTATTACTATGGTTCTATCAGCTTATTATAAGGGGACCCTCAGGGATCATCCAAAGTGGACGGTGAATAGTCTTTATACCAATTTTGAAACATGTCACATTCTGTTCTCCATTCACACCCTGAGCTACTTTCAAAATTCCGCTGGTAACCCTAGAAAAAAGCAGCGATTTTTCTCTACTACCTTGTCAGACATGTGTCCCAATAACTTACATCTTGTATATGCCACTGTTTCTGAGTTCCCATGATGCATCGCTCTCTAATAACAGAAGAGCAGAGAGTCTAATTCTAGCGTTATCCATGACTAGAGAAGTAAACATCACTACCATTCTTTTTTCTTTACAGGCAACAGAAAGCAATTAAAATGCTTCTGATGTAATTAATGCTATGTTGTCAGATAAAGACTAGAAATTAATTCTAGTGAGACGTGTTCAACGGTCTAGACATTGCCTTCTCAAACACGATTAGGTTACGAAACACAGTTGTTCTTTTCCCATACCAAAAGTGATATTTCCTGAAGGTGGACCAGTCAGGTGAGTGTCAAACACAATATGGGAGGTACCAATAAGTCAAGGAATAGGCAACTACTCCCTCCCCTATTTTTAATGAAGACAGGCATAGTCATTAATGAAGACAGGCATGATGTCATTCAAAGTACTTTCCATGCCTCTCCCCTATCACTATAAAGCTTCTGTCATTCATGTGTACTCTAATATAAGATATCTGGACCTGTGTTTGCAAGATTTCTAGTTGCCATAAAGTGAACAGTGTACTATAATACCACAGTGTTCAGGCCCGGCAGGGGAAGGTGCATAATGGAGAGGTGTGGGGCAGGAGTGATAGTAGTTGCAGATGATTTGGGTATACACCGTGGTGGTGGTCTCCCTTCATGAAGAGGGGACACACCTATATCCCCTAGACACACATTGGAAAAAGTCTCCCACCTGATGGAAGGTGGGGGTGTCCTCAGTGTTAATGTTGTGAGGTGTAGGGCAGGGAAGAGGTCAGTGCAATTTAACATGTGACTCACTTTTACTAAAGAACAATCAATTTCCAGCGTGCATTCACTTTTAAAAGTTGGCATAGTCTCAATAAATTCCTGGCTGAATCAAGAGAATTCCACTAAATCTCCAGATGCACTTTCTATATACGGCTAATTATAACTGTAGTCCAGGCTAGGGTATTCTCTAAAATATGTTTCTACAATGCCCACTGTGGAGTATAGACCTTAAACAGACCTGTAATCTGGCTCTACAGTATGACCATGAGGCCTTTAAACCCAGCTAAAGGGCTCTCTTTTAGGCCCCAACTCTGGTCTTTTATGTAGATCCTGTCAGGCTCCTGCCAGCTGCTCACACTAGACTCTAGTGGGCAGGGGTGTAAATACCATAGCAGCAGACCATGCGACTACTATCGGGCACAGGGCAAGAGGGGGTCCAGTCTTAGTTGGGATTATCTCCTCTTCTACTGGAGGTGAAAACTTGGTCAGGACTCTACCCTCTAAAGGAACAACTTTTAGCAAATGAAGCAGTGGAAAAATCGCCCAAGGGTCATTGAAAAGGGATTTAGGCGGAAACCCTTCTGTCCTGTGTGTGAGGCCTGGTTTGATCCTTGCTATGGGGCCTTTACATCTCTATGTACGCCACTGCTAGTGGGACTACAACATCCATGGAAGAAAGGGATACACATGAGCTCTTTACCCTGAAACAGCTGTCTGCAGATGAGGTGCTGGCTTATTTAATATCCAAGTCATGTCTCAAGGCCTATTTAAAGGGTTGAACATTGACTTATATGATCGCTACCTTACATCTGGTGGCATTAGAGGCAGAGCTTGTTAAGAGCTCATTTGCATCCCTTTTGTTCCAGAGGAGCATGAATGGCCTATAAGTCTCCTCATGCTGAATAAGGCACTCTCTCCCCAAAGAGAGATGCTACCCCCCCAAACAAAACATCCACTGCACAGCTACTGACTTACAAGAAGGAGCCAAGCCCAAAGGGTTGGACCTGCTCCTGCATACCAATGGTTAGGGCCTGTGATTTGATGACAATGTCTGTAAAGGGCTGCAGAATATGTCAGCGCTGAAATGAATAATTTAACTTAGAGTTTTAGTCAGGGTTTACATAACAGTGGAATAGTATAGTTTTATAACTAGCCACACACTTGAAAACATGACATGAAAATATGACAACAACATTATTAGCAGTGGCCTCAGGGTCACTGCATTAGAATTTCAATTATTTTGAATACCCTGTATGCATGACTTCCTGTGAACTAAGAATTAAATCAGATCACTCCTGGTCACTCCTTGTATCTCTCCTCCCCTCCCCACTAAGTTCCACTCTTTTTATTCCTCTGTATGTTTCCCTGTGTAATATTTTATGCATTATCTTAGTTACCATGAGTGTCATAATATAATAGGTTAGTCCATACAATGACTAGCAGCAGAGTTATAAATCTCCACTGACACACTGCCTATGTGTTCTTTGTGCAGAATCTCCGGTGTATTTTGATGATATGGTGACCCCTATGTATCCCCCCAAATATATACTGTTTCCTTATGTACAACTCACACAATATGATTCCCTTTATGTGCCCCCAACATGGAATAATGACCCCTTATGTGCCCCACCACACAGAATAATGCCCCTTTATGTGCGAGGGGCACAATATGGCTTCAACACAGAATAATAATCTCTTATGTCCCCCCTTCAGCCACTGGCCAGGTGCATAAGTGCCTGATGCTCCTACATAAATTAATGCTCAGAGCATCAGATCTTTATGTATCTGGCTGGTGGCCATGAGGAGGGCCTGGGCACCCCCCTCAGCATTGGCCTACCTGCAAATTTCCATGTAGGGTCTATGGCCAGACCACCCCTGCTCTAAATGAATACTCACCTAGCCCACATTCCCACAACAAAAGGAGCAGATATCTTAAGGGCCCATTCACACGACCGTATTATTGCGGGTCCGCAACGCTGCGGAATACAGGGTCGGGCGCCCCATTAAAAATGCCTATACTTGTCCGCTGTTGCGGACAAGTATAGGACATGTTTTATTTTTTTATGCGGAGCTGCAGCACAGAGCTGGCTCCGTGTCGCAGCTGCCGGCTCTCATAGAAGTGAATGGGGCCGAGAAGTGCCGGTTCCCATAGAAGTGAATTGCGGAATAGATGCGGACCCAGGGCCGGCCTTTGGGGTGTGCGACCCGTGCGGTTGCACAGGGCGCTTCACTCCGGGCCACTTAAGGGGGCGCCCTGCCACAGCGCCCCCTTAATGGCCCGGCCGTGCTCTGCAAGTGCCGCACAGTTGGGGGCGGCGGTGGGGCAGAGGGAGATGAGCGCTTCCCTTGTGGAAGCGCTCATCTCCATAGTCTGCCTTTGGAGATGCGGGGCAGGGGAGGGAGAGGCGTCTCCCCTGCCTGTTCCTCTGATAAGCTGCAGGCTATCAGAGGCCAGCTCAGGCGGCGCGATGACGTCATCGCGCCGCCTGAGCCGTACAGCGCGGGACACAGGCCGGAAGAGGCCTTCATCGCATCGCTGCCGGCTCCATGGAGGTAAGTAAGTGTTTATTTTTTTTATGGGGGCATTTTTATTGGCACATGGGGGCATTTTACTGGCACAAGGGGGGCACTGGGGGCATTTTTACTGGCACAAGGGGGGCACTGGGGGCATTTTTACTGGCACAAGGGGGCACTGGGGGCATTTTTACTGACACAAGGGGGGCACTGGGGGCATTTTTACTGGCACATAGTGGCATTTTACTGGCACATGGGGGCACTGGGGGCATTTTACTGGCACTGGGGGCATTTTACTGGCACAAGGGGGGCACTGGGGGCATTTTTATTGGCACATGGGAGCATTTTACTGGCACTGGGGCATTTTTACTGGCACATGGGGCACTGGGGGCATTTTACTGGCACTGGGGCATTTTTACTGGCACAAGGGGGCATTTTTATTGGCACATGGGAGCATTGTACTGGCACTGGGGGCATTTTTACTGGCACAAGGGGGCACTGGGGGCATTTTTACTGGCACATAGTGGCATTTTACTGGCACATGGGGGTATTGTGGGCATTGTTACTGGCACATGCGGGCACTGGGGGCATTTTTACTGGCACTGGGGGCACTTTTACTGGCACTGGGGGCATTGTTACTGGCACATGGGGGCACTGGGGGCATTTTTACTGGCACAGTGGCACTTTACTGGCACATGGGGGCACTGGGGGCATTTTACTGGCACTGGGGGCATTTTACTGGCACAAGGGGGGCACTGGGGGCATTTTTATTGGCACATGGGAGCATTTTACTGGCACTGGGGCATTTTTATTGGCACATGGGGGCATTTTTACTGGCACTGGGGCATTTTTACTGGCACAAGGGGGCACTGGGGGCATTTTTATTGGCACATAGGAGCATTGTACTGGCGCTGGGGGCATTTTTACTGGCACAAGGGGGCACTGGGGGCATTTTTACTGGCACATAGTGGCATTTTACTGGCACATGGGGTATTGTGGGCATTGTTACTGGCACATGGGGGTATTGTGGGCATTGTTACTGGCACATGCGGGCACTGGGGGCATTTTTACTGGCACATGCGGGCACTTTTACTGGCACATGGGGGGCACTGGGGGCATTTTTACTGGCACTGGGGGCATTTTTACTGGCACTGGAGGCATTTTTACTGGCACTGGGGGCACTGGGGCATTTCTTACTGGCACATGGGGGCACTGGGGCATTTCTTACTGGCACATAATTTGGGGGGCATCTATGGGGGTGGGACACTTTTTAATGGCACATGATTTTGGGGGGGAATCAATGGGGGGAACTTCTGGCACATTATTGGGGGGCACTTCTTACTGGCACATTGGAAGCATTATTACTTCTGGGGCACAGTGGGGACATTAGTACTGTTGGGGGCACTATTACTAACAAGTGCACTCTGGCAGAGAATTATTAGTTGGGACTTTGGGGGCACTATTACTGTGGGGGCACCCTGGCACAGTATCAGCACAGTTATTTCTGGGGAGCGTTATGTTTACACTATTACGGAACACTATTTGCTGGGCGCAGTTATTTTAGGACACTGTGTAAACTAAGATTTTTTTTTGTCAAACTGCAGAGATGAGAAATGGCTGAAAAATGGCGTCTGGTCTGAAAGGAGAAGATGAGAAAAGAGAAGATCTACATGAGAGGAGACGTCACTGGATGTAAGAGGTATGTGCGCTATATTAGGTTACATTTCAATATAGAAAGCTATAAATACAGTGCAGAGATATATAGTGTGATATAGGACAGTATAGAGAGCTATAAATACAGTGTAGACATATATATATATATATACACTGTCTTACTCTACCTACCTATATCACTCTATATATCTCTGCACTGTATTTATAGCTCTATACTGTATGACGTTAGTACTGTCACTCGGGGGGGGGGGGCCGAGAGAAAGTTTCGCACAGGGCGCCATCTACACCAAAGGCCGGCCCTGTGCGGACCCATTCACACGGTCGTGTGAATGGGCCCTAATGCAGATCTATGCAGCAGGCGTGCCACATCCTCCTGCTTGCCAGTGCCAAACCACTGGAAACTGGGTGGAAGGTGGAGCAGGGAGCTGATTCAACTGTATCTGCATCCTCAGGACATGGATGCAGCTGGAAGTGGTGCCGTTGCCAAGGGGCCTGGCTGCCAGGGGGCAGCAGGTGGCTTTTCTGATCTCTGGTGCCTCATGCATTTGTGTGGTCTGCGTCTTGGCCAAATCAGCCCCTGGTTGTATTATAGGAGAAGAAATTAAGATGACAGACTAGCACAGACAAAGGCCTCTAAGTTCTACCGTAATTATAGCCAAGTCTGCACTATATAGGCCAAAATTGGAGTGTCTGCTTAATACAATCAGTTGTTCTGAATTCAGTTTTTACTACATTGACAGTATTAGTTGACTGAGCTGAAAAATACAAAGCACAGGCCATTCATACAGAGTTTTTCTGTTCGGCATGATGAAAGGTTAACGTGTTACTACACAGATAAGGTTATTGTCCCAGCTGATAACATATCACTGAATACACACCATCCATTTCTCAACACCCTGACACCGTGCACTGTAATATGTCTGTTCTCACCTCTCCGGCAAGGTGTGCATTACATGCCAATAACTGGGAAAAGGGACATATGGTGCACCCCTTCCAGACCTGAGGAAGAAATCCTGTCAGCTCAGGCATTCGGGATGATCTCACTTTATGAGCAGATGTCTTTATTACTGCAAGAGCTGGTTATATCAGGATGACATATCAGTGATATCCTGAGCGTGCACTGTCAGGGGCCCTGAGGATGATTATGTCAGTTTGCTTATTTGTGACTGTTAAAATTCTTGTTCAAAAACTTTACCCATGCCCATGGGAACAACAGGTAAGGAAGCTGACTTATATATGCCCCTGTTGCCCACATTCAGTCAGAGATGAAGCCCATTTAGTGATAACTGTAGATAACAAAATGGGCAGTAGAAATTGATGGCAGATCACTCACAGGTAAGGAAATACAGTATTTCATGTCCTGAAATAGCAAAATGACATTCGATGCAAAATGTTGCAAATAAAATATGTAGAGTTCCACTTAAAGGGATTCTCCGGGTTTTTTTTTAGTGATAATCTATGCTCTGGATCAGTCTTTCGAGAAGGCAGCGGTGCTCCTGTGAGCGCTGTGGCCTTATCACTGCATTTCCCAGGCCAATGACATCACGTTCACCGTTCATGTGACCGTCAAACTGGGCCCCCCACAGGACAGAAGGGTTTCTGCCGTGACCCTTGGGCCATTTTTCCACTGCCTCATTTGCTAAAAGTTGTTCCTTTAGAGGGTAGAGTCCTGACCAAGTTTCCCCCCCCCCCCCTCCCCAGTAAAAGAGGAGATAATCCCATCTAAGACTGGGCCCCCTCCTGCTATGGGCACCATAGAGGTTGCATGGTCTGCCTGCTATGGTAGTTACGCCCCTGCACGGGACCAAGGAGCAGCTCAAACCACATACAAGTGAATGGGGCTTAGCGCAATACCAAGCACAACCGCTAAACGATGTACAGCGCTATGTTTGGTGAGCTGTGAGAAGACATAGGAATGCCGGTGCCTTCTCAATTCAGCTGATCGGCGGGGGTCTCAGGTGTCAGAACTCCACTGATCAGATACTGATGACCTATCCTGAGGATAGGTCATCAGTATTAAAATGTTGGAAAACCCTTTTAAACAAAGGCTCACAAATGAAATCACCCATGTCCTGCTATTTTGGAAATGTTTTACCCTCTTTTGTTCTAGGATTCAATCCTACTTTTAATTTTAAGATGTAGGGGGGGGAGTAGATCTTCTAAACTCTGGTGGTCTAGGATAGTGGAAGGGTTAGTGGCTGCAACAATGATGGTCTAGTGTAGTTGAATGGTTAATGCTCATTTGCATAGTAGTCTACAGTGGTGGAGGGACAGGGGTGGACTGGCTATTGACCCTACAGGGAAATTTCCCAGTAAGCCAATTCCCAGCGGGTCAGCCACGCCCTCCTATTTGGCACTGGCTAGATACATAATGAGCTCCTGGTGGTAAATAATGCTTTGAGAATCAGGTACTCATGGTAGCTATAGGTCACCACAAAGAGACAGCTTTTGGGGCATTATATTGTGCTGCACTGTGGTATTTAGTTCTACTGGGACGGCATTTTGCATTATAGTATTGCTGACCCAGCCTACTTTATTTGCCCCACCTTCAGTAAATTGGGACCTGCCTACAACATGGGGCCACTTTTAGCTTTTTTGCTCCAGGGCCACCTTAAGTTCCCAGTCCGCGCCTGTGGAGGGGTTACTTATCGTTTTCGTGCTTACCTTGTCATCTAGGGTAGTGGAAGGGAAAATTGACATTTTCTATATGTTCTAGTTCATTCTCATCTCATCCACCCTCAGACCTTGAGGTCTGACCTTGTGTGGAGATATTAGTTTACATCTTGAGAATTGTTCAGGTTTTACTCATCTGAAGGTTTGGCAAGGGTATAGCTTGAACTTCATGGGCCCAGAGCAAACGCAGAGCCCCAAGGTAATCAGCATCCACCATGTGGCAATATTATACTGTATTGGATCTATGAGATGATGCACTTCTGACATGACAGGTTCTCTTTAAATTTTCCAGAACAAACAAAATAGAATGTCAAACAATTCTGATAGCTTCTCTCCTCCAGTCTTTGTCCATCTCACAGAGGCCACGCAGTGTCTCACACCTTGCTTCCAGCACTTGTCATGCGTCAAGTACAAATCTCTCTCTCCAACTCCCATAGACCCTGCTATCAAAGGCCTCATCCAATGGTCCCAGTTCCCTCTATCTGAAGGATTTAATCTGCAGTATCCCAGAACAGTGTACTTTGCAAATTGTTCTTATGTAATAATATTTAATAGTTAATGCCTAGCAGAGTTGCCAACCAGAATTTATCTTTTTCCTGGACAAATTATCCCAAAATCACAAACATTTTTTACAGACAAATTGAAAAACCATAATGAATGATAAGGATTATAAGTAATACATGTCTGTAGCTCAATACACTGATAACACCTCATTACCAACATTTACTGTGAACTATAAAAGGATGATAATTACCACCAAAATAGTCAAGTACCACCAACATAAAAAAAAATCCCGGACACATCAATTTTTTTTCACAGACACAGGAAAAAAAGTCACCTATTTTTACAGACTATCCAGGGATTGAAGGTTGGCAGTCCTGATGCCTAGTAATGTACCAGCATATCTCTATAAGGATCAGTCAGGGTTTGTATTCCTGACACTGCTTAGTTAGGTGTGGGACTTAGGTCCTCCCCTAGCTCATTCTAGTGCTAATAGAGGAAATAAGAAGAGGCTGCATGTGCTCACTTCCCAGAGAACTAGGCCTTCATCCCAGAGAATCATCATCTCTGAACAATAAAGTCACTGCTATGTGATGTTTTCCAAGTATGTCTTTAACAGTAAGGCTGAAGGGAAGGGTTAGGTTGTGAATTTGGCATTTGGGGGATGTTGTTGTTTCCATTTTCACTTCAGGCATCAGAAAGGCTAGGTGCACCCCTGCCCCTTGCCACAAAGCACTAACCGACTGACCGCCACCACACTATTGAATTCTGGCTCCCAGCCAGCGCCATCTCTACACTACACACGTAGTGCACGGCACAGGTTGGCTAGCATGGATGAGCAGGGCAGGTAACGGTCATGCAGCGAATTGACACTTCCAGCTGAGAGTGGTGAGGACACGCAGTGTGGAAGACAGCCCGGGCCGAGTGATTCCAGAGACATAGTTAAGATGCCAGCAGGGTACTGAGCATTCCTACAGAGTGGCACAGGAGTGGCCTGCAATGTGAGTAAAGCTGGGATGAAGTTGAGGTGTGAAGGGGTATTGAGGGTAGGAGGTCCCAAGATGAACTCTTGAAGCAGGGCCCATGAGCCTTTAGATATGCCCTTCTCTAGCCACTGCACCAACATGCCCTGCCTTGCACCCTTACAAAATGTTTAACCAAGGATGACCCAACTACCATCAGGCAGGAGCCCCAGCATCAGGGTGTGTCCCGAGGGAAGAAACGGTGCGTCCTCCTCTGGTCCTAGGAAGTATTGTTGTGAGGATTGCCACTGTGAATAAGGGCTCATGCACTCAGCTGTTGCCCGGTCATGCCTGTAATGCCCGGCCCGGACGCTTTTGCACCGCAGCACGGATGCGGATCCATTCACTTCAGAGATGTCATTCGGAGCGGATCGGAGCGGAACGGAGCGGAACGGAGCTTTTTTGGGGTGCGGACTGTCGGATGCAGATCATGGACCCCATTCAAGTGAAAGGGTCCGCGTCCGCATGCAGTGGCCATATGGTCAGTGCCCGTACATTGTGGACCGCCATTTGCGGTCCGCAACATGGGCCCGGCCAGCACACGATCGTGTACATGAGCCCTAAGTATTGCAGCCACAGGCACTACCGCTCCCATCCTCTGCTCCTGCTCCTCTGGGCCTTGCAGTACATACAGTTTATCACAGACAGTCATCTATGACTTTCTGTCACCATTCCCTGAAGTTCAAGGGTTTGGTCATTTAAACGTTCCTCCTCAGTCACATGCAGTAGGCAATCTCACATCGGGACAATCTGTCAAATCTTCAGGTCCACTCCATACTACACACTTACTCTTACAGTAGAGCATCTGTCCAACCATGGCTCTGCCTGTCTCAAGGCTCCAACTACACCACTTCACACCATCTACTCAATCTAATCGAATATAGCTCACTGATATATTTCCACTCCCGTTCTCAAGCCTGCAAGCCATCCACTTCCTCCTGTAGCTATCTCACTGGCCCAACAGAGAGCAATTCTCGCAAACCCCAACAAGTCCTAGCTGCAGGCTCCACAGTCCTGCTTGTCCACCAACTATAGCCCTATGTGGCACTTCCCCAACAGTTCCCAAATGACTCATTAAGTCATTTTTAGCTTACCATTTACTGCATGAACCACACTCCAGACCTTGCTTAGCACAGCAGCCATACTGCTCTCTCCAATCAGGATTCTCTCACTATCCAGCAGGTGACCTCCTGTTCAGATCTGCATAGGCTTCTTCCACAATCTCTCCTCTGCCCTCCTGTAAACAAGGTGGTGGAGCATACCTCTCAAGTGTCCCTCTTTTGGAGGGACAGTCCCTCTTTTTGACACAAGTCCCTCTGTCCCTCTTTGATCCTTAAATGTCCCTCTTTTTGACCTGGAGAACTAATGCATAAATGAGCATTAATACATTTACTAAATTGCTCCTTACTAAACTATGTGTTTGGTTTCTACCTGTATATTAGACAAGAACTTCATTATTTGGTGCAATTTGGACCTTAAAATATCTGCTAATATTTATATTGACATTGAAGCGCAAGAAAAAAAATGCCGCAGGGGCTCCAGTAATTATGATTTGGGCGGGGTTAGAGGCGTGGCCTACTACGAAAACAACTGCCGTGATGTGCGCCACACATATTGTCCCTCACTGCAATTTTCAGGTATTGGCAGGTATGGGTGGAGCATTAATGAACACAAATAAATGGGTATCTGATCAGTCTCTCGACAAAAACATGTGGTCAGTTTAAAGAAACCAAAAATTTTGAAAAGGATACATAGCTGTCTTTTGTCTACATTTGAAGATATTCAGTTCACCCCTTGTAGCACATTTACACTGGTAGCTCTGCTGATACGTTATGTAGTAGTGCCCCTCTAGAACTACAGGAAGTTATAACTCTGGCACCCCCTGAGCTACATGCGGTTTGGTGATGATCAACGGTTTAGTCACTATTTTAACAAGGATTGTTGACAGTTAGGCAAATATTGGTTACGCCTAGAAAATGGTTTCAGCCATGGTTAGCGGGCAACATGTCCAATCATGCAGCAATACATCTGTGTTTAAATAGTGTCTGAGTTGTCTTCTCAGACATGTGATATGTTTGCTTATGTCTACACACCTCCTACATTTATTAATCAGCAAATCATTTTATCCTGATCCTCAAATATGATGAATCAGCTAATGTGAAATGATATTTTAGTGAATGAACAGTATATGTTACATTAAGTCTATCTATCTATAATGTACCCATTCTATCTATCTATCTATCTATCTATCTATCTATCTATCTATCTATCTATCTAAAAAAAAAGAAAAAAGAGACAGCACTCTCCAGTAAAAAAGTGAAAAAATGAAAGTCTTTATTTACCCATAGAGAGTGCTGCCTCTTTTTTCTTTTTTATATCCTGGGACCTTGGTCTGGTCTGTTTGGCGTGCACCTCGTTTTTCCTCATTCAGTGCTGCTGAGACTTGTTTTTTGCTTTATCTATCTATCTATCTATCTATCTATCTAATATCAATCTATCTATCTATCTATCTATCTATCTATCTATCTATCTATCTACCCTATTAGACCTCAGATCAGAGATAAAATAAATAGATTAATTGACCTCTCCTGCTCCACCACTCCTCTCCAGGTTCGGTGGTCTCCCCTGCAGTCATGCTCCCTGATTTTCTCTGGGCCCATGCTGCACTGTCACCTGGCTGTGTACAGAGTCAGGTCATAGTGCGTGCACTGCGTCCTGACGCTGTATGCAATCAGGACAGTGCTGTGCAAAACCAAGGAGGAGGACCAGGGAAGGTGAGTACAGGAAGTTCCCACATTGCCTCACTCACTGCCAGGGGCGTTGCTAGGGTCTCAAAAGATCTGGGGCCCAAGCCCCAATGAATATGTACCAATTCTCTAAATAGACCCTCCCCCCACACACCGCACTTTGCTGTACTTGCTATACAGCAGCACATACCTGTCACATGCAGTGCCTCCCAGGTGACGTCTTCTCCGATGTAGATCTTCTCTGTCATCATCTTCTCCATTTGGTCCGGACACCTTCTCTCAACCTCGCCTCTGCAGAGTGTAACACACACATCTTAGCTTCCTCACATTTCTATCATCATCCCCCAACCTGGAGTCCCCACAGTGTTATCCTGCTTCTCACTGTGCTCCCCAATACTATCCTGAAGAAGAATTAGTGCCCCCATAGTAATAATGCTCCTCATAGTCCCACCAATAGTAATTCCTTTCTAGAGTGCTCCCTAAGAGTGCCCCCATTAGTAATACTGTCCCTTACAGTCCTCCAACAGTGATAATGTTCCCCAAGAGTAGAGGACCCCTCCAGTATTAATAATGCCCTCACAGAGCTCCCAGTAGAAATAAGCCCCCTATTGTTCCCCAAGTGGTAATAAGGCTCTCTACATACCACTCAATAGTAATAAGGCCCCCATGGTGCTCTTAGTAGAAATAAGGAGGATCTTAAGTCCCTCTATAATTCCCTCTTATAGAGCCTCCAGTAGTAATAAGCACGCCTATAATGTTTCTGGATTTATAATACCCCTATAGTGCCTCCAGTAGTTATAATGCCCACTACTGTTATAATGCTCACCCTGCAGTGCCCCCTGTAGTTATATTCCCCCCTCCAACATACAGTCCCATGTAAATAACATCACACCATCTCTCCTGACCCCTCCAAAATACAGTCCCATGTAACTAACATCACTCCCAACCCTTCAGCCCCTCCAATATACAGTCCCATGTAAATAAATCACCTCCTCCCCTGCCGCCTCCAACATGCAATCCCATGTAAATAATGTCCCTCTCTATCTACAGCCCCCTCCAAAATACAGTCTCATGTAAATAACATCACCTCCTCCCCCAGCCCTCCCTTCAGCCCTTACAGTCCCAGTTAAATAACTCTTAGCATTGCTCTGCCTCTCCCTTCACTTACCTCTCCTCATGTAGCAGACATCACCACAGCTTTTTTCCCCAGGACTTCTCCTCTTCACTGCCATCCTCTTCTGCACTGGTCACATGATGGTGATGCAGCGACCAGGCGTCACAGTGATGATTTTGCTAGTGTATGCTGATATGTTACTCACAGTTTGATGATTACTGCTCCCTGGGCCGGCGTGCAGGTGTGTGGAAGGGGGACACCAATTCCTTCGGGGCATTCTCTGGTTTTCAGGAGCTGGATGGTAAGGTGAGGTGCCTTGGTGGTATTGCATTAGGGTGTCTGTCGGCAGGGTCCCTGATATAATTTGTGACGCCAGCACCTTGCGGTGCAAAATAAATAATGAAGAAATGAGGAAGCAGTTTATTTTCCAAAAACAGTAAAACTTTACTTTTGCCTTGGAGTAAATCCTTCTTAAATCACAATTCACAGTTGCTTTACTTGGCAATAAATATAAGGATGCTACAAGAATTTCCTTATTAGGCTGGATGTTCAATAGCAGTATAAATATAGGTGCTTTCTTCCAGTAATCAAGTAATCAATCTTCCTGCTTAGTGTCTAGTTCCTTCAATCCACCTTAGCTAGACCTGGCTCTGGATATTATACAGAATATACATATCTCTTACTTTAGATTAGCATCCCACAGGGTGGCATCCCTGGAAGGCAGGCATCAATCCTTCTGCTCCATTATTTGACTACTGGGTGCTCTTGAATAAAATATCCACTGTCTCCGGAGGGGTAGGTGTGGATACACACAACTTTGCGCTTAGTTGCTGAAGATGTGTTTAGGCGCCGGAGGCTACTCGTATAACACTGGTGCTGAAAGTGTCCATTAAACTTCAGGTAGTTATTACCTCAACCAGTCTCACACTATGACTCAGGTTCTATGGCTTAGACTTGGTAAGGGCCACAGGATACCTGGCTTGGCCAGAGCCAGGCTGACATGGCAGCTCCCGGGTGGTCACACATATTCTACTCCTCCAGACTACTACTCTCCTGCACTCACTTGAACTGAACTTCCTCTCAGACTGAACTAAACTGGTTCTAACCTGTTACATGGCAATATATAGCTGATGTTATAGCACCACCTAGTGGTGGAACAATAAAATGTCAGCTACTCAGCCTAAAAAGGTTCTTGCAGCATATAGTTATAATTAGCATATAAATACAGTTGACATGGCTAATACCAACACATTTGCGGTGTCCCTTTCTCGCAATATGTAGGCAAAAATGCCTACAATGTACCATGTGATTTATACTGCTTTTATTGTCCTGAGGAAGAGGGCTGTGCGCCCTTGAAACGCGTAGACCAATAAAGAGGAACCTTTTTTTATTATTTTCTACTTCACTGTATTGCCATTGATGCTGACAGCGCCGTTACAAGTGGTTTCCAAAAAGCCCGCTTTTGGCTGTATTTTTGAATCTTGAATTGTCCACGTATCCCCTGGAGGGGGAAGGAGGAAACCAAGGCAGCAGTACAGCAAGCCCTAACGCTGGTGGGCAGAATACCAGCAAGGCACACACAGCTGTTGTGACTATTCACAACAACATCTGGTAAGCAGATATTTATTATATTATCTATCCAACATCCAGGTGATATCACACAAGAGGCGCTGTTTTTCTTTTTCTTTTTTTCTCTCCTATATATTTCTCGCAATATGTGGGACACTGCAGTGACATCATCGCAGGTCCTTTTTCAACCACTGCCTGTTTTACTGGTCACATGACCTTCAGATCTTCCAGCGCATTTGATTCAATTTTATTGCCGTCCTGAGGATGGAAATACAGTTGTTTCTAGTAGGCAGGACATTCGGGGCCTGGGACAAAACATCAGGGGCCCAGTAACCAAATGTTTATACCTAGCACCACCCCTGCTCACTGCACCTATTACATACTAGTGAGCGCTTCCATTATGGAAGCACTCACTAATATTCGCTTTATAAGATGCACTAACATTTCCCACTCACTTTTGGGGGGAAAAAGTGTGTCTTCTAAAGTGAAAAATACGGTATATATATTATACTAGCAGAAAGACCCGGCTTCGCCTGGGTATATTTAATCTATTTCATTTAATGTTTCTGTGTGTCGTTGCAGAGAGAAAGTCAATGTAGCTGACAGAAGTTGATTTTTACCTTAATTTTTTCAATCCCCATTGGCTGCGGAGTGGGAGGGGGCATGACCTGACCGGGTCGGGGGCGTGGTTTACCGGGACCTTGGGGGGGTGCTTTTAGGTCCTTCTTTTCAGGGTGGCCTGAATTATAGGTCAATGCCATGGCAATTTGAGGAAACACAGTGGGTAGCAGTGGACGAAAACATTGCTTCGCACGGGTATATTTAATCTATTTCATTTACTGTTTATGTGAGAGAGAAAGTCTCCTTCCCACCCATTCCTGTAGCTGACAGAAGTTGATTTTTACCTTCATTTTTTCAATCCCCATTGGCTGTGGAGTGGGAGAGGGCGTGGCCTGACCGGGGGCGTGGTTTAGCGGGACCCTCGGGGGGTTGCTTTTAAGTTCTTTTAGTGGAAGAAAACATCTTTTATTACTACTGAACGGTAGTAGTCTAATATTAGTCTATTTCATCTAATGTTTCTGTGTGTTGTTGCAGAGAGAAACTCACCCTCCCACCCCTGCAGCTGACAGAAGTTTATTTTTACCTTAATTTTTTAATCCCAATTGGCTGCAGAAGGGGGAGGGGGCGTGGCCTGACAGAGTCAGGGTGTGGCTTAGTGAAACCTGGAGCAGTTGTTGTAAATCCTTCTTTTGAGAGTGGTGTGAATCACTGGTCGGTGCCATGGTAATTTACAGTATGAGGACACGCAATGGGTAGCAGTGGAAGATTTACTACTGAACGGTCATAGTCTAAAATTAGTCTAAAACATAAGTTATATTTATGGTAACTGGAATACCCCTTTAACTGTATCATCCACAGCGCTCTGCCCCTTTAAAGCATTGAATAGAAATGACTGGATTGTTACCTGAGATCCTCAGCTGGCTGCTAATTACCTGGCTGTGTTGTTATGGAAACCTGCCCTCCCTGTGTGTGTCTGTGCAGCAGGGCCGCTTCTAGCTTTTCTGCTGCCTGAGGCGAAAAATGAAATGGCACCCCCTTCCCTTGCCCCCATCAGACCTCAGATCAGCGTCTCGTGCCCCCATCAGACCTCAGATCAGCGTCTTGTGCCCCCATCAGACCTCAGATCAGCGTCTTGTGCCCCCTTCAGACCTTAGATCAGCGTCTTGTGCCCTCATCAGACCTCAGATCAGCGTCTTGTGCCTCCATCAGACCTCAGATCAACACATTGTACCCCCATCAGACCTCAGATCAGCGTCTTGTGCCCCCATCAGACCTCAGATCAGCGTCTTGTGCCCCCATCAGACCTTAGATCAGCGTCTTGTGCCCCCATCAGACCTTAGATCAGCGTCTTGTGCCCCCATAAGACCTCAGATCAGCGTCTTATGCCTCCATCAGACCTCAGATCAACACATTGTGTCCCCATCAGACCTCAGATCAGCGTCTTGTGCCCCCATCAGACCTCAGATCAGCGTCTTGTGCCCCCATCAGACCTTAGATCAGCGTCTTGTACCCTCATCAGACCTCAGATCAGCGTCTTGTGCCTCCATCAGACCTCAGATCAACACATTGTACCCCCATCAGACCTCAGATCAGCGTCTTGTGCCCCCATCAGACCTCAGATCAGCGTCTTGTGCCCCCATCAGACCTCAGATCAGCGTCTTGTGCCCCCATCAGACCTCAGATCAGCGTCTTATGCCTCCATCAGACCTCAGATCAACACATTGTGTCCCCATCAGACCTCAGATCAGCGTCTTGTGCCCCCATCAGACCTCAGATCAGCGTCTTGTGCCCCCATCAGACCTCAGATCAGCGTCTTGTGCCCCCATCAGACCTCAGATCAACACATTGTGCCCCCATCAGACCTCAGATCAGCGTCTTGCGCCCCATCAGACCTCAGATCAGTGTCTTGTGCCCCCATCAGACCTCAGATCAGCGTCTTGTGCCCCCATCAGACCTCAGATCAGCGTCTTGTGCCCCCATCAGACCTCAGATCAGCGTCTTGTGCCCCCATCAGACCTCAGATCAGCGTCTTGTGCCCCCATCAGACCTCAGATCAGCGTCTTGTGCCCCCATCAGACCTCAGATCAGCGTCTTGTGCCCCATCAGACCTCAGATCAGCGTCTTGTGCCCCCATCAGACCTCAGATCAACACATTGTGCCCCCATCAGACCTCAGATCAGTGTCTTGTGCCCCATCAGACCTCAGATCAGCGTCTTGTGCCCCCATCAGACCTCAGATCAGCGTCTTGTGCCTTCCTTGTGCCCCCCTCAGACCGCAGATCAGCGTCTTGTGCCCCCCTCAGACCTCAGATCAGCCCACCCAGCCACTTAAAAAAAACATACTCACCTGCCCTGCGCTGCCGCTGCCCTCAGCTCCCGCGCTCCACTGTCTTCCCTTCTGGCGCGCACTATGACCCGATGCTGCGTCAGGTCATAGTGCGCGCCGGAAGGGAAGACAGTGGAGCACGGAACCTGAGGGCAGCGGCAGGCAGGACAGGTATGTTTTTTTTAAGTGGCTGGGTGGGCTGATCTGAGGTCTGAGGGGGGCACAAGAAGCTGATCTGAGGTCTGAGGGGACACAAGAAGCTGATAGGGAGCGCAGCGCATCCACCAGCAGTGTTTAACTGCTGTGTGGATGCCGCCCCTCAGACCTACATAAAACTGCCGCCTGAGGTGAGATCCTCATCTCGCCTTATGGCAGAAGCGGCCCTGCTGTGCAGAGAATGGCAGTTGGGATTTAAAAACAAATGCTGTCAGGCTAATATTGGCTAATGGAGATCATATTTTGGGAATATCTCGGGAACATTATGCCCTAGAGAGATGAGACCTGGTCTAAAACCTTCCCGGGCACCTGATGTACCTGTGTGCCGAATTTGGTGAAAATTGGCCCAGTAGTTTGGTCGCGCATAGAGAACAGACAGACAGGCAGATGGACAGACAGACAGAAACTCGTTTTTATAATATTAAGAGATATGACCACTTCCTACTTTCGACATTGACAGCGTGTAGCTTATGAAGGAAGTCACGTGTCATAGGGTGGCTTGGTGGGTATATAAAAAGTGTGATGGGCTGTCTGAACACATATCCCTCATTGCTGTCATGGGTAAAAGGGGCAATTTATCAGAGTTGCAAAAAAGGATTATTGGCTTTTAGGCCAAGCATTTCTGAAACTGCACAGTTTAGGTACAGTTCAAGTGCTGCTGTAGTAAAAGTATCCTGGGTGGACAAATGGCACCATTATGAATAAACGACTTGAAAACTGCGAAGCACCATGTGCTATTGATGTGAGAAGTGAACATCTGCTATGAAGGTGCAGAAGAGCACACCAACACTCTACAGTGGAGCAACTCACTGCCAAAATGAACCAGGGGTGTTTACCTAAAACAACAGTCCATTGAACCCTATTGTGTATCGGATTATGAAGCAGATGGATGGTCCCTGCACCTCTGCTAATAAAGTTGCTTCGGCACAAAAGGCTTCAATTTTTGCCGCAGTATCGGAATTGGACCTCTGCTGATTGGCAAAGTGTTACCTTCTCTGATGAGACACGTCTTCTGCTTAATCAAACTCACGGATGTTGGTTTGTCAGGCAGGAAACATCAGAGAATAAACATCTTGCAACCATTGCTGGAAGAATACAAGCTGGTAGTGACAGTGTTATGGTCTGGGGAATGTTTTCATGGTATTATCTAGGCCTGAGGCAGATAGGATCTTCCAGTAAGACAATGCAACATATCAAACTGCTAGAAATGTCTGACATTGGTTGGAAAAGCATGACCAAGACTTCCAAGTACTACTCTGGCTCCCTAATTCTCCAGACTTGAACCTAATTGAGCATCTGTGGGACCACCTTGATCACCATCATGGATCCTCCCTCAAACACCCTCCAGCAGCTGTGGAAAGCACTGCAGTCAGCATGGCTCCAGATATCTGTGACAACCTACCAGCACCTTATTGAATCAGCTGTTGTGCTGTTGTCCGTGCTGCACATGGTGGTTACTCTGAATACTAGCTGGTGACTATATAAATATATATATATATATATATATATATATATATATATATATATATATACACACACACCATATATAGTAAACATTGCCAGTAGACATACCACTATAAACAATGGTAGCTGGTGTAATATTTAGATAGTTGTGAACACAGGGGGGCAGGAGAGTCTGATACATCATGGGTCAGGTGCTGTTTGGCTATATAGTTGGCTTCATGAAAGGAAAAGGAGTTGCTAGGGTGCCAAATTCTCAACTGAACCAAATCCCCCAAGCCACTGGACATTATATTCAGCACTACCAAAATATACAGCATTATAAAACAATGCATATTCTCCTTCCTCATATCTTCCATTCGGCCCAGACCACTATTATGACTTCTTTCAGCCATGTCTTGTCTCTGCAGAGTTTGCCACACAGAAATCTTAGGTTCCTCATTTTTTTGTCCATCCTGTTGCCCCAACATTGTTATTCTGCTGCTATCTCCAATAACCCTAAATACTATACTGCATAAATAATAGTGCCGTATAGATACCGTAGTTACTCCATATTAATAGTGATCCCAAATGTTTCACCAATAATAGTAATGCCCCCATAGTGCCAATAGTAGTAGTAAAGCCCCTTATAGTGCCAAGCCCCCATAGTGTCTTGGTAGTAAAATACTCCATCATTGTGTCCCCAGTAGTAATAATGCCCTAATAGTGTCCCATTTATAATAAGCCCCAATAAAGCCTCAGTAATTATAATCCCCCCCCCTGTAGTGCCCCCAGTAGTTATAATGGCCCTTATGGTGCCCCAGAAGTTATAATACCCCTATAGTACTTCCAATAGTTATAAAGCTTCCTTATACTGCCTCAGTAGTTAAAATGCATCCTACAGTGCCCCCAGTAGTTATAATGCCCCTTCTAGTGCCTCAGTAGTTATAATGCCCCCCTATGGTGCTTCCAGTAGTTCTGTGCTTCCTATAGTGCCACCAGTAGTTATAATGCCCCCTACAGTGTGTCCAGACATGGTGTCTATAGCTCTGATCAGAGTCTGGCAATTCAGTATGGGACACTTACTTTGTAGCTTACACCGAACTTCCTATCTATCTATCTCTTATCTATCTATCTATCTATCTGAAGTAACCTTCAATTTAGGGCCCATTCACACGATCGTGTGAATGGGGCCGCATCGATTCCGCAATTTTGCGCAATAGATGCAGCCCCATTCATTTCAATTGCCGGCATGTGATTTTGCTGAGCTGCGGCTCTGCAAGAAAAAATGGAACATGTCCTATTCTTGTCCGCAATAGCGGACAAGAATAGGCATTTTGAATGGGGTGCCGGGCCATGTGTTCTGCAAATTGCGGAACACACACTGGTTGGCATCCGTGGTATTGCGGATCCGCATTTTTGCTGCAACTTTTATGTTCGAATATTAGTTCCCAGGTATGACTGCAATGTCTGCCCCCTCTATAGTTGCATTACTGGAAGGAAAAAAAAGGGTTCCATGGCCAATGACTCGATTGCTGACTTCTGTTGGAATATTGATTAACTGATTAACTAATTGATTCAATATATTTGTATACTTATACATGGTCAGTGGCTGGGGGAGGGGCACTTTTTATTTGCCTGGTGGATTTTTGCTTTTTAATATTGTTGATCCTTAGTTAAACCTCACTGCACAGCTTCACAATGTGAAGTATGGCAACACTGCCCTCTACAGCATTTTCACTGCATATCACCAGGGTTGTCTACCTCTGAAGTAAAAAATCAGACAGTCCATCCAGGATACAAAAAAAAAAAAAAAAATGTGCTTTATTTTAGAAATAGACTATGGCAGCACTAATACAAGCTTCTAGGTTAATTTTTTTATTTTAGGTTTGGAAGTGTGCATTCTAATACATATATTAAAATATTTTCTTAGGTAATTTTCTAATACAGATTTATTAAAGAAATAAAAAATAAAAGAAATAAAAGTGATTTTCAGCTGGAAAAGGAAAGCAATGGGAACTTTAAAGCTGATTTATATTAAGGGTTTCATAATGTAATATTGCCACACATTGCACAAATACAGCTATATAGTGGACAATAATATGGTATCCATATCATCCATTTATATAGCATGCTAGTAACAGTGTTCTGTGGTCCACAGATGATACCTGTATACGCTACTGACTATTCTAATATTTAGGAGCATGGCATGTTAGCTTGGATGGGGTGCTGGGGTTGTTGGGGTGTGACATCCTGGAAGGAGCCAACAAGGAACTTTGCAATGTTCAAGATATTGTGCCACATCGGATGTCAGTATAAGGGCTCATGTACATGGCTATAAGTGTTTTGTGATCCGAGGATCGCGGACCCGCAAAACATGGATCCTGGCCATATGCATGCTACCATTTTCTTTTTCAATCCAAAATTAAAATTAACTTGTTACCTTCATTCTTCAGGTTGGTACAATTACAGCGATACCACATTTGTATCGTTTTCTTGCTTTATAATACTGAAAAGAAATAAAAACCTTGAAAAAAAAAGTTTTTTTCTCATCACCATATTCTGACCCCTGATAACTTTTTTGTAGTTATGCGGACAGAACTATTTGAGGGGCTCATTTGTTTCGGGGGCGATCTGTACTTTTCAGTGATACCATTTTGAAGTGTGTGTGACTTTTTGATCACTTTTTATAAAAAATTTGGGGGGGAGCTGAAGTGACAGTATTTTTATTTTGACTGTCCATTATGTTCATTCATGGCTATATAGCTATCATTGAACACTTCATTTTCAATATAACAATACATTGCTGCCACCTGGTGGCCTGTATTGGTATATTCCACTAATAGTTGCTAAGTTTTGGTTGCCCGATCTCAGTCGGGGAATACTGTTACAGGAGCAAGAGTATCAGACACCAAACCCTGTAATATTATGAGACAGCAAAGGGACACTTCCAAAAGAAAAGGGTATTTCTTTACAAAGGGTTGTCTGAGTTGTATAAAAATTCAGGCATCCCCTGTAAATGGCCTAAAATAATAAAATAATGGATACACACTCGTTTTCTCCCATGCTTCATCCTGCACTGAGCTCCTGAAATGAAAAACAGCCAAAAATTCTAAAAATAAAATAATTGCTTTCTATCAATATGTATTTTAAATGGGTTGTCTGATTTATACAAAAACTTGAAAAACCCCTGTAAATAACTTAAAATAACAAAAGCATGGATAATTACTCACCGGTTTTCTCCCATGCTTCTTCCTGTGCTGAGCTGTGTCCTCCTGCTGCTGGCGTCATCTTTCTGGCTGCAGCAGTAATGCTCCATCTACACAGGTCACCCTGCAATCACTGTATTGGTTCATGGGATGTTTCTGCTGAAGCCCATGATTGCCTGCAGCATTGACCTATGTGCACAGAACTTTGCAGCTGCAGCCAGGAAGACAAAAGCTCAGTGCAGGAAGACGCATAGGAGAAAACAGGTGAGTATCCATTCTTTTATTTTAGGTCATTTACAGGGCTTTTTCAGAGTTTTTATATAGCTCAGACAACCCATATAAATTCAATATTGATAGAAAACTATTTTTTCGTTTAGCTGTTTTTCTTATTTATTTCAACTGTACTATACCATTGAAAATTAAATGCAAAATATTGTCCTGTAGAAGTACCAGAAAAGATAAGACTGCCTATATACTGCAAATAGAAGGTCAGTTTACTGCTATTGTGAGTGAAAGATATTATCTGAAGGGTAGTAGGTGTAGCATTGGGATAAAAGTTCTCTTGCTAGACCCAGATAAAGATGCCCACAGAAGAGCATTGCACTCATGAGTGTAATGGGTGATGTTTTAAATAAGTTAAAGGGTTGTCCAAGTTATTTTTTTGTCCTTTGTATGTTTCTAACTAGTCAAATACAACAGCTTTTCCATACACTTTCTGCTTCTAAAGCTGCTGGTTTATCAGGTTTCACTCAGGGTTACATGACCTGTGATGTCAGCTTGCCTCCCTGCTAATCTTGTATTCGTGCACAAAGTCTGTACACGAAACGTCACTGTGCTGTGCTTACAACAGCAGCTGCAGATGTAAAGAGACACAGGATCTGCTCTCCTTACCCTACAGACACACAGACACTGGAACTGATCTGCAGAGTATTGTATTGTACAAGAACAGGTAGGAGGAAGATCCTGTGTTTATCAGCAGTGTCATTGTACAGCTGGGACTTGTAGTCCTACACATACAACATGCTGCTGAGTATCCCAGCAGACATGTCACTCAGGGTAGCATTTGCAGAGCAGAGCAGGGGGAGGGGCAGAGATTGTTATTACTGCATGTAAACAAAGACCAGAAGAGAACCAGGGAAATGAGGAAATAGATTTTTTTTTTTTGCCTAAAACTTGCTTAACTTAGTTATATATTGCTGCCCATCAGATTTAAAGTACTATATATATTTTTTCCATAACTCGGACAACCTCTTTGAGTATGTGTGTCTTCAGACACGTTGATGCCCATGATGTTTATATTTTTTATTGCTCATGTGATTATAATTAAAATTTTTATATACATTTTTTTATTTTTATAGCCCCTCTAGGAGGCTACAATGTGCAGCACTCAGATTTCTTACAGCTTATTCTGTATTTCCATAGAACTACAGTAAAAGATCCAATTGCTGTTATGCTATGGCCTGCCACCTGCTTTACAACATAAAAACTGCAGCTATAATACGTTGAGTCTCTTTATAGAGACTCATCGTATTAGAATGAATGACCGGCTTCCCTGATCGCTGCCCGTGGGAGCCGGACCTAAAGGGGTTGTCTGGGATCAAAGTAAATTTTAAAAACATTAATAATCACCTTGACATGCCACAGTAAAGTCATCCTGATGCTTTGTATATATATTTTTTTCATCTCCTTTGCTCCTAGAAGTCCCTAACACTGTTGTCGGTATTGTTTACATAGCAGCTCCTGCGCTATGTCATTTCCGGCCACACTGCCTTATGGGTCCCACAAGGCTGCATGACTCTGCAGCTGGACCTCACGGGCCTTACCACTCCTCCTAATTAGTATTCCGCCTCCTGCCACTCATACCCCTCATCAGTATTCCTCTCCTAAAACCGCCTTTTTCTAAGCCTACAAGCTAAATCCCTCCCTGCTTACATGTATCTGCATAAAGACAATGCTGGCAGGGAGTGATCGGACAGGCATGTAGGGACGTGGGAGGCGTGGTTAGCACCCAGCACTTAAATATAGCACATCCCATTCATTGTAAATTACCATAGGAGGCGTGCACTATGCTAAACAGCAGAGTTTGTTGCCTCCAATACAACCTCCTTCTACATCAAATAACGCTCCTGTGTGGCCGGTGATGTCATCGGCGGAGAGGGGCGTTCCTTAGTGAGGCCAGTTCCCTCCTCCAATACTGCCTCTTTACTCCCAGAGTAACGCCTCCTGTGCCCGGTGATGTCACAAGGGGGCGTGATTTAGCGCCGGCATTTCCTTCCTACCTTCCTACTGAACAGCTTCCTTGCTAGCTCTAGAACGCCTCTGTGTGCTGGTGACATCACCGGGCTCCTTGCTAAGTGGAATAAGAGGCTTAGCACACCAGTAAGGAGCCCGGTACGTCACTTGCCAGGCAAAAAAACTTACTTCCGGTCCTTGATTGCAGCATGAGGAATGTGGGCATCAAAGGCAAAGAACTGAAGGTAAAACCCATATGGAAGTATGCTATTAGGGAAATGTATCCTATTAAGAAATAATCATCAAACCCGGACAACCCCTTTAACTCGGAAGCGTGCTCTTCTGGGTTTTTCAACATGTAGATGCCATGGTCGTACTTCACCACATGATCTAAAGGCTTAAATGCCTGAGATGGACATTATTGCCAGTCACAGACATGACCTGCGCTCGTGAGCGCAGCAGGTGCCGTGTTTAAAGACTCTCACAGCGAACTACAAGTGTTCGTTTGGCAAAAATATAATTTTTACTGTCAGTTTTCTAACTATAGCTTTTTATTTTTTTAAATATACAAATAAATTACACACCCCAACAAAAATAAATTATTGTAATTGGTTCCCTATTTTGTGTTGATCATATTAATATATAATATATATATTTTTTATTTGCATTTTTTATTGGTTTCACTAATTCTTTAATTTATTTTTGGCACATAATATGTCCTCTGGGAGTCCGAGTTACACTGGAAAATATCCCCCAGTGGGGACATGACACACTGTTAGAGCTAATCAGGGTCTGTCAAAAGCCTGCTGCTCTGCTCTGGCCCTGTAACCACTGCTCAGCGACTTCCTGTATTCACTGCATAGCGCTATGTACCCAGCACAGCAGAAGGCAGAAGCAGTACTAAACTGCTGTGTCGGAGTGTTGTACAGCGCTAGGATTAAAGACCGGCTGATATATATCTCTTATATTATAAAAATGAGTTTGTTTGTTTGAATGTGTGTCTGTCTTATGCGCGACCAAACTTCACCAAATTCGGCACACAGGTACATCAGGTGTCTGGAAAGGTTTTAAAGCGGGTCTCAGCTCTTTAGGATGTGCCGTTCCTGAGATATTCCCCAAAAAATGACCTGCATTAGCCAATATTAGCCTGGATGTCTTTCTCTTCATATCCCAACTGCCACACACAAGGTCACATGTCCCTTAACAGCCAATAGAAGCTCACAGGCCCTTCATCTCCACATACGCACAGTTTTACTGCAGGTTTCCATAATAACCTAGCCATTTTTCTTCACTGCTGTAAGTCAGCTTTAAAGGGGCAGGGCAGAGGAAGCTGGGTGAGAACAAGAAAGACTTGGGAAATAGGTTTTTGCTCTGTTAAGTAAGCAGGCTGGTAATGAGAGGTAATTAGCACCCAGCTGAGGAGCTCAGTTAAATAGCTCCCGAAACACAATTCAGTGCCTACCTCCCACAGGCCTTGCTTCTTGCACACGATCAGATGCACACAGTTTTACTCCAGGTTTCCATAACAACCCAACCATTTTTCCTCACTGCTGTAGGTCAGCTCTAGGCCAAGGTTACACAACAACATGTGTCGTGTGACAATAAGTCACATAGCACATAGGGCAGAACTACACTGCTACATGTGTCATGCGACATTTTTTATAATTTTATAATTTTTATAATTTTATAGTCTATGGCGTTGCCACTGTGACATGCTGCGACTGAGACAGTTGCAGACACCATAGCCTAACATTATAAAAACTGTTGCGTGACATTGGTGTGACAAAATGTTGTGCAACACATGTTGTCATGTAGCCCTAGCCTTAAAGGGGCAGCTGCTGTGGAGGTCACTGTTAAGGGGACAGGGACCACTCTTAAAGGGGCAGCTGCTGTGGAGGTCACTGTTAAAGGGTTGGGTACTGTGGAGGTCACTGTTAAAGGGGTGTTCACTGTGGATGTTACTGTTAAGGGGGTAGACCGCTGTGGAGGTCACTATTAAAGGGCTAGCTGCTTTGGAGGTCACTGTTAAGAAAGCAGGGTACTGTGGGGTCGCTGTTAAGTGTGTGGGGTACTGTGGAGGTCACTGTTAAAGGGACGGGCGCTGTGGAGGTCTCTGTTAAAGGGATGGGCACTGTGGAGGTCTATGTTAAGGGGACAGGGGCCACTATTAAAGGGGCAGCTGCTGTGGAGATCACTGTTAAAGGAGCGTTCACTGTAGAGGTTACTGTTAAAGGGGCGGGCACTGTGGAGGTTACTGTTAAGGGGCAGGGGCCACTATTAAAGGGGCAGCTGCCGTGGAGGTCACTGTTAAGGGAGCAGGGTACTGTGGAGGTCAATTTAAGGGAATGGTGTACTATAGCGGTCACTGATAAAGGGACGGGTGCTGTGGAGGTCTCTGTTAAGGGGGCAGGGAATAATGAAGGTTACAAATAAGGGGGCAGTACTCTATGGAGGTCAGTGTTAAGGGGCGGGATGCTGTAGAGGTCATTGTTAAGGGGGCTGGCCCCTGATGAGGTCACTGTCAAGGGAGTGGGGTGCTGTGAAACTCACGGTTAAAGGGGCGGACTGCTGTGAAGTCAACGTTAAGGGGATGGGCTGTTGTGGAGGTCCCATTTTAAGGAGGCGGGGCACTGTGGGGCACTGTTTGAAGGCATCAAAACTATGAATTAACACATGTGGAATTATGTACTTAACAAAAAAGTGTGAAACAACTGAAAATATGTCTTATATTCTAGGTTCTTCAAAGTAGCCACCTTTTGCTTTGATTACTGCTTTGCACACTCTTGGCATTCTCTTGATGAGCTTCAAGAGGTAGTCACCTGAAACGGTATTCCAACAGTCTTGAAGGAGTTCCCAGAGATGCTTAGCACTTGTTGGCTCTTTTGCCTTCACTCTGTGGTCCAGCTCACCCCAAACCATCTCAATTTGGTTCAGGTCTGGTGACTGTGGAGGCCAGGTCATCTGACGTAGCACCCCATCACTCTCCTTCTTGGTCAAATAGCCCTTACACAGCCTTGAGGTGTGTTTGGGGTCATTGTCCTGTTGATGAATAAATGATGGTCCAACTAAACGCAAACCGGATGGAATAGCATGCTGCTGCAAGATGCTGTGGTAGCCATGCTGGTTCAGTATGCCTTCAATTTTGAATAAATCCCCAACAGTGTCTCCAGCAAAGCACCCCCACACCATCACACCTCCTCCTCCATGCTTCACGGTGGGAACCAGGCATGTAGAGTCCATCCGTTCACCTTTTCTGCATCGCACAAAGACACGGTGGTTGGAACCAAAGATCTCAAATTTGGACTCATCAGACCAAAGCACAGATTTCCACTGGTCTAATGTCCATTCCTTGTGTTCTTTAGCCCAAACATGACCAGTGTATTGTCGAGTCGTTCCCTATACCCATCTGACCCTACCCCCCAATAAAAACACAACTCCGCAGGTGGATTTATTGGCCACAGCAGCCATTTATTAATAACATAAATAAAATAAATAACCAAATTAAATAACCCCACCGAAGGCCTTAGCACACGAAGGCCCACCTCAAACCAATAACACGGGGAGGGTCCTTGGAGCCCCGAACCCGACGGATGCCTGCCCTGGCTCCTCAACTAACTTAAAATAAATTACCTCTAGCCGTTAACCGCCAGCTCAGAGGCAGAACCCAATAACGGAGAGCCACAACCGTGGGCAGGCACCCGCCATCTCCACCTCCTAAAAGGAATACCTGGGGAGTCCAGAGCCCCTCTTGGCTCCCTCCCCACCCCGCCACAGTGACCATATCACCAACTCCAAGGACCCCCCTCCCGCCCACGATGCAAGGTAGGGGAAACCTCACCTCCTTGCATCCCGCCAAACCCGCAAACCTAACTCATTGCCATCTTGCAACCCTACGCACCACAAATCGATGCCCACCGCATTCAGATGGACACCGTCACTCCTCCAAAAAGCCCCTTCCCCTTTCTCAAGTTCCCTATGCCGAACCACAATCCCCCCATTCCGGACCACAAAGCGCCCCACGGCCCTATTTACCTTTATTCTGGCCTTATTCAGCCTCTCCACCGACCTCGCCTCCCTCCAACTCTTCTGTGGCACCATGTCAGACCAGACAGTCACCACACCCCGGTGTTGCGCCCACAACCTAAGCAAGTCAAACTTAATATCCCTAGTCAGCTCTCTGAAGGGACGCTCCCTCAAATCATTCCCCCCGACGTGGAGAACCAAAACTCCCGGCGGAGCATCTAACCTCGCAAACCTAAAAAACTCCGGCAAGACCCGATTCCACGTCATACCTCTCACACTTAACCATCGAATAACCGCCTCCGTCCTTGGAAATCCCAACTGTCGACCATCTTGCCTGACTGCAGCCCGAAGCGCTCCCCAGAATACGTAGGAGTGCCCCAAAATCCACACCAAGCACGGTGGGCCACCTGCAAAACATAAAATGAACCATCAACAACAGCAGCTCCCCCCAACCAACCCGCCAAAACCAACTACCCAACACCTCACATCCACTCCATACGCACATAGGACCGGAAACGAATTGACTCCCATCTACCAATCCTACGTATCACGTCGTCCCCCAAGCCCCGCCACCTCCGTAGCCGACCCAATCCAAAATGAATGACCCCCATACAACAAAGGATCCTTACCTAAACCTTTCAAACATTCCCGCAACACTGCCACAAACTGAAAACGGGAAAGAAAGGAGCCGTCGTCGTGAACCAGCAACGGCCGGTCCCTAGCCCCTTGACACAAACCCGCTTCCCGGAGACACCGCACGGGACAGGCCACCGACCCATCCACCGGGTACAAAACCACCCTACAACCTTTACCCGACTGGTCAGTCTTCGACCTACGAATACAAAAAACCAATCTATCCTCCCACAACTCCACGTCCCCACAACGCAACCCCCCTGCCCGGCACTTACTCGGACAAACCAATTCCCCAATCCGCAAAGCCCCAAAAAAAGCCGGCGAAAAAGCTAGCCTAAACAACCTAACCTCCCCCGGTGACACACACACCCGCCCCAACTGCCCAAACAACTCTTCCAACAATGCAAATGACACCGGCCGCCGTAAATCCGACCCCGGACTTAGCCTCCTCCAACCCTTCAACGCCTGCCGCACCCAAAACGATTTTGTGACATCCGGAACCGCTCGGCATTTACACCCAAAAGCTACCCCTGCCATAAATTTATTCATCCGCGACACCGACCAACCTTCATCCCTACCATGGCCCACAAAAAGCAACAGTACCACCCCATCATCTAACCCAGCCCCCAAAAACCGACACCTCCAATCCTCCCATGTCTCCCACGCCCTCTCATACGCCGCCCACGTCCCACTTGCCACCGAACCCCTCACCAATTCAGCTACCGACCAAATGGCAGACGCCATAGATCCTGTGGAAAATCCGCCCCCTGCTCGTCCGCCTCCGGTGCCAGCTCCCGAAACCGCTCCCACTGGAAACGAGACAAAGCATCGGCAATTGAGTTATTCACCCCAGGTACATGTACCGCCACCACCCACGCATTCAAAGACAAACAACCCAAGACCAGATGCTGCAATAAACAGACCACCGGCCGCGATGACGCCGACACGCGATTGATAGCTTCAACCACCCCCATGTTGTTGCAGTGAAACCTCACCTTCTTATTACGAAAAATTTCCCCCCAAATCGACACTGCCACGACAATGGGGAAAAGTTCCAGCAGCACCAAGTTCCTAACCCAACCTTCTTCCCTCCACTGCTCCGGCCACTCCCCCGCGCACCACCGCCCTTGCAAGTACGCCCCAAAACCAAAACCACCCGCCGCATCTGTAAACAATTCCAGGTCCGCCGCTTCCACCACCTCATCCATCCATAACGACCGCCCATTGTACCGCACCAAAAAAGACGCCCAGACCCCCAGATCATCCCGCAGCTCCCTATTAAGCCGCACGAAATGATGAGGTGCCTGAACTCCCGCCGTCGCCTGAGCCAACCGTCTACAGAATACCCTCCCCATCGGCATAATCCGACACGCAAAATTCAACTTCCCCAACAACGACTGCAACTCCCGCAGCCTAACTTTTTTCCTCCCCCCAATCTCCGCCACCACCTTCCTCAGATCCTCCACCTTGTCCCGCGGTAACCTACATTCCATGGCTATCGAATCTACTACAATTCCTAAAAAACTCAATGAAGTAGTAGGGCCTTCTGTCTTTGCCGTCGCCAACGGAACCCCAAAACGCAACGCCATAGCTTCAAACGAACGGAACACCCATTTGAAGCTGGTGGCCCAACGAACAGAAAATCATCCAAATAATGGATGATCGACCCCCAACCTGACCACTCACGCCCCACCCACTCCAAAAACGTACTAAGCTTTTCAAAATACACACACGAAACCGAACAACCCATAGGCAAACACCTATCGACGTAAAACCCCCCGTCCCAAAAACACCCCAACAAATGCTGACAATCAGAGTGGACCGGCAACAACCGAAAAGCCGCCTCTATATCCACCTTTGCCAACAATGCCCCTTGCCCATACCTGCGCACCCACCGAACCGCTTCATCAAACGAAGTGTACACTACAGAACACAATTCCGGATCAATCCCATCATTAACTGAACCACCCTTCGGAAACGAAAGGTGATGGATGAGCTGAAATTTGTTCGGTTCCCTTTTGGTACCACCCCCAGCGGAGAAACCCTTAAATTCGGCATCGGCACGTCCCCGAAGGGACCTGACATGCGCCCCAATTCCACCTCCTTCCGCAACTTCCCGGCTACCACTTCTGGGAATTCGATTGCCGACTTCAAATTTTTTCCCCTTTTTACCGACTCCCCCTCCACGAACGGGATACGAAAACCCTCCTGAAACCCCTGCAACAAAAATTCCGCCGCCTCCCTATCCGGGTACCTACTTAGAAACGGCAGCATCTCTGCCACTCGAATTGGCGTCAGACCCTTCTCCAGCCGTATCCCCCCAAGCCTTCCCCTTTTTTCCCCTAAAGCACTTGTGTGCTCCATGATTGCCCCCACACGAGTTACACTCGTGTCGAAACTTACATTTGTCCCCGTATTTGCACCCCCCTTCATTGAACAGGAAACATAATCCCTTTTGCGAAGCCGCCGAGCGCTCTGATTGTCCAGAACCCCCGGCACCCCCCTGAAAGGACTGCCCTGCTCTAACCGGGGCCATCACCCGCATCCAGAGACCAATGTCTTTATGATCCCAACGGATGCTCGGCCTAACCGCTTTACGTTGACGAAATTGCTCGTCGTAACGTAACCACCCTTGCCCCACATACACCCTGTACGCCTCCCCGATGGCATCCAAATAACAAAAAAGGCCAGAACAATTTTCCGGAGCCTTTTCCCCAATCACACTGGCCAGGATCACAAACGCCTGCAGCCAGTTAGAAAAAGTCCGAGGAATTAAACGATAACGACGTTTATCCTCATCCTCTTTCTTCTTATCCTCCTTCCTTTCCCTATCCAAATTAAAGCGCTCAAGTGGGAGCAGGGAAAAAATATCCACGTACTCCCCCTTCCAAATCTTTTCCCTAACCTCCTGCTTTAAATGCGCCCCCAACGGCCCCTCAAAACAAACATACACTTCTCCTTTAGCCGCGTCATCTAGACGGGGCTCCTCCCTAGATTTTTCTTTTTCCCCCTCCTTCTCTTTTTCCTTTTCCCCTGGCTCTTGCGACGCCACCCCTGCTGACCCACCGGCCACCGGAACCCCCGCCCCATTTTCTCCCGACCATCCACCCCCCCAGCCCCCACTGGACCCATCCCCCGGCCCCTGCAAACCCCATCCCGCCAACGGCGACCCCACCCCGGGCCCCGAACCCACCAAACCTCTGACCAAATCCCGTAACCCCCATAACAATTCCCCAAACCACCAGACACAGACACCCCAGGAGCCCCCCCAACCCCAGGAGCCCCCCCAGTACAAGAAACAATAGACACGGACTCCCCACGCATCTCACCTAGCTGCGTGGATGCTGTGACTCCACCAGCCGGAACGTGAGGCAGATGAATTTGACTGGCGACGAATCCGCCTTGACTGACGCCGACGCTCCCTTGATAGACGCTCGCTTCACCTCCAGCTGACACCAACTCTTCAGCACTGCCAGTGCCTCTTTGACTTCCAGCTGCAACAGGAGCCTGCAGTTCTGCAGCTCCGCCAAATAGGGGCCGCCACCTCCGGAACCATCACAGCCGCAGGGCCAGCCACCTGAAGCTGCCCGCTTCTCCTCCCCAGCTCAGAGCCGCCATCTTGACACCGCTGACTCACAGGATTCGCTTCTCCACTCCTCCCCCGACGGGCAGCGGGCCCCCGGCCTGAGGCCCCTGCCGAGCCTGGTCCTGCTCCCACGCCGCCAGCTGGACAAGCAGAGGGGGTTAACCCTCCACTCTCTGGATCCCGCCTCAGTACCGGATTCCTCCCGGCACGCGACCGCCTGGCCCCAACACTCCTACCTGCGGTGCGTGCCGGAGGGTCCCTGGAGGGGCTCCGCATTCGGCGCCGGACCCGCGGGGTCTCGTCAGGGCTTAAGCGCGCCGGAGGCCTAGTCCTCCGCGGCCGGCGAGGAGGGGAGACCTGGACTGTCGGCTCCCTGGACCCCGGGAGCAGGCCTTGAATCGTGGCCTGCAGCCATCCGCTCCCTCGGCTTTCTGCAGCCGCTCTCAGCTGGGCCAGCAACGAATTCACGGCATCCATGGGCACAGGTAAGATCGCCGATATGGTGACAGAGATGGTGGGTGGGAGATGCTGTCCTGACCTCTATGTCCCCAAAATGGCCCCTTTTCCCGCTCAACCTACCCCTTTTAACACCTTAACCCCTCCCCTAACCGTCACCTCCTTCCACCCTCTCAATTAACCCTTTAATGCCCCCCAACAGCTCCACTCCCTCCACACCTAGTCATGTCAGGCCTCCTCTAAGCTTGCAGCCCCCGAGGTCCGGCCTGTACTAGTCTCTTCTGCTTGTTGCCTGTCCTTAGCAGTGGTTTCCTAGCAGCTATTTTACCATGAAGGCCTGCTGCACACAGTCTCCTCTTAACAGTTGTTGTAGAGAAGTGTCTGCTGCTAGAACTCTGTGTGGCATTGACCTGGTCTCTAATCTGAGCTGCTGTTAAACTGCGATTTCTGAGGCTGGTGAATCGGATGAACTTATCCTCTGCAGCAGAGGTGACTCTTGGTCTTCCTTTCCTGGGGCGGTCCTCATGTGAGCCAGTTTCTTTGTAGCGCTTGATGGTTTTTGCGACTGCACTTGGGGACACTTTCAAACTTTTCCCAATTTTTTGGACTGACTGACCTTCATTTCTTAAAGTAATGATGGCCACTCGTTTTTTTTCTTAGCTGCTTTTTTCTTGCCATAATACAAATTCTAACAGTCTATTCAGTAGGACTATCAGCTGTGTATCCACCAGACTTCTGCCCAACACAACTCATGGTCCCTACCCCATTTATAAGGCAAGAAATCCCACTTATTAAACCTGACAGGGCACACCTGTGAAGTGAAAACCATTTCAGGTGGCTACCTCTTGAAGCTCATCAAGAGAATGCCAAGAGTGTGCAAAGCAGTAATCAAAGCAAAAAGTGGCTACTTTGAAGAACCTAGAATATAAGACATATTTACAGTTGTTTCACACTTTTTTGTTAAGTATATAATTCCACATGTGTTAATTCATAGTTTTGATGCCTTCAGTGTGAATCTACAATTTTCATAGTCATGAAAATACAGAAAACTCTTTAAATGAGAAGGTATGTCCAAACTTTTGGTCTGTACTGTATATATATATATATATATATATATATATAACTGCAAGGGGCATAGGCAGCTAGCACATTTTTATATAAATGGTAGTATTTGTTGATGCTGATTCACAGGCATATCATTAGCGCATGCACCTATACTGGCAGTAATAGTGCAGGCGCGGCATTATAAAAGTAGAGCGAGATGTGTAGCCATGTTTATCTACTGCCAGAGGAAGCATCTAGAGCTTTGGAGACACTCTGATCATAGATCCGAAATCGATTTGTTAAAAAACTTTGTTTGAAATGCTGTTTCCATACAGCATTAAAGTGTATGGGCTCTGTGGAGCCTAACTTTGTCTCGCCCCACGTCACGTGAGGCTTCTGTGAATTACTACTGTATTCATATCTGTGTATTTAAAAACATTTTGAAAATAGGAATCCGCAATGGGCTTTGGTACTGAGGTATCAGCCAGTACCAAAGCCGACTTTCTATTTTAAATTGTCTTTAGATACGCAGATAAGAATACAGCAGGAACCAAAGTCTTGTGTGACTTTGGGAGAGACGAATTTTGGCTCCAGGGAAAACATGGAAACAACCTTTAAATTGAATGGGGTCATTTATCAAACTGGTATAAAGTAGAACTGGCTTAGTTGCCCATAGCAACCAATCAGATTCCACCTTTCATTTTCCAAAGGAGCTGTCAAAAATGAAAGGTAGAATCTGATTGGTTGCTATGAGCAACTAAGCCACTTTTACTTTACATCTGTTTGATAAATGACCCCAGAAGTTTTTGAACTAATCGACTTTGGATCTATGATCTATGATCCGAAGGTCGATTTGCTCAAGCCTACTCACAAGTGTAAATTCGTTCAGATGAACAAATTAATTTGCGCATCTATAGAATATTTGTTTCATTCCTGAAAATTGCCTAAAAACTTTAGTCTGTGTAAAAGGCCTTTATTTATCCTGTAGCACTGCAGAGAAACATGTACACTTTCTGATAGGTTTCTACAAAACAAACATCACTAGGATGATCAATCTATCATTGGGACAGCATTTAACCCCTTTTAGAGCACTGGGCGCGTGTTTAAAGATAGCGCCCGCTCCTGAGCAGAGCAGGCGTCATGGCCGCGGGTGGATTGATGATTACTACAGCAGACACTCGCGGCTGATGTCACCGTCAGTAATGCCGATCGCGGACATTTAACCCCTCAGATTCCGCGGTCAATCCAATCCCCCATGTGCCGATCAGAGGAGCCGGAGCATGTCTGCAGCAGCCCCTGTCATAGTGAATGACAGGAGGCTGCTGCATAGTCTTTCCTATGGAGCCCTTGTGTGTAATAGGGCTCCATAGGAAAGTAGTAAAATCATCATAGACTCTAATACTAATGCATTAGAGTCTATGATATAAGCAATCAGATGATTGCTTGTTACAGTTCCCTATGGGAACTATAAAAAAAGTGTAAAAAATTTAATAAATAAAGTTTAAAAAAAAACATAAAAATTCAAATCACACCCCCCTTTCCCCAATCAAACCCCAGTTTCCCCAAAATAAAATAAAAATAGTAAAAAAAAAAAAAAATCACACATCATGGGTATCGCCATGTGTGAAAACGCCCATATTATAAAAATATAAAAATTTCTTTCCCATACGGAAAACAGTGAAAATGGCCCATTTACTGCTTTTTGTTGCTTTTTTTTTCTAAAAAAATTTAAATAAAAAGTGATCAAAAAGTCATACACACCCCAGAATGGTATAAATGAAAAGTTCAGATCACCCCGCAAAAAATGAGCCCCCATACAGCTCCCTACACGTAAATACCAAAAAGTTATAAGGGTCAAAATATGGCAACGAAAAAAAAATTCTAACTTTAAAATTATTTTATCACTATCAAAACGCAAGAAAAACTATACATATTAGATATCGCCGGATTTGTACTGACCTGTAGAATGAAAGTAACTGGTCAGTTTTAATGCACATCGAATGCCGTAAATAAAAAACCCATAAAACTGTGACTGAATTGCATTTTTTTTGCAATTTCACCCGATTTGTAATTTTTTTCCCGCTTCGCACTACATCATATGCAGTATTAAATTGGTGGTGTTGGAAACTTGTCCCACAAAAAACAAGCACTCAAACAGCTATGTGAACAGAAAACCAAAAAAGTTATCACTGTGTGATGGCAGGGAGCGCAGAACGAAAAGGAAAAAAAAACCTCCGGGGCTGAAAGGGTTAGTTATAAGTCCCCTTTGTTAAAGGAACTTTCTATAGAAAATTGTTTTAATAAAAAACTAGAACTGTTTTTATCAGCAAAATGCAGTTAAGGGTCCATCAGTATTCAATAGGATTACTTGCTCTACTTTGCAAAAGTAAAGGTCAATGAAATGTTTACAAACTCTTTTGCTGTCACTATGGAGAAGCGGTTATGATTGAAATGCACCAGCAGAGGGAGCCCTTGTTCCAGTCATGAACTGGAGCAGTGACATACTGCTGAAATACAAAGGGAGCTACAGAAAAACAAGTACTAATGTGCATAGGGCCAAATATCTTTCCTAGGTCTTTCCATAGGACCAAATATCTTTCCTACGTAAAAGAGTTTCCCTCCACAGGTTAGCAGTAGCACCATCTGTTAAAGAGATATCTCTCTTATAGGAAATGGCTCCTTGTGAGTGAAAATCTGACTTTCCAACAAGCCTTGGGATTTGACAAAGGAATATAGCCAGATATCCAGGGGCAGATTGGCCATAGACCTTACAGAATTTCCTGGTGGGCCACCCAAGCCCCCATCTCTGCTGCTGGCTGGGTACATAATAAGTTATTGTACCCGGCCAGTGACATGCCCTCCTGAACTCAACTACAGTATGTCACGCATCTCACCTCCTAAGCACGCTGCTCCAACACCATTCCCATCCTCGCCCTTGGCGTCCTGCCCATGCCGAGCCTGACGTTGCACATTTCCTGTCAAGCCATATCCCCTTCGTGCCAACCAACTCCCCCTTTTCAAACATGTTTGGAAATATGGAGAAACCCTAGTTCTCCAATTTGAGCTACTTTTTTAGGCTGCTTTTTGCACAGTCAGTGTTTGTGACTGCGAGCCAAAACCAGGCATGGGTCAAAAACACAGAATATGTGCAGATCTTTCCATTATACCTTATGGCTGTGTAGCCACTGATGGAAATCACCCATCAAAAACTGACCAAGCAATGACTGTGTGAAAGCAACCTTGAGCAGATTCTAGGCCAGACATTAGTAAATGTGTGGCTCAATTTTTAGGATGTAAATTGATATGCCTTTTTACCAGTCTAGAGTATAGTTTGGTTGGCCATGAAATGACATGAAATGAGAAAACTGCCATACTTATGACAAATGTTAACAAAAAATACCCCACTATCACCAAGAATACTGTACTGTAACATTCTGATAATAGCTTAGTGTTGGAGAATGGCAGCAATGTCACCACCCCTTCGCATATGACACTTACCTTACCAGATCAATGCTCTATAAGCTAAATAGATCAGCAACTGCACATACCTTTCTAAAATGCTGGAGTTCTGAGGATGGTCAGCTCACAGAGCACTGCCTAGATTGGATACGTCTCAGCTGAGAGCAGGACTAGGTATGTATAGTAGGATTTGCAAAGGAAATTATTTTCCGGGCCCAACCCCCATATCATCAATAAAGTCTTATAGATTTGAAATCCCGCGCCTGCACACTGTCCCGTTGTACGGCGCGTACGCACTATGTTTGCCAGGGGTGTTGCTAGGGACTTAAAACATCAGGGGCACAAGCCCAAGGCATATGTCTACCCGATGTCCCCCCCCCAAACTGAGCTCCTCCACTCACAGTCTATGCACAGCGCCCCCACCCACAGTATAAATGCACAGCTCCTCCACCCACAGTATACAGTATAAATGCACAGCTCCTCCACCCACAGTATATAGTATATATGCACAACTCCTCCACCCACAGTATATATGCACAGCTCCTCCACCCACAGTACACAGTATAAATGCACAGCTCCTCCACCCACAGTACACAGTATAAATGCACAGCTCCTCCACCCACAGTATACAGTATATATGCACAGCTCCTCCACCCACAGTATACAGTATAAATGCACAGCTCCTCCACCCACAGTATACAGTATAAATGCACAGCTCCTCCACCCACAGTATATATGCACAGCTCCTCCATCCACAGTATACAGTATAAATGCACAGCTCCTCCACCCACAGTATACAGTATAACAGTATATATGCACAGCTCCTCCATCCACAGTATACAGTATAAATGCACAGCTCCTCCACCCACAGTATATAGTATATATGCACAACTCCTCCACCCACAGTATATATGCACAGCTCCTCCACCCACAGTACACAGTATAAATGCACAGCTCCTCCACCCACAGTATACAGTATAAATGCACAGCTCCTCCACCCACAGTATATAGTATATATGCACAGCTCCTCCACCCACAGTATACAGTATAAATGCACAGCTCCTCCACCCACAGTATATAGTATAAATGCACAGCTCCTCCACCCACAGTATATAGTATAAATGCACAGCTCCTCCACCCACAGTATATAGTATAAATGCACAGCTCCTCCACCCACAGTATATAGTATAAATGCACAGCTCCTCCACCCACAGTATATAGTATATATGCACAGCTCCTCCACCCACAGTATAAATGATCAGCTCCTCCACCCACATTAGATAGTATATACGCACAGCTTTTCCACCCACAGTATATAGTATATATGCACAGCAACTCCACCCACAGTATAAATGATCAGCTCCTCCACCCACAGTAGACACTATGGGGGGAATTTATCATTAGGAGAATATTTGAAGTCAGTTTTGCTTGCATCTATGTTGGAGTACTTTGTGCCACATTTATCAAATGTCACAGGTTGTTTGATAAATGTGGCTTGTCCTTAAACCTAACACTTCTGTCTAGAGAAGCTCCTCCACTTTTCCTACTCCACCCTCCTCCTGGAGTGAGATTGCGACTATTTTGCGACTTTTTTTAAAAAGTCGCAATGATAAATCTGGAGTGAAACTCATTAACATAGCTAACCACACCCACTTTTCCACCCATATTACAAACTGGAGTGAGTTGTGTACACATGCAAAAAGGCGCAAAAAAGTCACAAAAGCCCTATTGTGCGACTTTTTGAAGACAGAATTCTGGAGTGAAGGTGTGATAAATCAGGGCTATGTACAGCTCCTAGAAGCAGTTTACAGTGTGTAACACACAGATGGGCCCATAAACAGTCATGGATGAAGGTGGACTTACATGTAGCTTCCCTGCATTGTTTGCACTTCTCTGTGCTCCTTCACCATGGCACTGGTTGCTACTGGGCTGGAAGAGGCACTCTACCCATCGTTTTTACTGGTACCAGCAGGGGTGAGGACAGGACACAGCAGCTCTGTGATCTGCTAGTCCTGTCTGGGATGTGGTGCTCAGCTGCCAGGCCTGCTTAAGGGCCCGGGAAAACTACAGGACGGTCTCTATAGACTTATCTTGAGCCACCAATGCGGGGCTGCTGGCTCATTTCCCTACACTTTAGGGAATTATACTACTGGCTGCCTCTGGCTAAACTCATACGGAGCTGCCCAATAGCTCCACACTGGTGGCTCAGTGCAGAGCAAAGGACCACTGCTGGCCAGAGGTTCGGGGCCAAATGCTTGTAATCCGGGGCATAGGCCCCGGATCTAGGTGCCTAGCGACGCCCCTGATGTTTGCAGCGCCGAACTCTGCAAGCCCTTTCTCTGTAGTGCGCACATGCTGTACAACGGAACCGTGCGCAGGCGCGGGATTTCAGGGCTAAACCAGAGAGTCTAGCTCTGTCCATCATGAGGCAGGGGTGCGGCATTAGGAGCAAGATAGGCGTCGCAGATGCGGTGCTCAGAAGAGGAGAACACGCCTCCCGGTGCTCCGATGCCTCATTAGCATATTTTTAAAAGTGCGTTTTCCTGGCTAATGGCTCCTTCCTTCTGGGAAATAAAGGTATGTGTGGGGAAAGGGTGATGAGCCCTATGTGCCTATATATCTAATGGTATATGTTGAAAACTAGTGACAGAGCCTCTTTAATTCAAAGAAACAAAACCCTAGTGGCAGGTGATTGTCTCCAAAGTCAGCTTCAAATGTTTTTTTTTCTCCTGGATCTTTGGGGCCCACCATGCTATCAGAGCCTGGGTTCCCCAAAAGATCCTTTGGCACTCTGACAGACCAGTCTAACGCTGGGTCTGCAAACTGTGGTTCCTTGGGCCCACCAGAGGAGATTATTCTCAGGGCTCAAACCCCATATCAAGGTCTAATAGATTTCGATTTAAAGAAATAGACCCTAGGGGCAGGTTATTGGGTCAAAAAAGTCCTTTGGGACCCACATTGGTATCAAAGCCTGGGCTTCCCGGAGGATCCTTTTGCACTTTGACAGAGCAGTCCAGCGTTGGGTCTACAAACTGGAGTTTCTTGGGCCCACCAGAGGAAATTATTCTCGGGGCCCAAACCATATCAACAATAAAGGCTAATAGATTTCAATTCAAAGAAATAGAGCCTAGTGGTGGGTTATTGGCTCCAAAGGTTTTCCAAGACCTTTGGGGTCCACTATGGTATCAGAGCCTGGGCCCACCAGAGAATCTTTGGTACTCTAGTGGGTCAGACTGACTCTGAACATATATCTTGAAAATGGTTAAGTGACAGCTATAAATTTATTTTAGGTGGTGTGGCCTCTACATGTCATTACATGTAAAAAATTAAATATCATGTATTGTTTTACAAATAGACATGATAAAATAACATAAAAACTTAACCACTAAATATGTAACTTTCTAGTTAATGATGGTAGTGCTTGGACAATGAGGCCACTTGACAGGGGTATGTGTGTGTTGTGGAGTATATGAGAATTACTTTGCCATTACTATTAGAGATGAGCAAACGTGTTCATAACGAGCAATGTACCGCACGGCTCCCCTGGGCTCGCATGGGCGCAGGCATCCGGATCCGTCCTCCTCACCCGACGGAAGCGGCTGCCTGCGCCCATGCGAGCGCAGGGGAGCCGAGCGGTACAGTGCTTGTTACAAGCACGTTCGCTCATCTCTACTAACTATCCATGCACAAGACGAGCAGCTTTCCTGGATTGGATAGGATTATTACCAAACTGTGTGGAACATATGTACTTCATCAATTCAGAGGAGATATGAAGGAATTCCCTGCAGTTTCTGGTTTGCAGAAAAGGCTGAATTAAGGGATAAATGCCCTCCAGTATTTTTACTTGACGGTTATATATCAGCACTATAATATGTATTAGAGGTCCCTTTGGTTCTTAGTGTGCTGTTGGTGGCATTGTCTGGGAAAATACAAATTGCTTTGTGTTAGTGACTTGTGTGAGTGATTTTTGAGAAAACTGAATATGTAAGAGGGTTGAAACAAATTTTACCCCTACACAGAGTGACTGTGCCCACGGAAGTTCGGTGCACCACAAGGTGAAAAAGTAAGTTGTTGCCACTTAAAGAGACAGTACTACTGTTTCACCTGTTTCCACAGAAGGCTTTGCTGTAACTGAGAGTCTGTAATTTAATGCTCATACACAAACAAGTCACATTATTATGAGCACCAGCAAATATCCAGAGTAACCGCCGTGTGCAGCACAGACTGCAGCTAGATGAGATGGGAGTTACTCTATAAGACCCTGGTAGGTTGTCGCAGGTATCTGGAGCCATGTTGACTTCAATGCATCCGACAGTTGCTGGAGAGTGCATGGGAGAGGATCCATAGAGTGAACATGACAATGGACGTGGTCCCACAGATGCTCAATTGGGTTGAAGGAATTTGGGGGCCAGAGTGGTACTTGGAAGTTTTGGTAATAATCTTCCAACCAATCTCAGACATTTCTACTCGTGCATTGTCTTGCTTGAAGATGCCATGAGAATATACATATTATATTATTATTATTATTATTATTAATAACCCCTTCCACCCCAGGCCAGTTTTCACTCTCCTGCCCAGGCCATTTTTTGCAAATCTCATATATGTATAATAACTTTCGAACACTTTTACTTATCCAGGGCATTCTGAGACTGTTTTCTTGTGACACATTGTGCTTCATGACAGTCATACATTTGAGTCAATATTTTTCACCTCTATTCATGAAAAAATACCAAATAATATAGAATGATTTTTAATCGCTCTATATTACATTGTTGTTGTTTTTTAGGTAACCAAAAAATGTCTGTTCTGACACAGTTTTCATTTTTTACAATGTTCATCTGACAGGTTAGATCATGTGCTATTTTTATAGAGCAGGTTGTTACGGATGCGATGATATCAAATACTGTATGTCTACTTTATTTGTCTGTTTCAGTTTTATATAATAAACATATTTGAAAAAAAATATGTTTTTGTGTCTCCATTTTCTGAATGCCATATTTTTTATATTTTTCTGCTGATCGTCTTGTGCAGGAGCTTGATTTTTTGCAGGAAGAGTTGACGTTTTTATTGGTACCATTTTTGTGTACATATAATTTTTTGATCATTCATTATTACACTTACACAAAAAAATGGTTGTTTTGGCACAGTTTTTATTTATTTATTTATTTTATTTATTTAGTTATGGACGTGGAAAAACCTAATATGTATACTTTTTCTTATTTTTTTAGGTTTTACACAATAATAGCATTTTTCAAATTAAAAAGATTGTGTTTAAGGGCCCATTCACACAACCATAGTATTGCGGGTCCGCAAAAATGCAGACCCGTAATACTATGGGTGCCACCCAGCGTGTGTTCTGCAATTTGCAGAACACATGGCCGGGCGCCCCGTTCAAAATGCCTATGTTCTATTTTTTTATGCGGAGCCGCGGCACCGCTCTCATAGAAGTGAATGGGGCTGCATCTATTCAGCAAAATTGCGGAATAGATGCGGACCCATTCACACGCCCTTAGTGTCTCCATAGTCTGAGAGTCGTAACTTTTTTTTATTTTTTGGACGATTGTCTTAGGTAGGGTCTCATTTTTTGCAGGATGAGGTGACAGATTTGATTGGTACTATTTTGGGGAGCTTACACCTTCTTGATTGCTTGGTGATGCACTTTTTGTGATGTTAGGTGACAAAAAATGTCTTTTTTTGGCACTTTTTTTTTTTATGGTGTTCACCTGAGTGATTAGGTCATGTGATATTTTTATAGAGCTGTTTTTTGTGGACGCGGTGATACCTAATATGTCTACTTTTTTATTTATTTCACTTTAACACAATAATAGAATTTTTTAAACAAAAAAGGATGTATTAGTGGTCTCCATATTCTGAGAGCTATAGTTTTTATAATTTTTATAATTTTTTTGTTAGGGTGTTTATCAGATGGGGTGGATCATGTGATGTGATATTTATAGAGCCGGTTGTTACGGACATGGCGATACCTAATATGTGTGTTTTTTTTCTTTTTTTTCAATTTTTTTATTCAGGGGAAAGGAAATTTGTTTACTTGAAACTTTTTTTTAATCAAAAACACTTTTTTTTTAACTTTTTTTTAACTTTATTTCTGTCCCACTATGGGGTCTGGGGGTTTGTCCCACTGGGGGTCTGATCCACTCTGCGATGCATTACAATACTTCTGTATTGAAATGTATTGCCTGTTAGTGTATTGCACAGTGTAATACACTAACAGGTTGCCTAGGAGACTCAGCCTGGGGCTGAATCTCCTTGGCTTCTATAGAAGGCAGGTCCCAATGCCTTGTAAGGCGTTGGGCAGCCTCTGCAAGTCATCGAGCTGCCTTCGTAACCATCGGGTACCCGCCACAGGAGAGCAGGGACCCAATGGGCTCCCTCACCCGTTGCAAATACTTTCTATACCGCGGCATACAAGTGGTTAGTCTGCCTGCATCGGCTTTTACAGTGATGCTGGCGGACACATCAGGTGCCCGGCTATCAGGTACTGCCGGGCCCCTGCAGTGATCGGGCATCGACCTCTCCGGTGCCCACCCGATCACCGTGGTGTAATAGTACATCAAAATGCAGCAAGTCACCTGCCGCCTTGACGTACTATTATGTCTGTACATATGAAAAGGGGTATACATACATAATACAGACAATTGCACTAAGCATGAAATCATCTTTACAAACTGGTACAGGAGAGAGAACCCTGCCCGCAGTCAGCATGTATTGGCGTATGTGATTTGCAAGGATGGATTCATATCCAAATTGGTTGAGAGTGACTTCCACATGGATGAGTGGGACCAGAGAATGGCACAAAAAAATTCTCCAGACCATAACGCTGCCACCACCAGCTTGTGTTCTTCCAGCAATGGTTGCAGCGTGTTTGTTTGCTGATGTTTCTTGCCAGAGACGCCAACATCCATCCAGTTGATGAAGCATAAAATTAGTTCCCACCAGCATTAACAATGCCCCCATTAGTGCCCCCATTAATAGTAATGCCCCCATTAGCTCTCCCCGGAATTAATACTACCCCATTAGTGTCCCCAGTAATATTAATACCCCCATTAGTGCCCCCCAGTAAGAGTAATGGCCCCATTAGTGCCCCCAGTAAAAATAATGCCCCATTAGTGCCCCCAGAAAGAATAATGCCCCATTAGTGCCAACTATGCACCTAGCCTTACCTGATGAACTGTGCCCATTTCTGCTGCACTTTGTATGATGTGCCCTCCTTCGACCATAGATTGTACATGCTACTTATTATATAATGCGCCATACCCTACCCCTTCCCTATGAAGTGCTGCCTGCTTCTGTTTTACCCTTTCCTCCCCTCCCCTCTTTGTGTGCCTTTGTAGCATGCTGTCACTGTGGCAGAGCGCAGTCAGGGCCTGAGGCAGATCTTCACAACACTGGACTGGAATCTAGACTGGTGATGTAGCTGGATCAGGTCAGGTCTGGACAGGTCAGTCAGGTCACAGTGCGATGCTGGCAGAGGAACAGGGCCAGAACAAGGTATTTTGGTACCCTAGACAGATTGTGCAAATGGCATCCTCTATGTGAAATCAATTAAAAATCTTACTTGCTATTTTAAAACATTTTACAGTGCGTTTTAAGTGGAGACACAGAATACTAAAATATTCAATCCAGTCACGTTTCTCTACTGGAGTCATTTCCTTTTTTCCTTCTCTATTCACCTCAGACCGCCATGAAACGTTCTCCCAAAGATTAAAGAGTCTCTATGGCCAGTGGTGTAGCCATAGGTGGTTATGAGGCAGCAGTTACATCTGGGCCTGTGGTCCCAAAGACTCCTCTGCCATATAGCAAGACACCAGTAAGATAAGTAAGTACTTTGAGAGCCTGTTACAGATTTAGCATTAGGGCAAAATCAGCTGCTGGAGAACCTCATAATGCATACCTCAGCTGCTTCAGAACATAATAGTACACACTTCAGCTGCTGCAGAACCTCATATTACACATCTCAGCTGCTGCAGAATATAATAACAAACACCTCTGCTGCTGTAGAACATGATGATCTGATGCTACAGAACACATAAGGCTTTGGTCACATCTGTGTTAGGGGTTTCAGTCGCAGATCGGGTCATAACTACTGGTCTGGACAATATTTTGCAGCCTGCCAGACTGCATGATGGAAACCCGTTAGATCTCATTGTAGTCAGCTTTTTCCTTAAGGTGTTCTTGTCCGTGATGTGCCAGATCTGACACTTTCATGATTTTCGCTATTGTGCTCCTATGACAAAGAAGAACAGCAAAAGTCACTAGCACTATACACACAACATCAAAATAGTGACAACAGAACTACAAGTCTCATGATCAGAGATCAATGAAAAATTTAATTCGGCTGCTTTGCTGAATTTCATAAAGAAATTCGATTCATTATGAATTACTTTGCAATGAAGTGGGTGCAATGACAGGGAACATCATTTGACCCCTCAGATACCACATTCAGCTCGTGATCGTGGCATCTGAGAGTCACAATGAGTCTCAGGGGGTTAATCAGGGATTAAAACAAAAAAAAGTCATCCATTTGACTGAAGAGAGGCTGTCGCAGACATTTTGATTGAAGAAAACACGTCAATCACTGATGTGACTACCCAGAGGGTGTATACAGGGAGAGGGTATAAGAGGAGAGAACTACAACCTCCAGCATTACCAGACTGTTATTATACAGCATAAGTGGAAATTATAAGAGGAGAGAAGTACAGCTCCCAGCATGTCCAGACTGTTATTGTAGGGCATCAGTGAACATTACATGGAGAGGGATATAGTAGGATAGAACTACAACTCCCAGTATTTCAAGGATGTTATGGGCTATTTCAGGACACCACTCACCTCTCCTCCAGTTACACCACAAAAGCTCCACAGATAATTTGAGGGTAAAATTAATTAGGTGTTTTCAAAGAGTGGGATGACAATCAGGTGTGAGTGGATGGGCTGTTTTATTTGAAGAACAGAAATCTGTCAATGTCTGATCTTCACAATTTTTCATTTTTGCATCTGGGCCAGTGGGCCAGGATCACTTGCCGTCATTGATGGAACAATTAATTTTGAATTCTACCAGCGAATTCTAAAGGAAAGTGCCAAGACATCTGTCCATGAGCTAAATCTGAAGACATGTGTCATGCTGCAAGACAACGATCCTAAGTACACAAGTCCTTCTACCAAACAATAGTTAAAGAATAAAGTTAAAGAAGAACTCCCGCAAAATTTTTTATTCCATGTCCTGCTAGAAATGTACATAATGTAATCTGTGTGTGAATGTCATTTTCTTACTAGTGGCTCCATTTTTGAGTTATATCTCCCTGATGCTTCTCATCTGTGTCATGTGACTAGGAATTAGACCCACCAACTCACACAGTAACTTATGTGTGGACAGGAAGTCTAATTTTCTATGCATTCCTATGGGAGCCTCACTTTCAGTCTCATAGGAATGAATAGAGCAGTTACTGGCTTCCTGTCCTGGGTCAGTTGGAGGTCAGGGAGTTCGTCACATGACCTAGCTACAATAAGAAGAGAGTGGATTACTCTCAATTACAGCCTCGGATAAGAAAATGACTTCACTACATTCACTACAATTCACTACTATTCACTACAGATTATATCATACACCTTTCTAACAGGTCAGAGAATAAAAAATTTTGCGGGAGTTCTTCTTTAAAGTTTGGAATGGCCAAGTCAAAGCCCTGACCTTAATGTTGTGGAAGGACCTGAAGTGAGCAGCTTATGGGAGGAAACCAATCAACATAACCGATTTGAAGCTGTTTCTTTATGGGCTAACATTTCTCCAAGATGATGTGTAGGCCTAATCAACAATTACTGGAAATGTTACAGTTATTACTAAATGAGGGGGGTCACACCAGTTACTGGAAGCAAAGGTTCACATACTTTTGCCACTTATAGATCTGTGATATTGGATTATCTTCTTCAATATATAAATTACCTTTTCTTATATTTTGATTTGTTTGTTTGATTTGGTTTTATTTGTCTATTTTTAGGAGTTTAGGTGTGAGCTAGGTCTAATATTTCCTGTGAAGGGTAATGTTAATGCCACAGTATACATAGATATTTTAAACAATTGGGTGCTTCCATCTTTTGGGGTAGGACATTCCTGATCAAGCATGACTGTGCCCCATTGCACAAAATGAGCTCTATAAAGACATGACCTTCTATCCAACAACAGTGACTGACCTCACAATGTTCTACAGGCTAAATGGTCAAACATTCCCACAGACATACTCCAAAACTTGTGGAAAGCCTTCCTAGAAGAGTGGAGGCTATAGTTATATGGTTTGGGAATGGGATGCTCAACAAGCTCATTTAGGTGCAATAGTCAGTGTACAAATACATTTGGCCATAATGCATATGTAACAGGGTGGGTACAACTTAACTGAGAAGCCAGGGTACATAAGTGAAAGTGTGTGTTGCTCTACTGTAACTGAACGTGACTTCTGAAAGTGTCATCTGGCTGCCACTATATGAGGAATACAACAGAGTCTAGGGATCACTTACACTAAGAACCCAAGAGGCTGTCTTGAGTCTAGGTCATGGTTGTGTAAAGTAATAATTTAACTGTTTCCCATGGACAAATAAGTTCCCCTGGAATTCTAATTCAGTTCTCACAAGGGAAATATACAATTTTATTTATGGAAAATCTGAGTTTTGCTCATTATAAAATTATATATCTTAACTGCAATACGCTTTTTCCTATTTTACATATATATATATATATTTTTCTAATTACTTTGATTTTGGCCTGGAGAGAATGTCCCACTTATTTTTCTTTTGTGAAAATACTGCAATAATCTGTTAAACCAATAATGGTCAAAACGTAGACTAACAGAAACAAAAGGATAAAAAACATCCTTGCTTTAGTTTATAACATGTACTTGAGGGAGTGGCACCTTCAGGTGTGAATGCGCTCTTAGTCTATCTTGAGTAGCATTCTTGTGCACTTTTGCTCTTCCTATCAAATTGAGCGCCTTGATTGCGTGGTACATATAGGTGTGTTTGCTTCTCCTCTCATTGGTTGCTGTATGCACATAGAGGTCACTAGGAGCAACACACCTATATGTGCAGCGTCCACGCTCCTAGATATAGATGCCCACTGGCATGGTTAGGTTTAGCGTAGGACCTGCCAAACTTGAGACCACCATGACGCTGGGTAGGCGGGCACAGATGTGTTTTGATCAAAATATATTGGCTAAGAGTCTCAGATTTTATCATATCAGAATGAGGTCTTAGTTTATACAGTATATATTGTTTACATCTATTTTTGTGCACTAATATTCTTTTTCTGTGATTTATTTCAAAACATAGACTGTGATCTACTGGTAGATCTCACTAAAGGGGATCAGTAGATCTTGAATGTATGACTCCTCCTGCTTGTTAGCTAATGTGCAGCCACATTCCTGTCCAAGTTCTCACCACAATTTGTTACCACGATTCTGGATTATCTGCAGTAATATATGAGTAGTCCTTCACATAAGGACTCCAGATCCCCTGGAGTCCCCATTTGTTACCACGATTCTTGATCATCTGCAGTAATATATGAATAGTCCTTCACATAAGGACTCCAGATCCCCATCTTTTATTTTCCTACTTCCCCCATTCCCTTGCTGTCAGTGTAGTGCCCTGGAGCAGGGGTACTTTGAAGTCCCTGTTTCCCCTATGCAAAGTTATAAACTCCTTGCTTTATTTTACTTGAAAGGGTTTAATGCTGTTTAACTGCATTTTATATGAATGTTGTGATATATAGCCTGTTAATTTGCACTGTATATGCATGGCTCTGTGGAAAAGATTAATGAATACTGAAAGGCTTTTGGGACTTTGAATGAGAAGCTGGCAATTTTCCACAGCTGTCATATGGTTTAACAAACAGAGTGTTTTGGAGGGAAAAAGCCAGACTTATTTACCACCAAAACTAGACAGACTGACCTTTTCGAATGTCTTCTTTAGTTCTGTTGTCATGTCTGAAATCCTGTTTGTGTCTGTAAAAACTGCTATGTCATTGCAATTGAGTATCATTGAAGCTCTAACGTAAGTCTATGACAGATGGGAGTGGTAACTTTGTAATTGTTTGTGCTGAGATTCTCCACTCAACTCCTCCCACTAAAAGGTTACAGTTAGCCTGATATGGTATATAAGGAAAGTAATCAGAGCCCCTAGTGTTCTGCAGTTAGGGACCAGTGCTTGGAGGAGGAGACTCTGCTTGTCTGCATGAGTGACCAGAAGAAGATGCTGAGATGGGAACGCTGAGCCACAGATAATGGGTCACCAGCTCTGTTGACCAAAGAGCCTGGACTACTGAGCTACAGACCATGTGCCTCCAGCCTTTGGCAAGGGTACCAGCCTTCTGAGAGAAAGAAGGGCAGCTAGCTCAAGCCTTTCCTCAGCATCAAACCCTTCTTCTGCCAGGGAGGGGACTGTAGAAGCTAGCCCTATGCCTCACCTGTATTCTTTTGTACCTCAATTCCTCCAGTAAAGAAGCATACTGGTTAACTGCAGACCCTGACTCTCTGGACCTATTTCCCACTGGGGTGCACCACGCCATTCCATCCCTTCTGGAGAGCAGCAACACGTGGTGACACCTCGACGGTGTCCGTGGGACCCAGCTTAGCGTTGGGGGCCACCCCAAACCCTGACACCACATCAGCAGTAAAAACTGTGCTAAAATACACAGCCAGGACTGCCGTGCTATCATAATTGAAAGGACTCCTGTACGTGCATGCACAGCAGTCCTCTGCATTTCAGCACAGCTTTAAATGGTGAAATTGAGGGACCTGGGGTTAGTAAGAAAAAAAATGGTGATCTGGATTCCTTATCTGCAGCACTACTCAAATATATTCCGAATCTTGGTGACAGCTTCTCTTTAAAATGCCGACAAGGCCATTAAAATGAGGATAAAACCAACCTGAAATGGTCTGCCTTTTCCAGAGACCCCATGGTCTACACACACACACTGTCCATATGGTACTTACACCCTTGTCATGAGACATGTTGCCAGCAGAGCATTCACTCCTAAAGGGACGTCTCTCAATGACTCATATAGAATCAGATATATCACTATATGACTGCAGAAACAGTTAAAGTTAACTTTAAAGTGGAAATCCAGTCAAATTGATACATGTATGAAAATCACAATGGTTACGTTTTTGATCTTGAAGCACCATTGATTTTCAGAAGCTTCTATATAGCACCCAAAACCCTTTGATACTGCTTAGAAATGTCTATTGTTGGGTCTGAATGATATTGTACTTATATAATGTTGATATTCCGTGACAGAAATCTCAGAGCAATGCCAAAGGTGTTTGAGAGACCTTTATTCTGGAATCCTGTGTCTGTCCTTTATTTTCTGATGTTTCAGAAGATTGTTATCGCTGGACTTTGCTTTAAGCAGTGCATTGCTTTATATGTAATACTGTTTTATGGATATTTGACTAAAGCATTAATCCTGGAAGCCTGTATATGATCCTGGAATGTCCATAGTGCAGCTATGGAACGAGAGCAGCTATGTAGATAGCTTAACATAATATTCATCGAATAGAGTGCAAAGCATGACAATACTGCAATGGAAATAATGAGACTTTCCAGACAGGCAGGGGTTACGGAAGGAAAGTCTTTTATTACATGAGAACATCTGCCTGACTGTGGTTGGCTGCTGGCAGGGACTTGGGAGAACTCAGTGGGAAGGAATGTTCTTCTCTGTAGGAGGAGGAACAGTTACAGCTGGAGTCACAGGCTGTGAAGGAGCTGATGGATAGCAGGTTGAGGGAATGTTATAGGTTTTAGGCTGCAGATACCAGCTGGTGGCTGTCCACGTGACCATGCTTGTAGGGAATTTTACTACACATTCCCTGTTATGAAGTATTAGCTGTCAATGCTTTGTAAACTTCATCCTAGTGTGTGTAGGGGAGTTGCAAAGCCTACAGAATCTAGTATTGGACTCGTCATTCCACGTCCTCACTTATAAGCTAGTACAGACAGGCCCAAGGCGGTTGGCTCCTGATAATAGGCCTACCAGATGTCCATGTGCCACATACTATTTCTGCTGTGATTCTTTTGTTATCTTATGGGTCTGAATTTTGGGTTATTCTGAACTTAGAGTGACATAGGAAAGATGATAAAATTATAAAGATATACTGGAATGTTGTAAAAAAAAGTGGTATACACTGAGATGCACGAGTCCCACTTGTTGGTGTAGGCTTCTCAAAGAGGCTTCAGTTTTGGCCAGGAGTAGAAAGGTGATGCACAGGGATCTGTCAATAGTTGTTCACATGCACACGCACACACACACTCACTCCTACACTACTGCTATGCCAAGTCATGACAACAGTGCCCCCACAACAGCCAAGCACACCCACAACCAGTTGGTTAGAATGCTTCTACACACCCTGCCAAATGATCCCCATAACACAACTGGGCAGGATGCCCACTATGTATTCATTTTTTTACTTGCAGTTTCTTATCTAGCCCAAACATGTAGAGTTGTGTTGTACAGAGATTGTTGTCAGCATTCATATTTTCCCTGACTCCAGTGGGGTTCACAATATATATATACACATCTCATACACATACACACTAGACCCAATTTCATAGGAAGTCAAATAAACTGTCCTTGGAGTAACACATCATATTACCCTCATGAAAATAGAATCCAATGTGCAATGCTCAACCAGAAGGAAGTTAAATATGAGCGGACCACCAGGTTATTCACGCATTACTTTGGCACAGGCAGAGGATTTCTTTTTAGTAGAAATGACATTGCTTTGATTTAAAGGTTTATCTATGATATGGGTTTTACCAAGCTTGGCAGATATATTTGTTGTGAATCACATGAACCAACACAGCTTCTCAGACACCAACACCATTGAAATCGCCTTCCTTCCTGATGGTTCAACACTTTCTAACCTAGACCCTTTTCCATGGCACATGTTACCAAAGAGCTATATCACCTGTGCTTGGGTCTAGCAAGAGGCATCTTCCACAGATGGACCACACTGTAGGGCCAGTGGTGAGAGGTTTGAGGACCTTATCTGTAGGGCCAGTGGTGAGAGGTTTGAGGATCTAGTTTGTAAACTAGTAATTGCCAGTTGTTTACTAATTGATGGAAACATGCTCCACTGATGTATAGGCAAGGATGCATTACTTCTTACAAATGTGCAGACACCTGCAACTTTCTCCAGCAATAACAGTGGATTGCAAAGATATATGGGGTTATACCAGTTGTATAGGCCAGCTGCCTCTGCCACATATGAATACACCAGTATTATTAAGGGAACATTGTGGGTAATGGCCCTGTTGCAGGTTTTTTATTGGGGCTCAGGAGCTATAAGTTTTGCTTTTTGGTTTCTGTTGCCAAACCCACAATAATCGGAGGCCTTTATTAAGTAAAGGGTTTAAACAGATCAGAGGGATTCACTTGTAGAACCTGGGTCCCACTATCTAGAACAGGCCCTCACCTACCATGTAACCTTTATGATACTAGCAGCGTCTTATGCAGGACCTTTAGGCCCCTCAGGCACCAGGGCCCAGTTGCTGCCTTTGCACCTTCTATAGCTACACCACCTGGTCTACTGTTTTACAACCCCTTTAATGCAACAGTCTACTCTTCTACATTCCAAATGTAGTGTGTTCTTCATTTGATTGCCCACACTAAAATGGAGCCCTCTGCCCATATTGTATACCTCCATTACTACAAGTAATATTAATTAGCTTAGGGTGAGCTTAGGAGCCCCTTTGTGTTGCACAATAGTCAGCTTCTCTGTGTGGTCTGGGCAAGCCTTCAGGTTTAGCCAGAAGGTGGATGCCAGCCAGTGTTGCCCATGCCAGGAGTTTCCCGTCTACATTCTGCATTTTCAACCTTTGATGTATTTTGAACCTATTGTGACTAGCAGGAGGCATCCAGATGCAGACTGGATTGGATCACATTACACTGTAGATGTTAGGTATTTGGCCCAGGGCAACTAGCCCAAAGTTTCAAGGACAAATCAGAGTTTCTTTAGCTTTATGTTTTGTAGAAAGTCATGAAAGTACATTGTAAAGGCCAATTATCACTGATTTTGACTGTTTGCAGTACAGACTCAAAAGGTTGAGTTCACATGTCATGATGAAATCATGGCAGAGCCTTGTCATTTTACTTCAAATTTCATTGCGATGTGTGGAGTCACCATATAGGTTGGTTCTCCAATACAACAGCAAAACGGTTAGAAAGGACGCCATGTGTCCCACTGTGAATTTTATTCTGACATGCTATTTTAACCATGGAAAATGATGTAAAAAACAAGCATTGTGTGAGAAAGGGGGTCTGCAGTGCTTCACCATTTTTCTTTCATCTATGAACTTCTGGATTAAAAAAAAAGGTTTGACTTGTACCTGCAAAAAAGAGGTCAAAGTATATATCCTTCCTTGGCATCGTCAATTCTCAATCTCCACTGCAGTCATGTGATTGCCTCAGTAACATTTTTGGCACTAGCAGTGGCCCTGGAAGGTGGAGTGGATGGGGTTATACTACATGGACTGCTTGCACTGGGTAGAGCTACTGGAGGATGATATTACAGGACTATGCATGTTGGATTTTGAGAGCACTGGAAGAAGCTGAAACTGGAGGTATGGAGAGGTAATGCTGAGAGGAGGGCATAGTATGATAACACAGGTATCAATGTAACAATGTATTATATTCTGGAAATAGTTGGCCACTTAATCAAAGAATGCAAAATGATATCAGAGAACCCCTTTAAGGCTTTCCTAAATGTGATCAGTAGCAATCTGTGACCAAAGAACACATCTTGATTTTCAGGCTGATTGAACATTGACCAATCACTGTATGACATTGCTGAATTGATATTATTTATGCCCGAGAGTGTGCCGTTTTTTTATTGCATTAAAGAAGAACTCCCGCAAAAAAATTTATTCCATGTCCTGCTAGAAAGGTACATGATGTAATCTGTAGTGAATGTCATTTTCTTACCAGTGTCTGTATTTTTGACTTAAATAATCCTGAAGTTTCTTATCTGTGTCATGTGACCAGCAATCAGACCCACCATCTCACACAGAGACTTATGTGTGGACAGGAAGTCTAATTCTCTATGCATTCCTATGGGAGCCTCACTTTCGTCTCATAGGAATGAATAGAGCAGTGACTGGCTTTCTGTCCTGGGTCAGTTGGAGGTCAGGGAGTTGGTCACATGACACAGCTACAATAAGAAGAGAGTGGAAACTCTCAATTAGAGTCCCTGATAAGAAGATGACATTCACTATAGATTATATCATGCACCTTTCTAACAGGTCAGAGAATAACATTTTTTGTGGGAGTTCTTCTTTAAGGAAGTTTGACTGTTTTTCTAAGGTGGTGCAACATTTTTAATTAATATGCATGTTACCCATATTAACTTTTGAATCAATAGCAAAAGGGATAAAACAACCAATTATGAGAAAACATCTTGATTTTTGTTTGGGTTACTTTCTAAGATTACATTATTATACAATTTTTATTTTTAATTTTTTTTTGGGGGGAGGGGGGTGTTTATGATGTCTAATGTGGTTATGTCTGAGGTGGTGCAGTATGTCATTATGTGATTACTTACTACAGTATGTTGTAGTGCCAGACAGTTATACATTCTTTACAATTCCTTCACAATGGGCTGACCAGATGACATATCAAGAAAAGTTGGCCCCTTGTTCTGTACGCCAAGGGGGTCAGCACTGGCTACATCTAGGGGGAACATGTGGAAGTGGATTTTTTGGGAATTTGAGGTTGCTTTCCTAAACAAACAAAACTCATTCAAGAGGAAACCTCAAGGGGAAATACACTTGGATTGAGATCCCTTTTAAACTAGGCGGTCTGGAGTACTGACACTATAGGACCTTTGGGTAAGAAGAATCTATCATAATGATGATGTTTTATTTTAATCTATACATTAAAGCATGTGACAAGAAGCAGTTTCAGTGAATGCCAAATATAAGGAAGAAATACTTTTCAATGTTTTATTCTTTGAGGAGCCTCAGTTTTGATTTTTACGCCAAACTCTCTAAATCAACATTGACATTCCAGGCGAACCAGTCTTGTGCTTGATGGAACCTCCCCACAGCAAACCATTTGGAAGTATGCCCCATTGAATATCAAATACCACCACCCGCCCGCCCGCCCCTGCATACCGGTCAGGGGTTAACCCCTCCATTGCTAGAGTCTCTCGGCATAACTTGGGGGGCTACTCCAGCAGAGAAGGGGTTAAAGTCCTGCTTTAACACTCTGTTTAGTGTAGCCATGGAAAAGAATGAGAACATAGGCAACAAGAGGTTTGAATTAAGCATTGTAAGCTGCTCTATTCATCTTTGTTTTTAAGAAGAGGGGGAATAGGTGGAACTCAGGAGTTGGACAGTTGGAAACATTAGAAAAGAGTGAAAGAGAGAAATTTGATCTGGTCAAAGAATGGATTTCTGAGCTAGTGGTGACACGCTGTCATCTCCTCCATACACTAAGGCGTCTTGTTGTGTTGGTCTCAGCACCGTTAATAGAATCTGCTCTAAAGTTAGCACCATTTTTTTTTGTTTTGCCGCCCAACCCCCGAGAGACAAATTTACAAACTAAAATGTGAAAGAGGAGATACAAAATAAAATATTACACAAATAAATTCAGATGAGACAAAAATCCATTGATTTCGCTTAGACAATCATGTTCTGATCCACGTCCTCTGCAAGAAACAAAGAAAATGGGGCATGTTACTTTACATCATGTTTCTTTTTTGTTACTTTAAGGCTATCTACTTGACTATGTATCTAAGATGTTTCATACGTGGTCTTTAAGACAAGCAACAATCATTTTTTATTCTTTTCTTTATTATGTGGCCCATGCACTTGCAGTAATGTGGGTAGCATGCAGAATGAGGTCTTATTTGTAATCAGGAAAACCTTTACCAGCATGAGACCTTGATCAATATCTCTATAACATTTCTAATCTGGTCCAGATATTGGTAACAGCTCTGTTATTTCACAACCAACATATCCCAATCCAGCTCTGGTTAGGTTTCCATCAGCTGGGATAAATTTTTAGGGCTGATTTATACAGGTCAGTGATCAGAAATTAACAGCTAATTCCCAATCATCGCTAGCATTTACATGCCGCAATAATGCCCTCTCAATGGGGATGAATAATCGTCACTACGATCATTCATCCTCATACAGTTTCATTGTTTGTCTGCAGCATATCCCTGTATACACAGGTGCTCAAACAAACATATGAATGCTTGTTGCTGATAATGGACTCGACAATCTACTCATATAAATGGGCATGTAGTTTGCTATATCCCTGGGCACTTTTCCCTCTAATCTATGAGCTCAGAAAATGCTAGCATTTATTGCAGAGGGGTTGAGATGGTGTTTGGCTTATTGTACCAGATTATACAATATGTTGCTTTAACGCTTTCCAAAAAAGAGCACATATTAGCAACACTTAGCGGGTACATTAGTCCTTGGGTCTTTTGGTGTGTGGTTACATTGTGGAGTACCAACTATGTCTGGATATTGTTCTGAAAACTCCTTATGTAGACTTACCTAGGTCTACATAAAGCACAGATAATCTGAAGGTCTACTTCTATGCATTACACGGATTTAGGGGCCGTTCAGACAGCTGTAGCATCGCGGATGATGCCCGGCGTGTTTTTCGCAATTTGTGGAACACACGGCCGGCCGCCCCATTCAAAATGCCTATTGTCTGATGTTGTGGACAAGAATAGGACATGTTCTATAATTTCTTGCGGAAAGTGAACAGGCACACACCTATTCCGCCCTTAATCTTCAACAGTCATGAGAGTATTGCCAGATGACCCTCGCTCTCCAAATTCCTAAATACATTTTATGTCCTAATTCTCCATACTTAAAGCGGTTATCTGGGAATTTAATGCTGAGGACCTATCCTCAGGATAGGTCATCAATATCAGATAGGTGGGGGGTCCGACTCCTGGGACTCCCAATGATCAGCTGTTTGAAGAGGCCACATCGCTCCTTGAGCACTTAGGCCTTTTCCTAGGCCAGTGAGGTCACATGGCCTAGGTGTGATGCATTCATGTGAATGGGGCTACGCTGCAATAGCGAGCACAGCCTCTATATAATGTATGGCGCTGTGCTTGGTAAGCTGTGAAGAGACTAACATTCACTGGAGCTCCGGTGAGTGCCACGGCCTCTTCAAACAGATGATCAGTGGGGCTCCGGGAAATTGGATCCCAGCCTAACACTGTAATGTGGCAAGTTGTTGCACTGTGAGTATAGGTGACATTTGTACAGTAATAGACATAATTATATTTGGTACAACCCTGGAAATCTTATAATTGTACTTACGCTCCTTGATTCCAAAGCACTTGGCCCATTCATCCAAAGCAATGTATTTGTCATTGTCGATATCGCATTCCTCAAAGAAACGAGTGGTGCAGTGTTCCATGGGGATAAGAGGAGCACGGAGAGGAGACAGCTCAGTGTGGGAAAGGTATCTAAGGACAAAATACATTGATTATTGATTTATCATTTGAAAAAAGTAGGACATGTTTGCTTCAGTTACATGATATATGCCGAAAGTGTCTCACATGACATAACATCTGTTCCATATGAGACAATTTATAATATCTTTTGAAAAAAAGCTACTGTATTTTGTATTCTACTTGTACTCATTAATATTAATACCAGTTATGGTTTTGCAAAAAAAAGCATACCCATCAATGGGGTGCTGGTCCAGCTGTCCAAATTGCCAGTGCACAGGGTAGATGTACATGTTGTAGTTCTTCTCAAAGTCACGTGCCAGGAGCTCCACAGAGTGGTCTCCAGCTTCAAGACGCTTCTCATTCTCATGGATCTTCTTTACCTGTATATTACATTATTGTAAAGTGACATATATAAATATGTACAAAGTAATCTATACAAAGATTTAACCATTCTAAGGGAGGCAAAGATAACGAGAATTTAAGAGTAGTTTGGCATTAGGGCATGTGCAGTACAGTTCTTTTGAGGAGTGTGCTGAACTACATATAAGCCCATTTTGTACAGCTCGATGCAGACACAAGATTACAGGGCTGGGTGAGAGGTGGATTCAAATGCCTAGTCAAGGGAAGCATGGACTTCAACAGAACACTGGAGATACTAGGGTGCACTTAGGACCTAAGCCAACTATTAGTGCACTTAACAGCTCATTTACATATTGAATCAAAAGGCTTTTTCTTTGGGAAACCAGGAACTCTGCATGCCCTACAAGGCATTGAGCTTGGTTGATTAGCAAAACTCCTAATGACAGACTCCTTTTAATAGTACGAAGTGTCTTCAGGATACAGAAATGAGAAGGGATCTAAAAGGATATATAGATCCTTTCAGCACATTTTCCACAGACTCCCACAGCATTGTTGGATGTATGGTGGGGATCATACTTTCCTGATCCCCACTGCTGGGGCCCAGCTTCATCGCTACCCCACCGACTCTGCAGGGTTCAGATCTTCCCACATCAACATCCGGTTTGATGCTAAGTCACATGACCACTACAGCCAGTGAATGGCCGCAGGGGTGATATGGGTTACACGTCACTGCTGCAGCCAGTCATTGACTGCAGCAGTCACGTGACCAGGTGATGGAACTAGAACTCAGCGGCATGCATTATATCACCTTATAATCACCTTTGCGTGTCTGGCCATGCTAAGGGGATCTCTTGAAAATCTGGGGGGGGTCTGCTGAAAGGTGATTAACCCCTTTAAACCTCTTTCTGCCTTACCAGGCTCTTTATACATTGATGACCTATCGGATAGGTCATCCGTATCAGATTGGTGGGGGTCCGACATTACATTACATCTATGGCCAGCCCAGCACTTCTATTCTCCAAGGCTCTCTTCCCTGGAGTATTATGTGACCGAGGGGTGTGCTAGATCCAACATGTGTGTTCATACATAAAAAATACAATGCAAGACATAAGATGGCATTCTTATATTTCTGTTTTATTACCCTAATCTTCTGTTTCTCATTGAGTAAATTGTTGTCCTCATCACGCTCATAGAGGCTGACTAAGACATTCTTAAGCCAGTCACGCATGCGCAGAGGGAATTCGTTTAGCTCAGAGTCCACACAGGCAGGAATGTCTGTAAAAGAAGAATAAAAATGGAGATAAATATGTTTGCTTAAATGGTAGGCTAAGAAGAAAGGTTGGACTAACACAGTAAAGTACCAGAGGATCACAATAATGGTCCTCAAAGGTCCAGCAGAAGACCACATTTTCTTTGGAGCCAGCACTAGCCACTAGGCTCTGTTCTGCATTGATTTACAGAGAATGTATTAGATTATGATTATGTATTAGATTATGATGAACATTATGATGAAATTGAAAGTGGGCCTATACATGTTATATTGTTATGCGTAAATGATAGATGAATCTAAATTTCCTCTGGTGGGCCCAAGGAATCCTTGTCAGACGTTGCTAAGCAGTCAGCTTAGAAAAATGTACTTTCAGTTTTTCATCTAGCCTAACTGGACAGAGAATACAATGAACGGCCTTTGGCTTTTGCAGATAATCTTCACCCCAGTCCTGTACTTTGTTAGTAACAGAACCAAGTAAACGCACCAGCATAGTGACTGACACCATTCACTTTGCTCAGAAATGTTGGCACTGTTAATGTGCTCACAGTCAATCTGAAAGACCAATTTACAGGGCAGTCTTTGTTGTAGCAAAGTTGACTGCCCAAAGTAGTTCTCAGTCTTGATAGAGCTTTCTTTGTCCATGCAGGAATGTCTATTATCCTGCCTGTTGTCACTGACATACTCATAGACGAAGTATCTTTTTCAAATATCTTGCACTGTGAAGTTCTTGAACAACATCAGTTAAACCTTTTTTCCTTGGAGTGGTGGCATTTTGTGTAGGAACGAACAAACACTGCATTTTTCTTCGTCAGACGATAATAAATCAGGACATTGACTCCTAATAGGTGTTTAGCTATATTTAATTTGTGGACTACAACCCTTTATTATATTTGAGCTGCATTACCAGGTATAGCCAATGACCAAGAGTGGTGCTGTTTTTGGAAAAAAAGCAGAGCCTTTTTCTAATTTATTTATGGAAAAAAGCAGAGTCTTTTCCTAATTCCAGACATCCCTGGATGTGCTAGCATGAGACGTATTAGATGCAACAGATGAAGCTAATGTTTTGAGAGTAATGCTCCATCTGGATTCACCTAGAAACACATATCACCAATAGTCTTCTTCTTCGTAACCCCAAACTATAAACTCTGATGAGCATATATACATGTAATTTATTGGTGGGAGTTGCATATTATGCCATAATCCTTCATTTTTTATGATATCTAGCCCACTAAGCACTGCTTTATGGGTTAATGGGTTGAGTTGTATCATTGTAAAAGAAAGCAATTCCTAGCTCCTGCACATTTTAATATAGCAAACATTGTGAGATGTAAGCTGGGAATTGTTGTAATTTTAAGTATAAAACTAACAATAGGTTTATTATCCTACAATGAGCAGAATGTTCCATATAAAACATTACATTGCAGGCTAGAACACATCTCTGCACATTAGGAATTAGTCCCTAGGGGAGACTGCGATGCTCATTGGCCACATTCAATTGGAGCACTGAGCTAGCAGTATGCAGATATTTGACTCCCAGCAGATGCAGAAGACATCTTTCCTCATGGGAAATGCACATGCTCTAACCAGCTACCAAAAATGAAATGACCCTGAGGCCCAGCAATGGAAAATCTGAGTTTATAGTCAAGACGTTGGAGCAAGTATTCTAAAATAACTTCATCCTTATCATTCATGTCAAGTAAGTTACATGAATTTTTTACTTCTGATCCCAACCTGTGATCATTATACATAGTGGCTTTGCCCACAAACCAATGTAGAAGTATTAAAAATCTCTTCTGACTCCTGGAATCATAAAGTCCAAACTATTCATATGTTTGCCCATACAGTATTACATAACGTGGTACCATCACTCAAGGGGAGGCTGTCATAGACCTTAGGCATTTACTAATGTATCTCCTGTTGGCTCCATGCAGCTTTTCTCAATAGTTGCAAACTGGCCGACCCTCTGACGAATTGGAGCTGAATGGAAACAAATTTGCATGATGGTTTTCTGACATTACAGTTGTTGGACCCTCGCTAATGGACTGATCAATTATTAAATATTACTGGCAGAATTTTGTAACCTGTACTGGTTGCTTTATTAGAAATGGTATTTTTGGCATAAAGAGAAAAAGACCATAGTGACTCACATTTGCATGGTCCAATGTAATCCAAGTGCAGTTTGTGTCCTTTCTTTGTTCCTTCCAGGGTACATTTGGTGGCAAAGAAGTGGCAGGAAGAGTCATAGGTCTTGTTGTCTGTACCACAGACCTATGTGAGAAAGCAATAGGAAAGATGGTAATTTCATAAGAAGTTTATGGTGAGTCTTTCATTTACAAGGGTTTGAAGGGTTCCAAGAATGTAATGGTAATTTGAAGGTGTATATAAAGGGGGACCCTTGGTTATTGGTATTTGCGTCTATCCTGTATGTATTTTTATGCTATATGCATTCTGAACTACTGTGCATCCAGCTAGCTAACTTCCTAAAGAAGCATACAAAAAAAGCTCAGCAGCACTGTGTGAATGGTGAGGTGCAATGCCTGTGGATCTGACAGGGATCAGTTCAATAGAAAACATAAAAATAGGCAGCACTCTCAAAGTAAAATGAAAAACAGAGGAACTTTGCTTGCTTGAGAAAGGCTCAGTCTGAGCTGAAACGTCGCGTCCTACACATGAGTGAATAAAGTTCCTCTGTTTTTCATTTTACTTTGAGAGTGCTGCCTACTTTTATGTTTTCTAACTTCCTAAAGAGATATGAGATTGATAGAATTAGCACACAGATATCAATGAAATTTTTGAAAAGTAGTAGACTTAAGATTTTTACAAAGATGACATGTAGTAACACTACATGTGAATAACACCATGTCGTAGTCTAGATTTTTGCATTTACTGATTCACATTATGTGCAGCAGCTTGTCCCCGAACTATCCCTCTCATTCATATTCAAACAATTTCAAGTTTGGAATGTGCAAATACTCTAAATATGTAGCTTCAGGCCGAAACTGGAATCTGATAACTGGACAACTTGTCAGAATTTTTATTTTTTTTTCTATATATAATAAACTTTGTTCAGAGTTGAATTGCTGAAGACCTTCCATATAAAGTATAGGTGTTTATGAGGCTTATGAGATAAATAGGATGGCTTGTCCTAAATCTATTTTTTGGATTGTTGAGTAGAGTTGGGTACTGTGCAACCTACACAATCCATTTCAAGACTTACCTTCTCAAACTCGCCTACACTTGCAGGGCAGGTTGATGGATCTTGGCACACACACATTGGAGTGTTGTTCTCATCTACTTCACACACTTTGCCATGCTTGCAGTGGTGGTTCAAGCAAGGGTCTATGGGACAAAATGTTTTATAAGAATTTAGAGAAAGAAGAAGGTTGTGTTTTTCAAGTTAAGGGTTAAGAATTCAAAGTGCACTGAAAATACAAAGTACACCAATGTCTTAGGTCCTTGAGCTGTCTTCTTAGTTTTCTTCAGGTTTGTCATTGTTAAAGCAAATATTTTTTTCTGGAAACCTGTCTAAATATTCTGTGATATATTCTCTGCCCTTACAGAATTGTCTATACAGAATATTGCAAAGCTTAGCCGGAAGCAATCCTTACTTTCAGGTGTGGTGGGTTCCTCTTCCTCATCTATTGCTTCATCAAACTCTCCAACTTCTATTTGCACGGGGTTTGCTCCTACTACTGTCTCCTGTAAATGTAAAGAATGAAAATGAAAGAAGGTCCAGAGGAATTCCTGGTCTATCGATGTCAGATGTACGTTGTCTAACCTCAGTCACAACATCTTCTATCACCTCTTCCTCTTCTGGCAAAGCATCCTGTTGCTGTTTAAAGAGAGAACAGTTAGTGAACACCAAGGTATCACAAATATTACCATCAATGGGACGCTGAAATGAAGTCCGAAAAGAAAATTGCCACATAAATGCTGTACACGAAGTACTGAGCATGGGATTGTATCCAGATTTTGGAAGGTATGGAAACTTTTAATCTTTAAACTAGATCTTTTCTCTCATGGCCCAATTCATGTTCAGCAATGGATCAACTAATAAGAGAAGGCAAAGGCTCTGGTAAGTTATGTCTGACCCATTAAGCTAACTCCCTGCATCCTTCTCTGTTGGTCCACAATAGAACATGGATTAGGTCACAACAGAAAAGATCCTCTAGATCAACACTATAGGATAATAATCTTAACTAAGTAGATTTTGCCCTTTTCAGCTCTATTAGGTTAGTTATTATGTCAAATTCAAGGAAGAGGAGGATTTCTTTGTATATAAATGAACACTTACAGGTGCAGCTAGTGCCTTGCCAGCCAGGCACAGGACGAAGAAGATCCAGACTCTCATTGTGCAACCAGATCTGAAAAATAAAAATCCAAGTTTAAGTTGAGTGACATGTAAAGCAAATGCGTACAATGATGCATGAGACTTTATTGACCATCGAGTTATGAATATAGTGAACCCACAAGAAATTGAATTCCATATAAATACCTTATAGAGGTTGCAATACTCTTGGTCTAACGATTTTGGTTTAATCTACCAAGAGGAGTGATGAATGTGTTCTAAACTTTGTTATCTAGAATTCAGGAGGCTCCATTGCAAAACTTGTAGTGGGTGGGACCTACCCCATGTCACAGAGCATAAACTACAGACGTTTGTTTGGATCCAGCCAAACTCCACTTTCTGTACCCTGTGAGCCTGATATTAGGGGAGTGAGTTCCTGGGGGGAGCTTTAGTCAACTTTCTGGTTTTCACTGGAGTTTAAGGTTTATACAGCATGTCAAACATGAATATGTACTGCAAAATCAAGAAAAGCATGTAGCTCAGGGCATGGAACAAGTCCTGACAAACCAAGCAGGAGAATTCACAATTGTGGTGTGATAACCAGAAGAATAATGATGAGGAAAAAGACAACATAGCTGGACTGTAATATCAGGCAAGTTCTATAAAAGGTTGCTGTGAGTAGAGTGAAGATGCATAAGTTTGCTTTGACTTTCTACCTGATTCCTGAAAGTGGCCTAGTAAGATGGTAGTGAGATGATAGAACTGTGTGTATAACATAATTTTGTTAAGGCACTTTCAAACTATCATTCATGGTACAACTTACTGCCAGGCCCAATGTCCCATTGTAGGATTTTTTTTTACATCCCATTTGCTCAATGCTTTCAGGACTTGCTGCATCACTGATACATTGACTTAAATGGGCATTAAGAAAAACCCATATAAATCATTCTTTTTATATGCAACATGGTTTTCTTGAGTTCTAGGAAGAGCTTAGACCTTAGGACAAATTTTCATTGTGAACTTTGCTGACACTTCACGGGTCACTATATGTTACATCATATCTGATTAAATAAGGATTTTACTGAAGTACTTTGAAATAAATCGACCTACAAATGTTCATTTTCATTCCCACTACACTTTGTAAAGTGGTCAGATGGAGTCGGCCAAAAAAACTTCCTTTCATTGGATTTTCCCTGGCCAGAGATCTCTCCTCTGTGCAGTGTTTCAGGTTGGGGTCAGTTCAGCTTTGTTAGCTTTCATGAGTGTCTGGGTGGAAAATTACTGCCACTTTTGGCAGCTCTCTTTACTCCAGATGCCCTGGTCGTCTCTGCACAGGCTGGGGTACCCTGTTTTATTTGGCCGTTTCCTTGCGCTCGTTACATGCATGCTGGGAGTACATTCCTTATGTCTACAGCTCAAAATAAACAAAATTATTTAATCACATTTCACATCAGAGAGCGAAAACACCTTTGCTAACCAAAAGCAACAACTGGGCTGCGATGGCTGTGGTGCTCCCCTATATTTTCAGGTAGCTTGTTGAAAGCCTTCTTACTAACACTATAATCTACTTAAATTTGAGGGGAGTGACACAGGTATAAAACGCAGGTATAAAATATAAGGTGGAATAAGGTATAAAAGGTCTATCGCTTATCTGTGTAGCCAGGGTTGGTTTATAAGAAGGGTAGAAGGGGCAGTTGCTCCAAGGCCATTACCATTGAGTGCCCCCTCACTATCTGGAATAGTTAGTCCTATTCCCTGAATCCCTGGTCAGGAATGTAGCATTCCGAACTCCCATCAAATGTAGGTGCACATACACTTTCAAAAATCACAGGAGCATTTGTAATGTCTCAAAATCATAGAGACATTACTCTATTATCCTATACCTCTTAATAAAATAAATGAGTTAGATCCTATAGACACCTCCTTATTTTGAGACCTATCAGGTCATGTTAGATTGCTAATGTTTAAACTGCTGCTAAGTGTGCCCCTATTATGTAAAGCCAGGGGCGTAGTTGTAGGGGGTGCAGAGGTAGCAGTCGTTACTGAGCCCAGGAGCCTGAGGGGGCCCAAAGACCCCTGTATCACATAAGAAGACACTAGTATTATAGAAAGTCCAAGCTGGTCAAGTTACACCTCTTGACCAGGCTGGTGGGGAGGGGTTAGGTCAAGAAATTGGCATGGGGGGGGCGAGTGAAGACTGAAACTATCGTCATGTGAATGCCCCCTTAGGGAACAATTTATATATGTTTCCTGCTGCCTTTTACTATTCAAAGATGGAAGTAACTGATAATAAAATACAGGAATGATCTAGGCCTAAAGGTGGTCATACACATTAGATAAATCTCAGCCAAATCCCCCTATTTTGATGGGACCGGTTGACCGTCTAATGTGCATGGAGGCATCTCAACAGCAGATGTCAGAGCAGATAAGCATCAGCTAGTGGGATTTCGATCGACTTATCCTTTAGTTCTTAGGACATAAGCCATTGTTAAAGGTATCTGGCAGCAGTTTTCTCCCCTCAGGACACTTGCATGATCAGCATGTGTTTTGGGAAGGGTATGGTAGGGAGAGAAAACTGGTGGTTGAACAAGCCTTCAGCCTGCGGAAATCATATAGCATATAATGCATATACCCTGCTTAATAGATGGCCCACACCATGATCATGCCTGGACTAGTAACAATGTTGTATCTCCACAGTTGTGTAGAGACCTTCTGTTGTCACTCATTGAGTACAATGAAAGGACTGGCCTACTATGTTATGTGTATGGGGATGTGCCAAATCTCCACCAACAGTTGATGACAGAGGAAAAAGGGGAGATAAGCTGCCTGCATAGGTGCCTGATATTCTCACCTCTTTTCCATAAAGAGCACATACACTCTAATGAGTTGTGCTTTCATGTGAATGGGGATTCATGCAGAATAACCGTCAGCCAAACGTGCGTTTGGCCAACAACTATTGAAGGTGTATTGTTACACTCCCATTTCAAGACCATGTAATTTCCAGTATTTAAGATAACTAAAAATGTACAGTACTTGAATGTACAGAAAAGTGATATTTAAATATCTCTTGCAAAATGTATTTATCTCATATACTTTGAAGAGTGTTACTAATGCAACTTTATGCCAAAAATGTGCTGATGCATAACAGGTATAGGAAACCTTGGTGAATTGGCCCTTACATATTTGGTTGGCCCTCAATGTATCAAATAAAACGGTTCTCATATGTTAAACGCATTGACACAGAGGTGCAGAACCTTATGTATTTTGGTTGGAAGGTCCCATAGAGGGAAACATGTCCTGTAGCAAACAAACCTCAGCTCGTCATGATCTCAGAGCAAGGAAAAAACAAGTTTATTTCAAGAGTAAACTAAGTTTATGAAAGAGACTTCTTCTTGAGCCTCATCTATGTCTGGAAACATTTCACTTTGTACACTTCATGGGCAGAGAAATACACATTGGCTGGATTCATCATTGAAGATGAAGCAAATGTAGCCATTAACCCGTTTGGTCATTGGGTTTTGCATCCGTTCCTGTCAAATAGTGGACAGGAAGTTTTCTGTTTTTCCATTTTAATAATGTTCTTGGATACGAATTTATAAGTTAATATTGAATATCTTAGCTAGAAGTTCACACCTTCATCCAGGAATCTTCCCAACTTTACATAGTTACTCAAGCAGATAAAGGACACATGGTCATCAAGTTCAACCTTTTTAACTGTCATAGAATAAACTACCTTTTCTGCTACTTTTGGGTGCCACTCCATATGTCAATACTCTGTGAACTTCAGGGCCAGGGCCTCTGACTCCTGGGGGTTGACAGTTTACGCTCCTGTCCCTGAAGTTCTGCCACATAGGACTCAGGACGGTAGGCCTGAGGCCTATAAGTCAGTAGAATGACGCAAGAGTTTACAATGACATCACCATGAACTCCTGGGTGGTGATGTCATCAGGACTGCCTGTGCCGGCACACGGTAAATCAGGCCACAGGTTGGCAGGGAATGGGAGCGAGGCAAGTTTTTTTTTTTAATACTAAACAGGGGTGGGGAGTGGGGAGGAGCATTATATACTGGTACTATGGGGGGACATCATATATATAAATTGGTACTACAGGGGGAGCATTATATACCGGCACTGAGGGGGAGGGGCATTATATATATATATATATATATATATATATATATATATATATATATATAGGCACTACAAGAGGAGCAGTATTTGTTGGCACTATGAGGGAGGAAGCATTATATATTGGCACTATGGGGGAGCAATATATACTGGCAGTATGGGAAGGAGTATTATATACTGGCACTATAGGGGGAAGCATTATATACTGGCACTATGGGGAGAGCATTATATACTGTAACTACAGGGTAGATTGGGGGGCATTATATACACTGCAACTACAGGGGCTAGCATTATATATGGTAACTACAGGGGATTGGGGGAACATTATATACTGGCACTACGGGGGAAAGGGGAGCTTTACATACACTGGCACTACTGGGGCAGGCAGGAGAGCATTACATATCCTGTCACTACAGAGAATATGGTATGGGGGATCATTATATACTGACACCATGGGGGAGATGGAGGAGCATTATATACTGGCACTACAGGGTTACAATGGAGATGCACATATACTGGCACTGGGGGGGACAGGCAGAGGAGCATTACATATCTTGTCATTACAGAAGGTATGGGGGTCATTATATACTGGCACTACAGGGGGAATATTATGTATATTGGCACTATTGGGGCAACATTATGCACACTGACACTACAGGGGGGTATTATAAAACAGGTGGCTGTACAGGGAAGTTATAAATTCAGGGGGCTAAAACTAAATGGCACTGCGGAGGGCATTATAAGTGCTGGGGGCACTGTGGTGGCATTATTACTAGTGGTACTGTGGGGGCATTATTATTATTGGGCACAATATGGAGGGCATTGCTACGAATGGGGGTACTCTTGGGGAACATTATCACTATTTGGGGCACTATTACTACTGATGGCACTCTAGGAGAGAATTATCACTATTGTTGGGACTCAGGCAACAGAGAACCTACAATCGGCCCTGTTCAGGGTGGTTAAGGTTTGGCCAATGCCATAATTCCAAAGCTGGCCACCTAATGTATTTTTCTATGGAGATGCTGTCAGAGTACTTTGGCAGTAGTTTATCTCCCATGAGAATTATAGATCCCAATGGCCACAGGAAAGAGGTCTTAACATGATGGATATTACCTACATCTTCTGTCGGTGGAAACTGCACATTAGACTATTGGCAGGTGATCATTGGAACATCTAATTTGTAAGGGAGCCCATATACCATGACAGACATCCATGTCAAAAACCATGCTACTACTAATTATGGCCATTAACCTTAGAAAAACTGGATTTTGGTGGGATTAGCCCATGAAATAATGTGCATTTGGGCTTCACATCTTTACCTGTAACTTATAGGGAGAATGTGGGTCCTGTGACCTGCATTCCCTTATTTTCAGTGGTTGCACTCCTCATAGACATCAATGGAGAGGAATGTGTCCCATTCCAATGAGATCTATGGGAGTTAGGAAGAAGCCAAGTGCTGTGTTGGCCACCATGTGACAAGCATTACAGTTTTTTCTTAACTAGAATGCTTTTCAGGAAAGGGATGTACAATATATGAAGAGATATTTCCAAGAATATGAAAGTTTTTTCCCATAGAACCAGAAGAAAGCTGTTGTACAGACTGCTTACATGGCAATTTATAGGAGATTTCTTCTGCCCATGGTCAATTTAAGAGAATAAATCAGTAGCATACTCAGTCTGTCCATATCTTTCATGGTTGCACCTCATATTGAACTTTGAGGTTGTTTTGCACAAATGGAAAACGTTGTTCCTGTAAAACCTTATATTTTATAGACATAAAGTAAATAGTTACTCAAGTTCTCCGAGGTGTGATCATCTTGAGCTAAGGAATGACGAAGCAGGAAATTTATCTTGGTCTGAAGTCTGAATAAAATACACCTGTGAAATGGGATTGCATGTATGTATGATCACCAACGTCATCACCCAGTGTAAGTCATAAACTGTGTGGAGGAGAGGAGCATGGCCAAGACTTGAGGAGAAACACCATCAAGATAACTTAGGCAGATCACATACGCACGTTGAGTGCATGCATGTTTACCTTATATACTACTGTATATCTAATAGTATTATTCTATGGTACTTTTATAGCCATGTCATATTTTTATTTAATATTTTATCTAATATAGTTTTATTACAATGAAGGATGCTAATATAATCTTTTATGAGATTTTTTCTCACCTGTCACTTGTGAAATTAAATGTCTACAGAGACTGACCAACTACTCACGAGAACTGTGGTTGCTGGCCTAATATCAACCGAGCCAGAAGTTTCCTTCCGTTAAATCTTTCCCATTTTATAAAAATGGAGGCCCCTAAGGATTGCAGATCATCTGTACAAACATTTCCAAATTCATCTTTAGAATTAGTGTTGAGATGTTCTTCATATCCTGCTAATTGCCTGGCACTTATGATTTAAAGGGGTTTTCACATCAAGAAAGTACTTTACTGTATATACTATTATAACATCTCCTCTTCAATAAGCCAAAGGGAAAAGCCACTAACTGTGTCCCACTCTGGAAGACCTGGTGCATCCATGTGCTGCATGGATATCTATTCATTTTAGTGGCCAACTTGTAATACTATATTTCACCTGCAGTGGCCACTGTAGCCACAGCTTCCTAAAAATGATATCTGGGGGATTCTGAAGCCAGAACCATGATCAACTGATCACAGAAACAGCTTTTATCTGAGAAGGTCTCCATAAATGCTAATAAGGGCTGCCAAGTGCCAAAAGCCAAATGTGACTCTTTTCTTTATGGGACTGGTCTAATATATTAACAAAATAAAAACAGAATTCTTATATAATTTTCTGATCCTCTGTATCAATACTATTTACCCTTTTACACAAGCCGAGGATCAGGACATTTATTGGCTAAATGTACATATGAATGCTTGTTTTTGTGTAACGGAGCCTACAAGATCCCACTGCTTGATATGAGGAGAGCAGAGATGATATGTGCTAGTTAGGGGGACCCTGGAACACATTTTCCATCATGGTCCACAAGTTTCAAGTTACATATCTGGTTTCCGTCACAGTATTTATACAGGGGGTTACCACTTTGTTCCCAAAGACTTTCTTGTAGGCCAGGTTCACATGGTTCAGTTTTTGAGGATTCCATAGGAAGGACAGAAATATTGTAAATTATTACACTTCTCTTCCTTTTTTGATTCCTATGGGTTAAAAGCTCTATAACTGCACCATGTGAACCTGACCTTAACTTCTTCTATTTTTTTCAATCTTCTATTAATTGTGATCGAATAAAAAATAAAATATCTATGCAGCAACCTCACTGTATGATCCTGGTCTATGGATGCCTTCTTAGAAGATATTTCTGGAAGCCTGAATACTAAGAGAGCCCCACCCAACTGTGGAGGGGAGCTGCAATGTTCATGGTTGCGGGATCCTTATTTTGTGGATCCGCAATTTGCAGACCACAAAACGGATCTGATAGTGATCGGGGGCCTAATCACTACACATCCAGAGTTTACAGGCTGGGATCCTGTATTCCTCTAGTGGTCCAAACATGACTTAAAAGGGCATTTGTAATGAAAAAAATCTACAACCTATTTAACAATCTGTAAAAATCAGTGTCCTCTCATTTAAATAAAAAGTAAAAAAAAAATGGATAAACACCCCCTATAAAACTGGAAAAAAAATAAAAGATGTAAAAATTATAAGCATGAAACAATAGAGCTCACAATCAATACAGGATTCTCCTTTTTATTGGATCCTATGTGGGAAATGGGCCTTAAATGAAGGCTTGACATAAGTGTGCCCTGGAGAGACCAACTACTCTGAACATCCCAGCCTACAATGATGAGGATCAGTAAAGGAGGACCTGACCATGTTGCTATAGCACCAAGCATTCCTCAGAGCCTGAGTAATGTGAGAGGAGGGCCAGGCTGGGTGGGGCTGGGCTTCCAGCAACTTTGTAAAGTTGATTCTCTCTCCCATATAACAGTAGCCCCCACCACTCCGTTCTTTTCTCCCATCCCACCCTTCCCCCCTTTTTTGCTTATGTGGCAGACAATGCTTGTGTTAACCCTTTTATCCCCCCCTCCTGCACTGTGGAGGAACCTGCCACGCATTGACAACCACAATTTATGTGTACAGCTGCAGCTCTTTGCTTTTACACATGTTGTTTTCCCAACTACTGTGAGCTAAATGTAGCAGAGCTGAATTTGTCATTTAACACTAAAGGCTGCATTGTTTACGTGCTGGGAAATTCTTTAGTAGGTTTAGCAGCAGCTCCATAGATAATACATTGCGATGTCACCAGATTGAGAGGTGGCAAGTGAGAAACTCAGCTCTGCTACATTTCTTTGTTATCTTTTATGCTATGGTATTTTATGCCTATTGTACGCTTACTATACAGTTCTGTTAACACCACATCTTACCAAATGGAACCAACTGATGATAAAGACTAAACTGACATAGGTGATAGATAGATAGATAGATAGATAGATAGATAGATAGATAGATAGATATTGCAGAGTTTAGATCTATCTATCTGATCAATAAAATACAGACGAGACCTTTCCATACATGAAATATACATTATACTGTAGAAATCATTGCAACTATACAAGTAATATCAGATAACAGTGCAACAGATCTGGAAATGAGTGTGATAGATACAAATGTAGCAGAGTTGAATTTGTATCTTATCCCTATACTTCTCTGTTACAATAATGGAGTAAGTTGATTATATATATATATCATATATCCCATTGCTTTAATGCAGCGTGACATTCCTAACATTTCCTTTGCTGCCACTATCACAGATGAAGGGCTCTCCTGAGCGGATAGTTCAGATTCTTCCTCCTTATCCACAGCAAACTTCATTCCTTATCACAAAGGAATTTTAAGAGCCAAACCCAAATCATGAAGAGTTGCCCCTATTAACCCCTAGTAAGATTAGGGATTATTTTCATTGCATTATATCATTCATATTGTAAACCTGCAATTAAAGATAGGCTGGTTTCCTGTGAAACTGAGAATTTATGTTGTAAATCATGTGCAGAATATAAATTTTACATGTTATAATTATTATATAGCTAAAAAAGAAGTTTACAGTGTTGCTGCCTTGTATATAGGAACAGATGTAGCAGAGCTGAATTGAAATCTTTGGGAGTTGCATAGTTTGTATTTTTAAAGGTTTACCCGCAGTACTATGTCAAATAAAAAAACTCAGCCCTGCTACATCTGTGACACATCTACTCCCTATAGTTTCTATAGTCAAAGAGGAACAGGTTAATCATATAGTCTTATAGACCGCTAGACAGTCCAGTACAAGTTAGAAAAGTTGTGTGCAGGGAATCCATACCTTGGGACAAGAGAGGAGAGAGCTTCAGCCTCTGGGATAGTCTGAAGAAATCTGAGGGGCGCAGGATAAGTTAGCAGAGAACAGAGATGGGTGGGTGGGACTGTGCTGTCTGTCTTTCTCATTATTTCATGGGAGGCTGTGCTAGCCCCATCCTGCCCCCCCTCCAGTCCTATTCTAAGGACGCAGCCAAAAAAAAACAAAACTTCAGACCAGAGCAATCCACAGAGAATCCCAAACTTAATGCCCGGAAATGGATGCTAGTTACAGAATGTCTGCTCCGATATCATCACCTGAGACAGCCATGGGCATAGCTATAGCCATGGCACTCGCTGCGGGGCCCAATCAGGACCTTATTGTCGGGAATAACAATATGGTGGCTTTTTGCTATAATATGGATTTTCTGCCATTTACATACATTTAATTATATGCTGCTGCTTTAGATTTCTTACACTAGGTGGATCACACCCCTGTACACACTGTAAGGATCAGCAAAAACGCATCCGGTAAATAATACATCTGTCTGCATCCGTTCAGAACGGATCTGGTTCTATTATCTCCAAAACGAACAATCCCGCACTAAAACCATTCTAAGTCAATGGGCACCTGATCCATTTTTTTCATGTCCGAAAAAATGCATCCTGCACCATTGACTTACATCGTGTTTCATGCTGGATCTGTCTTGCTGAATATCCCTTGACGCACACAAAAACGTTGCTTGCCGATATGGGAACCCAATGAAACGGAACGGAATGCACTCTGGAGCACTCCTTTCTGGTTTGTTCAGTTTTGTCCCCATTGACAATAAATAGGGACAAAACTGAAGCCTTTTCCTCCGGTTTCGAGATCCTATGATGGATCTCAATAGTGGAAAGGGAAAGCGCAGATGTGAAAGTAGCCTAAACTTAGACTAGACAGTCTAAAAAATGAGCCATACTTGATGATAAGTTTGGCAAATCTTAAGATGATTGCGCCAAGATGCTGATGCAATTTTGGCACATGTCCGCGTGTTTTAAGCTGCACCCCTTTTTTAACAAACCACATCCACTTTTTAAATACGTCCTGCCCCCTTGTTGAGCGGGGCACAGGAAGTGTCTATTAAATGTGGCACATGGCATGTACCCTAAAGTTTTGGGCCCTTTTTTTATTACTAAATCTGCCCCGATATTTGTGCCCATCCCCAACCTATCTCTAATATCTGCTCATGCAAATGGACAGAGTAAGTCCACTTTCACACATTCAGTGTTTGGTCAGGGTTTGATCAGTGATTTGCATCAGTGATTGTGAACCAAAACCAAGTACAGGCAAAAAATACAGAGGAGGTCCACATCTGACCATTATACCTTATCTCTGTGGAGGCTCAAAATCACTGATGGAAGTCACGACCAAACGCTGACTGTATGAAAGAGGCCTAATTCTGTGATTATCCTGTGGCCCACTGCAAAGTCTATTACAGCGGGTCCCCTATTACAGATAATACTGGTATCTTCTTGTGTGGGCTGTTGGGCCCACTCGAGCATCAAGCCCTCGAGTCAACTTCTACCTCTCAAACAAGCCAATGTTATAAACGTAAGTGCATCTCGTTTAATAATAAATCTGCTAAATATATTCTAGCTTTTCCTTAACCCTTTAATGTTCTGTGGCGTACCTGTACATCATGGATTGTCGTACATTAAAGGGGTTGTCCCATGAAAAATATTCTACAGTTTTCAAACCAGCATCTGGATCTGAATACTTTTGTAATTGCATGTAATTAAAGTTTAGCATAGCCGCTGAGTTATTCAATAAATTGTATCTGATAGCGCCACCTGCTGTTTGTTTTTTCGTATTTTTTTGACCTGCGCACTGAGATGGCTGCACATGCTCAGTTTCATCCTTCAACTGCCTCCTGAGTTGTGATAGGGAGAGAGCTGCAGCAGAAAGGCCACTCCCCTTGAGCAGTCAGCTTGATATAAATTTAGCAGAGCAATTGGAGCAAAGAATGGGGAGATCTCTGGATCCATGTGAGGTACAGGGCTGGTTCTAGCTTCATTAGAAACAGATTGTCATGTACTATATGATGTCCGATTTCCATTTTTTTACATTAATCATGGGATACCCCCTTTAAGGCATCATTAAGTACAGGTACATAATAATCACATATTGATAGCATTGGTGCATATTGATAGCAGTCATTGACAGTCGACAGCCTCTATAATGACTCCTGATGCAAATCTCTGATCCTTGCCATTTAAGGGGATTAACTCCAAAAAGTATAAGGGGAACCTGTCACCATGAAAATGAAATCTGTAGCATGGTATAGAACAGGAGTAGATGAGCAGAATGATACATAGTTTTGTGGGAAATGATTCAGTAACAATAAACCTCTGCTCTGTCTGCCGTCCAGTGATTGAAAGCCTTCCGTATATGAGTCTGTGTAGATATCTGCCAGTCACTAACAGGCCCACCCACTGGACTCCTAAGCCTAGCCTTTCTGCTGCCTGAGGCGAAAACTGAACGGCGCCCCAACCCAATTTCTTAACCTAACCCCTTTGCCACAATGAAAGCGTTCATTGCCCATGGCCCTTCCGCTGCCCCCCCCCCCTCTTGCCCCTACCTGGTGCTGCCTGAGGCGATCACCTCACCTGACCTCATTGGTGGTACACCCCTGCTCCTAAGAATAGATCATTTGCCATAAAACTACATATCAATCTGCTCAGCTCCTCCTGCGTATACCATACTGCCTTTACAGAGGACATGTCACATTATCACAGCTGCATACCTTTGTAGCCGCATCGATGCTGAGTCCTGTTCTGCTTTTCTGTTTTTTCTAGTCTACCAGTTCACCCGCTATTGGTGACATTAGCGCCAGCTCCTGATAGCAGTGAATTGTCAGGTGGTATCCGTGTTTTGCAGATCCTCAATTTGGGGAAAAAAGGAAACAATAAAAACTATAACTTATTTTGCAAAAACAAGCCCTCCTATGACTATGTTGCTGAAAAATTCAAAAGTTCCCAGAATGTGGCACTCTAAAAATGACTTTTTCTTCAATAAATCATGTTTTTATGGCAAAAAAAGTGCTAAAATATAAAATAAACCATAAATGGTGCTGCATTTATACCAGCCAATAGAATAAAGTTAGTTTCCTATTTCTACTCTCGAGTGGTTAGACCACACAGGGAAATTTCCAGGTGGGCCAATCCACAGGCGCCCACCTGAGCCCTTCTCATGGCCTCCATTTGGCTACATAACAATCTGATGCATGAATTAATGCCAGGCATATCAGATACTTATTCACCTGGCCGTCAGGTGCTCTACTGAATTCTGCTGTATCAGCATCCTCAGGACGGTGGTACAGTTGAATACTGCAGTGAGGGTGGCAATATTTTATGCTACTGTTGAATTTGTTCTGCTGGGGCGGTATTTTGCTGGCCTTGCCTACTGATGTTGGCCCTGCCTACTTGTGTTGGTCTGGTTTCCGTTAATTTGGACCCTCCTACAACATGGGGCCACTTCTATGTTTTTTTCAAGGCCACTTTAAGTTCTGAATCTGCCCCTATTTCTACTGCACGGTAAGAGTGATTAGATCCACTGCTGCGACTACTAGGGATCAGCTGAAATTAGTGAAGGAATCCTGCAGTAAGTACTCAGTTTACCTACAGTGCCTCCACAGGGGAAATGGAGCATTACACATTCTCCAGTGAAACCAAGGGGTTGTCCATGTACATGTCAGGTCCTCCAGTGCATGAGGCACTCTTTGAGACCTTTTATGGCGTTCATATTTGCTGTGAATTTACAATAATTTCAGTTTTTTACCTACAGCCTTCAGTGATGACTGACAAGTTGCTTTTGGGATGAGAGTTTCCAGTAGATTCTTGCTTGTAAGAGGTGAGCTGACAGCTCTGTGAAATATATTTCCTGCCTGGCAGTACAAATTATGCAGTCCTATAGCAGCTTATTTATATATTTGGCTTGAGCCATCACCAAGAGCAAGCATGTGGTTAATACTCATTCATCTCTCATGGGCCATTATAAAAAAGGCAGGTCCCTTTAAATCCTCTGTGTATTTCTCTTTCCATCTTGGTGACCAAACATTCATAAAAGCAGAACTTCCATCAGCCAAAATAAATTTGCTTACCGCTCCGTGTAAATTTCTAACACAGAATAACTAGCGCATTTTGTAATTATATCATATGTTTTCTGTTAACATCCTTAAAGGGTTTGTCTCATGATGGACAATGGGACCCGCACCTATATCCAAAACGGAGCCCCAAAAGTAAAGGAGGGCGCACTGCGCATGTGTAGCTGCCCTCAATTCATTTTCTATGGGGCCAGAGAAAATAGCCGAGTGCGGTGGCCGCGCAAGCACGGTGCGCTCCCATTCATTTCTATGGGGAGCCGGCTTGGTTGTGGCCGGAACGGAGTCCTCCAGCCACCACCTTGTGGGGCTCCGTTCTCCGTTATATAAGACAATGGGGGCATATCCTAGCGATATGCCCCCGTTGTCCATCATGAGACAACCCCTTTAAAGGGGTTGTCCGGGTTCAGAGCTTAACCTGGACATATCCCTGTTTTCACCCAGGTAGCCTCTATGAAATGAGCATCAAATCATTTCATACTCCGATGCTCTCCCTTGCCTTGTGCTGGATTGCGTAGGCCAAGGGCTTTTTGTGTACATTTTTCACTGCTAGGCAGTGGTTTCTGCCTAGCAGTGTTGCCAGTAATATCGCCGGCACTGATGGGCGGGCTTTAGCTCTGCCCTAGTGGTTTTACAGGCAACACTGCTAGGTGGAAGCCTCCACCTAGATTACCCATGGAGAGCCCAGTAAGTCACCGGATCTATAGAAAAAGGCCTAGCCCTGCGTGATTCAGCACAGGGCAAGGGAGAGCATCGGAGCATGAAATGCTTTGATGCCCATGTCAGAGGGGCTGAGTGGGGGAAGCAGGTGATATGTTTGATTTCAGCACTGAACCTGGACAACCCCTTTAATTAAAAGGAGTATCCCATTAGGACAACCCATATACTGTTTTAGGGCAACCCCTTTTTTTTTTTTACTTAAGGCTAGTTTCATATCTCTGGCACCTTACTAGAATTCTCTGAATCCGGCACTGCCGGATGCAAACGGAATGCCCAATGGCCCCATGTAGTATAATGGGGTCTGGAAGAGACACAATCGAGCAAATATGCTAAGAATCAGCCAGACAGAAACTGTTGCATGGTGCGATTTGCATCCGGCCTATACGCGGTGTACTCTGCCTGGAACTGGTTGCCGGATGACAGTTGTGAAACTAGCCTTAGGCAGACAGTTACTGCAAAGAGTGGCATTTACTATTATGCAGCTGTACAGGAAGAGAAGGGCACAAATCCGGTCGGGATCCATGCTGAAGAGCCCACAGCAATTGTGAGTACAGCAGAGATGGTGGCATGAGGGAGGAGTAACTACTAACTAAACTGTCTCTCTTCCACAGGACACAACAAAGGACTGCTTTCCTAAAAAGACCAGATAACCCCTTTAAGGAAAACTGTGCAGCAAGTGGACATAGACTTAATACATCCTCCATATGCACTAATCAAATAACTGTAACTGTTGCATGAGCTATCCCATGAAGACATTATTCAAGTGATTGTCTTTCATTATGGTCATCTGAGTTATGCATTTACCGTATGTTTTTGTAAGGAAGACTAGTTACCTTAAAAATGTTTAGGTAAAGCTTAAAGGAGGACCTGTCAGCTCTCCTCTTTCAGTAAATACTGTATTCGTATTCACTATGGCATAACAATTCTGGTGCACCCTAGACCTCTGCATGGTGCACTTTCTCTGTTGGTCCTCCTGAAAAAGTACAAATAAATTGACATCTTCAGTTACCATTTCCCTTGTCCAAAGGAGGCATCTCTACACAGTCTGAGACCAACCACCCAACTGTTAACACATCCAATTTAGGCTACATTCATATGATCATATCAGTTTTTTTATGGTACACAAAATACGGGTGGGATCCGTGTGTACCCCACTTGTTTTGCAGGCCCCATTGTAAAAATGCCTATTCTTGACAAATCGGACAAGAATGGGATATGTTCTATGTTCTATAATTTGTAGCACGGCAGCACAAATGCAGATAGAACCCCATAGAAATGGATGAGTTCAGGTGCAATCTCTAGATAGAAAATACAGTCATATGCATGTGGCCGTATTGATAAATATTTAGTAAGAATAACAAAGGTAAATATGCCAAAAAGATGCTCCAGAATTGTTATTTCATAGGGAATACATGTATTTACTAAAATCAACATGTTCAGAATGGTGACAGATCAGAAAGGCTTTAAAATCATAAAGAATCAATACTCACCTCCACTGGTTCCCAACACTGCTCCAGGCCTCACTGCTCTTTTCTTACCGGTCTTGACTGGAATTGCCAGGAAAGGAGCAGTCAGCCACAGCCTTAGCAGTGATCTGCTGCAGTCGGTGATTGGCTGAGTGGGCTTGAACTAGAAGGTGCAGGACAGAAGGGTCCAGACCAGTGGTAGGGGCATACGTCCCAACCGTCCCGGATCCAGCGGGACAGTCCCGGATTGCAATGGATGTCCTGCGTCCGAGTACGGGGGAGGTATGTCCCAGTTTATGGCAGCTGTCCCTGCGTCCATAGGACGCAGAGACAGTTGCCTGTATGGTGATGAAGCAGAGAGCCGGCATCGGCTCACTACTTCATCCATAATCCCTCCCGTGCCCCCTGCAGGCTCTCCATACCTCCTTGCCGCTCTCCACACCTTTGGTCTGGGTGGGGGCGGGTCCAGCAGTCAGCCTTGGCTCCGCCCCCTCCAGACTAGAGAAGACAATGTCCTGCTGGTGATGCTGCTGCAAGGAAGAAGGTAAGTATATGGTGTTTATTTTTTTCAACTTTTTGTGAGTGGCACAATATGGGCATATTACTGGGGGCACAACATTACTGGGCAGCACAATGTGGGCATATTACTGAGGACACAACATAAACTGGGGAGCACAATGTGGGCATATTACTGGGGGCACAACATAAACTGGGGGCACAATGTGGGCACATTACTGGGGGCACAACATTAATGGGGAGCAAAATGGGGGCATATTACTGGGGGGCACAATGTGGGCATATTATGGGGGACACAGCTGGGCATATTACTGGGGGCACATAACAGGGCAAATTAATGGGGGCGCATAACTGGGCATATTACTGGGGGCACATAACTGGGCATATTACTGGGGGCATATAACTGAGCATATTACTGGGGGCACATAACTGGGCATATTACTGAGGGCACATAACAGGGCAAATTAATGGGGGGCACATAAGTAGGCATATTACTGGGGGCACATAACTAGGCATATTAATGGGGGCACATAACTGGTGAATAATTACTATGTGGGGCAGTAAGGGGACTGGGTGGGATTAGGTGTATAGTTATGTTTTGGACAGAGTTAGAGGTGTGGCTTAGTGCCAAAACAATTTGCACAATTTGTCCCTCTTTCTCCATTGGGAGGTATGGGTAGGGGATCGGTGATGGCATGCTTGGACTGACCCACAGGTGTACAGGTGAATCCCTCGGTGGTCCCCTGAGCAAGGTGGGCCCCTAGTCTCCCACCCCCTGCACAAGTGGCACATAACACATTAGATTTACTGCACTACATACATATATTCAATGTACAGCCCCTCAACCAGCCTATCTCCATATAAAAAACTTGATAGATTATTAAAGAAACTCCCAAGTTTATTATTATAGACACGATCAGAGCTGACATGACTTCTAGGTATAGAGAAAAGCTGCCAGTGTCCTCTTTTCTCCAGGACCTACCTTCTCAAAGTTTCTACAGGGACCCCCATATTCAATTATCTGGTAGCATCTTGCTGCTGTGTGAGCAGGTAATATTTGAATGTATCAGTATGGTAGGTGCCCAAATAAATTTTACTGGTGGGCCCTAGACACCCCAGTCCGACACTGGTTGGTAGTAAGTAATGCTTCTTTGTGATTTTTAAAGCTTTTTTGAGCTGCTTTTTTTTTTTTTTTAAATAATAATCTGCCCAGGCAAATTCCTTTAACATCTATACATATGACATTGATAAAGATGGGAAATTTCAGGCAATCCTAGGGAACATTTATACAATTATATTTATATTCATGTCAGTTCTAATTTTTTATTCTGGGATGGATTGCAGTATCGATAATTCCCTCTCCCAGCTCCATAGACATTAACATGCAAGATCACTGAGTTATATTTGCATGTTTATAGGGATAATATAAAACAGCTTTGTAAGCGGAAAAAAAAAAAAAAATATATATACATATATATATATATATATATATATATATATATATATATATATATATAAATAATGCTCAGTGCTTTACAGTAGTAACGTTATTGGGGTGACAGATAGCATCATAGCTAGTTATCATGGGGCCCCATAGCTAAATTTTGAATGTGCCCCCCTACTGTTGTAACAGACAGAGATTTAGCAATGTTTAAAGGGGTTGTCCACTTTTTTTTTATTTTGATGACCAATGACCTCAAGATAGGTCATCAATATCAGATCGGTGTGGGGCTGACCGGCACCCCCGCCAATCAGCTGTTTGAAGAGAAAGCAGCACTCGTACGAGCACTGCCTTCTCTTCATTGTATACCATGCAGATGTTGTCCTTGGTCAGATTTGAACCTCGGACCCCAGTGCTGCAAGGCACTAGTGCTTTATGGGCTACCTTCACTTTTTACACTCTTAACTAGAGAATTTGGTGAAGGTCCCCCAAGACCTAAGTATTTATGAACAGGAAACTGGTGACAAGTAAAGGTCTGTTTAACTATACGACATCTGTGATCTTTTGAACTTTTTTACCCACAATCAAGTTTGCACATGAGTTACAGCAGTCAGTAAAAGCTACCTGGGAATTTATAATGGGAAATGACTTGTTATGTGTTACTATATGCTTTCAGCAGGAAGATAGATAGATAGATAGATTAGATAGGCACAAAGATATTAGATAGTAACATAGTTTATAAGGCTGAAAAAAGACATCTGTCTATCCAGTTCAGCCTGTCATCCTGCAAGTTGATCCAGAGGAAGGCAAAAAAAAAGCAACCCCATGAGGTAGAAGCCAATTTTCCTCACTTTAGGGCAGGGGTAGGGAACCTCCGGCTCTCCAGCTGTTGTGAAACTACAATTCCCAGCATGCTTCATTCATTTCTATGAGAGTTCTTAGAAGAGCAGAGCGAGTATGCTTGCTGGGAGTTGTAGTTTCACAACAGCTGGAGAGCCGGAGGTTCCCTACCCCTGCTTTAGGGGAAAAAATCCTTCCCACTCCAATCAGGCAATCAGAATAACTCCCTGGATCAACGACCCCTCTCTAGTAGCCATAACCTATAATATTATTACCCTCCAGAAATACATCCAGGCCCCTCTTGAACTCTTTTAGTGAACTTACCATCACCACCTCCTCAGGCAGAGAGTTCCATAGTCTCACTGCTCTTACCGTAAAGAATCCTCTTCTATGTTTGTGTACAAACCTTCTTTCCTCCAGACGCAGAGGATGTCCCCTCATCACAGTCACAGTCCTGGGGATAAATAGATCATGGGAGAGATCTCTGTACTGACCTCTGATATATTTATACATAGTTATTAGATCTCCCCTCAGTCGTCTTAAGTAAATAACCTTAATTTTGATAATCTTTCTGGGTACTGCAGTCCACCCATTCCAGTTATTACTTGAGTTGCCTTCCTCTGAACCCTCTCCAGCTTTACTATGTCTGCCTTGTTCACAGGAGCCCAGAACTGTACACAGTACTCCATGTGTGGTCTGACTAGTGATTTGTAAAGTGGCAGGACTATGTTCTCATCATGGGCATCTATGCCTCTTTTGATGCAGCCCATTATCTTATTGGCCTTGGCAACAGCTGTCTGACACTGGTTTCTACAGTTTAGTTTGCTGTTCACTAAAATTCCTAGGTCTTTTTCCATGTCAGTGTCACCCAGGGTTTTACCATTTAGTATGTACTGGTGAGTTGTATTATTCCTTCCTATGTACATAACCTTACATTTGTCAGTGTTAAACCGCATCTGCCACTTCTCTGCCAAGCCTCCAGTCTATCCAGATCCTGCTGTAGCAGTGCACTGTCCTCTTCTGTGTTAATTACTTTACACAGTTTAGTGTCATCTACAAAAATTTATGTTTTACTGTGCAAGCTTTCTACAAGATCATTAATAAATATATTGGAGAATAGGGCCCAATAATGACCCACTGATCGTGACATAGATAGATAGAAAGATATGTGAATATATACTGTACTCTATTGTATTCAGCGCTATAGAATTGACTGTGATGTGTATATTCTGAAATTGATTAGTACTGTCTATTCCATGTAAAAAAATCTGAAGCAGCAGCTGCCCTGACACTGCATGTCTCCACAAGACAAAAAACATCTGGACCGAGGCTCACTTAAATAACATAGCGCTGATTGGGCTGAAGACGTGGCAGAAGGAACAACCTCCTATTCCTGGACCAAAGTGCTCCCCCCTTCCATTAAACAGAACCAAATGGCAGGGTGAATGATGGGAGGTTTGCTGTTGTACGTGGCATCTTTGCCACAAAATTGCTATTTGTAGAACTCAAAAATAACTTTTATAGAATTATCAGCACTTGAGTGGATTTATTTTAACCTGGCACAGCTAGCGTAACTGAAAATGGCATATTACAAGTTGTTACTAAGTACGGTAGTTTCTAAGCAGTTTTACTGCACACAACACAACACATGCAACAACAAAAAAAGCCAGAAACAAAACAAACTGGGGCTGATTTACTATTCTGGTGTTAGGTTTAGGCCATATTTTAAAGAGGTTTCAACAAAAAAACTAGACAATCAGGGGATCGTCCTGGAATGAACAATAGATGATTACTTACCTGACAGGTTCTCCCGGCAGGGCTCTGCTTTACCCGGCTGCAGCAGTAACATCACGTTGACAACACGTGACTGCTGTAGCCAATTACTGGTCTGTTCAGTGCACCACTGAAGGCAGTGATTGTTGTCAACATAATGTCACTGCTGCAGCCAGGCAAACAGAGCCCTGCTGGGAGACTTGGAGCGGATGTGCGAGACCTATAAACTAAATAATCACCTAATCTTTATTGCAGGTTGATACCCTGAGTTGCCCAGGTTCAAGAGGAAATCGGACAACTCAGAGGATCAACCTGCAACCCCTGTAAAGAATACAATGAGATCTTTTAACTTAATTCCTCTTTTTACACTTTGTAGTTTGGTAGGGAGCAGGAAAGCTGCCCATACACCTTCAACCAACAGCTGTCTTTCCTGACTCCCCCATATACATTCAAGGTCTCCTCGTCCTAGCGTGTGTGTTTTCAGTGGGGAGAGAGGAGAACGTCACTGCTAAACATCATTGCCAACATCTTATCTCCTGAACAAAAGGATCTGGCTTTCAAATTGGACTTGCTCAGTCCTCCTGTCCTTCAACATCATCTTTCAGGGGAGAGTTTAAGCAGTCCTTACACAAATTAGACTGTTTGCCAGTCTATCATGCATGGGGCCTTAGGGAAATGAATAGCTGCTGTATATGATGTGGTTTGATGGTACAGGAATAGGAGCTGCAGAGTTGCAAATATTGTCATCAGAGTCTCACCACTAATAGTTGGACCTCTACTGATCAAATATTTATGGCATATATAAATAAATAACATTGGTCCTGTTTTGAACTAGAAGCTTAAGGGGGTTTCCATCTTCAATCCCTATTTTAGCTAATGCCAAAGCAGTCTACCTAAAGTAAAAAATGCACTCACCTGCTCCTTGACACACTGTTCCAGCACCAGGTGTCCAGTGCACCACGCCTGAAGCCTTTGAGGCAGTACAAGAGCAGGAGGTCATAAGGACATCACCACAATCTCCGGTGCTGGGTCATGGGTGGCACTGTGACATAGTCACGAACTCCTGCGTCAAGATTCAGGCGTTTGTGACTATGCACTGCTGGGACACGGCACTCAGGCCACAAATGGGAAGAGGCCTATAACCTGCATTGGAGATGGTGGTGGCGAGTGGGACACAGGTGAATATATTGTTAGTGTTTTTTTTTTTAATGTATATATAGTGGAGATATTAGAGGCACCATAGGTGGATATACGGTATAATAAATGCAATGAGTAAAGATATATAGTATATACAGCAGTCTACTGAAATGGGGTTCAAGGTGCAATTTATATCTTGGACATGACGTCATACCTCCTTTTACACACTCCATTCTAGCTTCTACCAGACTAGAATAGAGTGGATAAATGGAGGTCCCCCCTCTGGAGTCAGTAATCTAGGCTGAACTCTAACCCACTAACCTTAACCCTAACCCACTAATTTCTAACCCACACAGCCGCATTCGAGCTAAAGGAAGCACTTACATGCTTTATCTATATAGCCTAGAGCCAAGTGACAATCGCTGACATGTTAACAGTGATGTCACAACTCCTTTTACCTACTCCATTCTAGCGTCTACAAGAACTATAGGAGGAACTCTTTCCTTCCAACTAAAGCCTCACTGCTCCTGTCCTGCAAGTCACCAAGAGTGGTGATACATATGCGGACAATACTGCTGCCAGTGGAGGAGGGGTTTTCAGGAGATAATACTGCTGCCAGGGAGATCTAGCAGATTGGGTCTCCAGCTGTCAGCGACACTGAAGAGAAGACAGAAATGGTTTATTACTGCTTCTGCCTTCTCCTTTGCTCGGTGCATGGAGCTCAATGAGCGCTAAATGGTGAATGGAGGAAGGGGCATAGCCACTGACCAGTTGACCTGGCGATCATATGTCACAAATTGGAAGGGTGCAATACTTGGCTTGCCTTGGGCGCTGGCAACCAATGCTACACACTATATCACTGCTATGATGTGATGTGGCATGTCTGAAAGAGGGATCTTGACTAGCTGCAGGAGTGGGGGTTGCAAGGGGGGGGGGGTTTCCTGTGGTGCCCAGTCAGTTCTAGTCACGCCACTGGTTTATACTATTGATAATTTGACTTAGTTTTACTCAAAAAATGCATCAAAATCACACCCCTCTGCCCCAAAGCTATGCCTAATTGTGGGTCAGGCATAAAAAGGTTATAAAATGCCTAAGACAGTTGGTAAATGCAGTGTAAAGCATGTACACCATATTTTTTTCAAATTGTGCATAAAAAATAAAAATGATGCATTTTCTATAGTAAATTTGTCCCAATGTGTTTTTAGGGTAGACCAGACGTCAATCTCTCTTTGTATAAGACTAGCATCGAGTTTCCATTTACCTGATGTACAGTGAGGCTAAAAGATTAAAAAAAAAATCCCAGAGTACTTCTTTAATGGTCATGGGATGGGAAAGGGGGAAACAAATATATCCCTATTATCTTGTGCTAGGTTGTGTGTGCACGGCGTCATGAACCAACAACACGGAGGTGCCTTTTCTTAACTAGATGTAACCTCTGTCCTCAGTATAGCGTGCTCTATTATCTGTGATTCCAAGATCAGGTTATATGTTTGGGCTACAGTGGGTCTTATCGTAGATACAGTAAATCTATGAAGTCTATGTGAAGTTAGAATTTTGCTTTGAACACAGCGCAGCTTGTGAGACGTGGCTGAAGCGTTGAGCTCATGAACAGTTGAAAGACTTTCCGATTCTGTTGTGAGTCATATTGAAGGAATGCATTTCATGAACGTATTCTGTTCTGTCCAGATTTCATACAAGTTTATATAGAATTGTACAACTCAGTAGATGATAGATTCCTGAAAAGGCTTTATACTTCATCTCTTTTCTGCTTTATCATTGTCTTAAATGAACATGAAATACAGAAAGTGCTCAAAAAATGAACATTATCCCATTCTGCTTTGCTCTTTTAAACATCTCCTTTCGTTTTATACTATTTGTCTCATATTACAATATATATCCCAATATATAGTGTACTGTCATCCCAGGGTCAAATAATTTGGTTCTGAATTATAGGTTTCGTATAGAAGGTTATCTTAAATGAATTGTGTAGTGCTAGTATATTGATGACCTGTCCTCAGGATGACCTTCTGCACCCCCTCCGATCAGATATCGGACGAGGCCATGGCGCTCAATCATGTATGGCCTATAAGTCTCCTCATGCCGACTCATGCACTCTCTCCCCAGGGAGAGCTAGTACCCCCCAAATCCTGATTTGACCTCTCACCCAGTTAAGTCAGTACTCTCTACTTTGCACTGATCAGTGGCAATCATCCTGAAATAGCTGTCTGCAGATGAGGTGCTGGCTTATTTAATATATGAGTCATATCTCAAGGCCTAATTATTGGGTCGAACATTGACTTATAGAATAGCTGAATTACATATGGTGGTATTAGAGGCAGAGCTTGTTAAGTGCTCATTTGCATCCCTTTCTTCCCAGAATTTCAGAGTAGGTATGGCCTATTAAGGTGTTCTCCCCAAGGAGAGATAGTATCCACCAAATACTGACTTAGGCCTCTCACCCAGTTAAGCCAGTACTCTCTGCTCTGCACACAATGGAGAAGTTGCAGTTTTGTTCCCCCCACCACCCAGAAAGAATTACCGTATTTTTCGCTTTATAAGACGCATTTTTCCCCTCCCCAAAGTGGGGGGAAAGTGGCTGTGCGTCTTATAAAGCGAATAGAGCAGTATTACATGGCATGCATAGCATAGCGGCCGGCGATGTGCCAGTGAGATGTAAAGACGGGCGCTATGGGGGTAGTAGCGGGGCCCGGCGCAGTCACTGAAGTTTATTAAGCCACCCCGGTCAGAGCAGCCATCGCTTAGAAAGTGTATGAAGCAGCCCCTAGCAGGGCTGCTTTGCTAAACTAGCATAGCTTCCATAACTTTTCAGTACTCACTATGAATGAATGCAGGCAGCAGGTAGGACGGCAGCGCATCTCTCTCACTCAGTCACGCTCCGGCCCCGCCCACTTCATTAATAAAGTGGGCGGGCCCATAGCCGTAGCGTGACTGAGTGAGGGACCTGCGCTGCCGTCCTACCTGCTGCCTGCATTCATTCATAGTGAGTACTGAAAAGTTATGGAAGCTACTGTATGGTAGTTTAGCAAAGCAGCCCTGCTAGGGGCTGCTTCATACACTTTATATGTGATGGCTCTAATAATTGGGGCCCAATGCAATGGGGTCAGATCCCCCCATAACAGTCATCCCACTATAACACTGTCCTTCACAAATCCCCCAATAAGTGTCCTCCAGATCCCTCAATAAGTGTCCTTCACAGATGCCCCAATAAGTGTCCTCCACAGATCCCCCAATAAATGTCCTTCACAGATCCCCTATAGGTGTCCTCTACAGATGCCCCTATATGTGTCCTCTACAGATGGCCCTATATGTGTCCTCTACAGATGGCCCTATATGTGTTCTCTACAGATCCCCCTATAGGTGCCCTCCACAGATCCCCCTATAAGTGTCCGCCACAAATCCCCGTAACAGTGTCATCCACAGATCCCCCATAACAGTGCACCATCCACAGATCCCCCATAACAGTGTGCCATCCACAGACCTCCCATTAGTTCAAAACCCACCAAAAGCACACCATTTTGTTCAAAATATTTTATTTTCTTAATTTCCTTTACAAAAACCTAGGTGCGTCTTTTCATCAGGTGCGTCTTATAAAGTGAAAAATACGGTTATAAAAGATAATCAACAAATTGCGGCAGAATAACTAATCCTGTAGATGGCATAAGCTTAGACACCCTGGCTAGCCATGCACCAGATTTATCACAGGGGCTCAGGCTGGGTCATAAACATGATGCATACGCACTACCCCAGTACCGCAGTGCAATTGTTTGGTAATGGATTATACTGTAATGTTATGTTATAGACTGCTATGTAATGTGACACACCAAGTATGCCTAAGCATGAGACAGGAATGGCCAAAGTTAACTATCATGGCCCAGCCCTCTGTGGAGCTTAGGGTGTGGGCTGGCCCCACCTCCTAGTTTCAGAAGTGGCTACCTGTGCCACGAGTAGGCATTTGAGGACGAGCCTTGAAAAGGCAGGGGGCTAACTGTCACGCGAGGTCGGCGTCGCGCTCCCTCTGCACGACATCGCCGGACCTCTCCGCCCCCCTAGAGACGAGCAATAGGGAATTGAAGTGCTGGTCTTGTCAGCCAGCACTTCATGAGTTAATTCTCTGTTTGGGTTTAGCCATGTGGTGCTGATCACACCACATGGCTACTTTACATATTGTTTGGACAGCTTGCTCCGCCTCAGGTCATGTGATGCTGGCCACATCACATGATCCTGGGCGGGCTATTTAAAGATGGCAACTGCCTCACTCAGATGCCTGTGATTAGTTTATACTTTTGATCAGTGCTTGTGCGACCTTGTGTTTTGGATTTGCTATTTGGACTCTGACTTTGGACTTGGACCTCTCTTCTCTTGACCCCTGGTATTTACGCTATCTCCTGTGTTTGACCCGGCTTGCTGACTACGCTATCATTGTGTTTGTTCCGTCTGTGTTTTGTCTCTCCCTGTGTTCCCTTTCCCTCCCTCTGCACTTACCCAGTATAGGGAACGACTTCGTGGTTGTCCGCGGCCGCCTAGGGCCGTTTGAGGCAAGTAGGTAGGGAAAGAAGGGGGGTTTCAAGTACAGGGCACACCTTCCCTTGTCTCCGTGACACTAACAGTATGCGGTACTCTTATCAGGCATTTCACTTCAATTCTTATGGAGACTAACAGATCCCTGTGTGTCCTCCACTACCATCAGAGCTAGAGATGAATTTGAGAATTTTCATAAGAGTCTGCATTAAAGACTTTACAGCTGCTTAGAGGTAACAATTAGTAAATGTGGGCCATTATATGCACCCTACAATGGTGCAATTGAAAAATATAACTCATCCCACTAAAAAACAAGCTCACATAAAACTAGATTGATGGAAAAATAAGAAATTATGGCTCTTAGAATGTGGAAATGAAAAATGCTTTAACCCTTTCAGTACCGGAGGTTTTTTCGGTTATGCATTTTCGTTTTGCGCTCCCTGTCTTCAAACAGCCATAACTGTTTTATTTTTCTGTTCACATAGCTGTATGAGGGCTTGTTTTTTGCGGGAAAAGTTGTACTTTCCAGCGCCACCATTTAATATTGCATATGGTGTAGTGGGAAGCGGGAAAAAAATTCCAAATCGGGTGAAATTTAAAAAAAAAACGCTATTCCGCTACAGTTCTACAGGTGTCTTATTTACAGCGTTCGATTTTCATTAAAACTGACCATTTACTTTTATTCTACTGGTCAGTACAAATCCGGCAATATGTATAGTTTTTCCTGCGTTTTGATAGTGATAAAATAATTAGAAAGTTGCCCTTTTTTTTTTTGTCATATCTTGACCCCTATAACTTTTTGGTATTTATGTGTACGGAGCTTTATGGGGGCTCATTTTTTGCGGGGCGATCTGAAGTTTTTATTGATACCATTCTGGGGTGTGTATGACTTTTTGATCACTTTTTATTTAATTTTTTTTTAGAAAAAAAAACGACAAAAAACAGCGAATCGCCATTTGGACGCTTTTTTCCGCCACACAATTCGCCGTATTGGAATTCTTTTTTTATATTTTAAAAGTACGGGCATTTTCGGTCACGGTCATACCCATGATGTCTATATTTATTGTTATTTAGGTATTTATTTTTTAATTATACGGAAAGGGGGGTGATTTGAACTTTTATATATTTTTTATTTTTTTATATATTTTTTAACATTTTTTAAAAAATTTTTGTGATTATTTTAAAGCTCAAATATGAGCTAATATATTGTGTTGTTTGTTTTTTTTTTTTTTTTTTTACTAGATTGAGATAAATCCAAGAATTGCTCATTTCTTATCCCGGCCTGCCATCTAGTGGCCAGAATAAGAATTGCACTTTGAAAGCTGTAAACCTCATCAGCGAGGTTTACAGCTTTTAGATCGTGTACAGACACCCCGATTGGCCACACGCGTACGCTTCCGGGTAAAGACGCAACTAGATGCCGTGATCACATGTGATCACGGCATCTAAAGGCCCAGCAAGACGCCGCCGATCGGGTAAGTAGCGGCAAGTCTCTGCTGCTAGAAACAGCAGAGACTTGCCGGCCATGACGCCCGCCACACGTGTGAGCGGGCGCCATATGCCCGCATCGCCCCAGTGCCGTACATGTACGGCGCTGGTACTGTAAGGGTTAAGGCTCCAACATGCTTGGTCATTAAAAAGGTTGTACCACCTGGACATTTATAAAACAAAGAGCGTGTGACCACTGAGGCCAGTGATTGGCAGCTGCAGTCAACTGATCAATAAATGGCACATGCCAGCTGAAGGTCCAGTGGGCATCTGAGTGGTGGTGTGGGAGCAGCAAGATATTTAAAAGGTGAGAGTGGGTTTTCTGTTTATTTCATGTAGCCCCTTACTCTATGGCACTTCTTTAAAAGTCTTGGAAAACCTTTTTAAAGAGGACCTTTCACCACTCCTGACATACCTGTTTTAATAGCTTCATGCATTCCCCATGTAATAACAATTCTGGAACATATTCGTATGTCTGTATGTTGTGCCATTTCTACTAGAATTTATGAATGAATTGCTAGCAGTCTGCACAGTGGCGTAACTACAACTGACTGGGCCCCATAGCAAATTTTTGAATGGGCCCCCACCCCCCAGCAACTTCTTTGCAACCCCCAACTCACGTGCAACCCCCACTTCTGTGGCTAATCAAGATTGAACTAAAAAAAAAGCTGCTCCGCCTGTTTCCTACAGTGTCACTGTAAATAATGTCATTGTATGATACTGTTGAGGGGCCCCTGACAATAAAATCTTTTAGTCTTCCTCCTTAGGTGGGCCCCTTGAGGGTCTGGGCCCCAAAGCAGTCGCTTCCCCTGCTTCCCCTATAGCTACGCCCCTGAGTCTGCAGTAAGGGTACAGAGGGGTGGTAACCAGTTGGGGGTGTGTACCTGCACAGAATCACTCTATCCAATCAGAGCTGCCATCTTCAGACTGTGCAGGCATACACCCCCAACTTGTTACCTCCCCTCTGTACCCTTACTGAAGGATAATAGAAATTCATTCATAACTTCTAGTAGAAATAATAAAGGAATGGCACAACATAGAGTCATAAGAATAGATGTTCCAGAATTGTTATTACATGGGGAATGCATGAAGCTATTAAACCAGGCATGTCAGGAGTGGTGACAGGTCCTCTTTAGACAACCACTGTCCATATGCCCTGTTAGGACATATGGATGCTCAGGATCTCCTATTAGCCAGAGCAGACAGTCACTGCAACATTACTGGTGAGCCCCAGCCTTGTATTAAATAGATTGATATTCATTTAAATGAATGCCAAGCATTGTTACATTCATCAATCACCATGGGTCATAGAGAAGTCATATCCAGTCTTGGTGATGTGGCAACTTATTTATTATAAGGGTATAATCTGTTTTAAGGGAGTCTGTCTTCTTCTACAATCATTATTAAGTGCAATGCTATATGGGTAGCACTGCTAATGTTGATACTCGTCTATTCCCCATCTGTGCTGCCAAAAAAGCACCACCATAATACATTGAGAGGACTTCTGAGCTCACACTCAGCAGGTCCTCTCCATTACGAGCACAAGCTCAGAAGTTCTCTCAATGTATTCCAGAGGCACTTTGCAGCAGCACAGTGGGGGAAGAATGGTTGGGAGTATCAACATATAAATTGGCAATCCAGAGTCAGGGGCAACATTACTATGCATGTATTAAGGCAATTAACAGCGCTTGCAAGAGGTGACAGGCACCCTTTGAGAAGTTTAGATTTACTGTGAAGATAATTAGTGTAAGTTTTTTTTTTTAGGAATATTAGGTCATAGCATTCTGCCAGTCCCACCCAATGGTCTAATGAGTGCTGAATAAATTGTATTTGAGCTTATATTTACTGCAGGCTATGAGATGTCTGCCAGCTGCACGATATCATCATTTACAGCATGGCTTCTGGGCGTGCCTCTGATGTGACACGTTGCTGAGCAGACATGATTTTTTCTATCCACAAGCTGAAAACACATCCCCTGCAGCAAAAAAAAAAAACATCAACGTAGACTTCTCCTGGACGCGGCAGTTCAGCAGAAGGATAGAAGAGATTCTGATATAGCTACTTAACAAGTTTGTACAGTGCCAGAATCATCAAGCATCTGCCATAGGACTGCAACGTCTACAAGGGTTAGATTGAATACATGGACCACATCAATCATCAGAATTAGACATGCCCAGAAGCGTGATCAGTGAAGGTTCAATTGTAAATGGGGATCCAACTGTGACTCTGTTAGTCTGCTTCTCTACCGGAACAAACTACCCTAAGCAAACCCTTGAAATTAGTAAACTACAGGTTACCCCGATAGCAGCAATCGCCTCCACCAAATGTTTCCAATAGCTGCAAATAAGGTTTGCAAAAGTTGAGGAGGAATTTTGGACCATTTCTCCCTGCAAAGATTCAGTTCATCAATATATCTAGGATACTTTGTGTGCCTATGGACAGATTGGGCATTAAGTGTACAGGCATAAATAATGGTGGGTAGGTCAAGGTATAACGTCTTGTCAGCCCTCCTCCAAAAAATTACTGTATTTTTAAATGGGTAAAATGGAAGTGTGTCTTATAATCTAAATGCTAATGACCGCTTCCATTATGGATGCGCAGGGAGCAGAGAGGGAAGCACTGAGCGGCTGTACTCACCCTTTCTGATCCTCATCCGAGCGCCGCTCTGCGCTAAGGTCTGATCTGAGACTCATAGAATTCTGATCTGAGGTCATGGGGGTGTGATCTGAGGCTGATGGAGGTCTAATTTGAGGCTGATGGGGGTCTGATCTGAGGCTGATGAAAGCTGGCGGGTATGATCTGAGGCTGATGAAGGTTGGGGGGTCTGATCTTAGGCTGATGGAGCTTGGGGGTCAGATGAGGGTCTGATCTGTGGTCTGATGGAACTTGGGGGTCTTATTTGGGGGACTGTTGAAGATTGGAGGTCTGATCTGAGGTCTGATGATAAACATTTTTTTCTTATTTTCCTCCTCTAAATCCTAGGTGTGTCTTATAGTCCAGTGCGTCTTTTAGTCTGAAAAATATAGTATTTCGTTGCTCAGCATCCTTAGCCTGTGTGTCACTGTAGACCCCTAAACCAGTACACTAGATGGCATCACTAGTACTTCTAATCTATGCAAAAATGAGCACAGTCTATGTACAGTCATGGCCAAAAGTTTTGAGAATGATACAAATATTAATTTTTACAAAGTCTACTGCTTCAGTTTTTATAATGGCAATTTGCATATACTCCAGAATGTTATAAAGAGTGATCAGCTTAACAGAAATTACTTGCAAAGTCAATATTTGCCTAGAAAATGAACTTTATCCCCCAAAACACATTTCAACATCATTGCAGCCCTGCCTTAAAAGGACCAGCTAACATCGTTTCAGTGATTGCTCCATTAACACAGGTGTGGGTGTTGATGAGGACAGGGCTGAAGATCAATCTGTCATGATTAAGTAAGAATGACACCACTGGACACTTTAAAAGGAGGCTGGTGCTTGGCATCATTGTTTCTCTTCTGTTAACCATGGTTATCTCTAAAGAAACACGTGCAGTCATCATTGCACTGCACAAAAATGGCCTAACAGGGAAGAGTATCGCAGCTAGAAAGATTGCACCTCAGTCAACAATCTATCGCATCATCAAGAACTTCAAGGAGAGAGGTTCCATTGTTGCCAAAAAGGCTCCAGAGCGCCCAAGAAAGACCAGCAAGCGCCAGGACCGTCTCATAAAAGTGTTTCAGCTGCGGGATCAGGCTACCAGCAGTGCAGAGCTTGCTCAGGAATGGCAGCAGGCAGGTCTGAGTGCATCTGCACGCACTGTGAGGCGGAGACTCTTGGAGCAAGGCCTGGTCTCAAGGAGGGCAGCAAAGAAGCCACTTCTCTCCAGAAAAAACATCAGGGACAGACTAATATTCTGCAAAAGGTACAGGGAGTGGACTGCTGAGGACTGGGGTAAAGTCATTTTCTCTGATGAATCCCCTTTTCGATTGTTTGGGACATCTGGAAAACAGCTTATTCGGAGAAGACGAGGTGAGCGCTACCACCAGTCTTGTCTCATGCCAACTGTAAAGCATCCTGAAACCATTCATGTGTGGGGTTGCTTCTCAGCCAAGGGAATCGGCTCTCTCACAGTCTTGCCTAAAAACACAGCCATGAATAAAGAATGGTACCAGAATGTCCTCCGAGAGCAACTTCTCCCAACCATCCAAGAGCAGTTTGGCGATTAACAATGCCTTTTCCAGCATGATGGAGCACCTTGCCATAAAGCAAAGGTGATAACTAAATGGCTCAGGGAACAAAACATAGAGATTTTGGGTCCATGGCCTGGAAACTCCCCAGATCTTAATCCCATTGAGAACTTGTGGTCAATCATCAAGAGACGGGTGGACAAACAAAAACCTACAAATTCTGACAAAATGCAAGCATTGATTGTGCAAGAATGGACTGCTATCAGTCAGGATTTGGTCCAGAAGTTGATTGAGAGCATGCCAGGGAGAATTGCAGAGGTCCTGAAGAAGAAGGGTCAACACTGCAAATATTGACTTGCTGCATTAACTCATTCTAACTGTCAATATAAGCTTTTGTTACTCATAATATGATTGCAATTATATTTCTGTATGTGATAAAAACATCTGACAAACACACATAAAACCAGAGGGCAGCAGATCATGTGAAAATATAATATTTGTGTCATTCTCAAAACTTTTGGCCATGACTGTACAAGTCACAACCTCTGATATCACTTGATATCTTGCTATAACTTGATATAATAGCACTATTCCTACCGCTTAACAAGTTTGTGTGTATTCTTTGGTCTTAAAGGGGTTATCCGACCCCTGAAATGACCCCCCCATGCCCCTCACACACAATGTACTTACCTCGTTCCCTGTCATCCGCATCGCTTCTGAAGCCCGCACAGCAATTGCTGCATTTCCGTGTCATGCTGATGAAAACATCCGGCGTCAGGGAGGGGGTAGCCAATAGCAGGCGGTGACGGGGACGAGCCTCCCTAGTGTCACCTGCGATTCTAGGGAGGCTCATTCCCATCACCGCCTGCCATTGGCTGAAGCCCCCCCCCCCAATGCCGGATGTTTTCATCCGTGCAACAGGGAGATGCAGCTGCGGGCTTCAGAAGTGATGCCGATGCTGGGGAGCAAGGTAAGTACATTGTGTGTGAGGGGCCCAGGCATATGGGGGAGCATTTCAGGGGTCAGATAACCCCTTTAACTGTGTAAACCCTCCCATTTTGCATGTACCGATTGGTTCCTAGCAGTTTAGCCTGCAGCTAGTAAATGGGTTCCCAGGAGGCTAATCTGTGCAACTTCAGAACAAACTTTCCCCTACAGGCGTGTAATTTAATGTGTAATTAAGGTGGGTTTGTGGGACCTGCTTGGTCCTGCAAGACCCCTTTAGGCGGTGTATTTATAGCAATTTATAGCATAAATACACTGAAAAAGGCACATTTTTGTGTTTTTTTTAAAGAAACAGTGATAACTAACTGTTAGTATAAGGGAAAAATAAAATGTACTCAAAACGTTTTTTGAGGCATATTTTTTTTGATGCATTTTTGGTTCAGTGGCATTTTTTGACCAAATGATGCCGGATGCCGCCCAAAGTGCGTTCCGTAATTTGCGGAACACACGGCCGGGCGCCCCATTCAAAATGCCTATTCTTGTCCGCTGTTGCGGACAAGAATAGGACATGTTCTATAATTTCTTGTGGAGCCGCGGCACGGATCCAGTCCTGATTTAGGCTTCCAAAACTGAACATTTGGCTGTACCCTTTTAAGAAACATTGCTACCTTTCTCCTGTGACTGTGTCTGGTAGTGCTGAATTAAAGGGAATGGCTCTGAGTTGCCTAGAGTACTACAGTAGTCCACTAACCCCCGCCAATGTAATAATGATGATCTATCCTGAGCATAGGTCATCATTATCTTTACCTGGATAACCCCTTTAAGTAATTTGAAATGCATTTACCTAGACTGGTACTGGATGGTACACCAATTTGGCCAATTACAGCATGTGTGCAGACCTGGAATCCCCTGAGAAAGTGAGTGCTGAAGGAAGACAAATGGTCACTTTTCCCAGTGATAAGACCCTCGTGATGATACATGTCCTATGGTGCCAGTGATGTGAGAACTGCGTGTACAGAATTACCACATGATTTTTGACAGTTGTTTTAGAGGTGATAGTACAAGTATGAACAAAGCCTAAAGACTCTGAACACTAGAGATGAGTGACATTTATCATTCCCCTATGCCAGTTTTCTAGTGTCAAAAAGTGCAAAAAATGTATTTGACTTTTGGGGGGCCTATACATCCTGGTCGCCATTTTTAGAAAAAGTGGGTAGATCATGGAGTGACCGGTGCAGGGCCATATTTAACATAATTTATGCTAGGAGACTGGCATCAATTCTACCTGATACCTATACCAGCTCTCTTGCTGACATACACTTCCTACACAGACGAGCCACAATTTCTTTTTTTTTAATTATTTATCCGTGTTTGTAAAGAATAGGGAAAAGATAGCAAAAAACATTAAGGATGGGAGGGAAAATTACAGGTAGTATAATTAACCCCTTGGAGACTGTTGATGTACTAGTACGTCATGGCAGCCAGTGCCTTGGTGACCTGTGACGTACTAGTACGTCAAGATGATCGCACGGGCACCAGAGCAGTGCACACGCGATCAATCCTGGGGCACGGCAGTCACTGACAGCTGGGACCATGCTGTATCTGCTGTCATCAATGTAAACAGCAATGTTGGCAGATTAACCCCTTGTATGGCATCCTCAAAGCTGATTGCGGCATACAGGGGGTTTGCGGGTTACTGTGGCTCCATTTCCATCCGCATCAGGTCCCCGCGCTGTGTTGACAGGGACCAGATGGCTGCAATGGCAGCCTGATGCCTTGCACACGCATCAGGGCTTGTCTTCTACGGAAGCCTAGGAGATCCAGCCCCCAGGTCTTCTAGGCAACTGTCAGTGTTGACAGACATATGGGTATCGCCACATCTATAATGACTGGCTCTATATAGTTCTTTCTTCAGGATCATGTCAGCCATAGCTGGTAGAAGAGTCGGCGGCTGTGTCGGAGTTCTGAGCCTAGCCGATAGTGACCAGCGGAAGGTGCTGAACACGAGCAGCTCCATGGCTTGTCCTGTCCCGGGGAAGGTAAAACACAGGCCGCCGCCACCGACTCATCTACCGGTTGCAGTGGACATGATCCTGAGAAAAGAACTGGGTTTCCCTCCTCACCCGGCAGACTTACCGCACAGCCTGATGGGCATCAAGCAGGAGCGCTGTACGGGAATGATGATTTTAAGAAGCAGTACAATCCAGGACTTTGGGTCCTTTTTTTGAAGATACATAATTAATTAATAAAGTATTATATAAAAATGATATGGGGGCTATATAGACCAGTTTAAGAGAAACTTGTGAAAAGTTTAGTTACTCTTTAAGGGAATTTCTTTGCCTATAAAATCACCAATAATGCGCCAGACCTAATGCCAGAATGGATGGATATAAGTACACCTAAACAAAATATGAAGTAAACTGACTTCGTTTCCATTGCACCGCCAGCACTGAGAGGATAGGGATTTGTCAGTTCTGCTCAGTATTTGCAGAGTTTTATAGTCTGGACAGTGTCTTGTAATTCAGTTCTTGGACTTTTATCAAACTAGAGAACTAATTCTTCAATATAGATCTTATTTGATGGCATATGATTTTTTAAATCTAGATCTATTTCCCATTTATTTATAAAAGCTGGTCTGTCTGTGTGATAAGAAACTTATTTTGACCTATTTAAAGGGGTATTCCGGTTATATAAATGTATTTCCTATCCACAGGACAGGGGATAACTATTAAATCGGTGGAGGTCCTACTGCTGGGAACCTCACTGATTACAAGCCTCTTACCCTGTGGAGCCCCCCGAAATGAACGGAGCTGCCTGTCGGTCATGCACATGGTGTTCCATTCATTTCTATGGCTGTTCCAGAGTACAGCACTCAGCTATCTCCAGAACTCCCACAGAAATGAATGGAGTGGCTGCACACATGCCCAACAGACCACTCTGTTCATTTCAGAGGGCTCCACAGGGTACGGGGCCACTGTTCTCGTTATTGATGGGGTTCCCGGCAGTAGGTTATAGTTAGTTATAGTAAGGCCCCGTTCATTACTGCGGACCCGCATATATACGGGGGCCGTCCAGCATGTGTTCCGCAGCGCTTGGAACACACGCCGGGTGGCCCCATTGAAAATGCCTATACTTGTCTGTGTGTACGGACAAGTATAGGACATATTCTATCTTTTCTTGCTGAGCCGCGGCACGGAGCCGCGGCTCAGCAAGATAGCATGCCGCCCATAGAGGTGAACGGGCCGGCACCTATTCCGCAAATTTACGGAATAGGTGCAGACCTGTTCACACGGTCGTGTGAACGGGCCCTTAGGCTAATAGTTATCCGCTATCCTGTGAACAGGGGATAACTTTATATAACTGGAATATTCCTGTCTGATGTCTGGGAACCTGAAGTATCTGTATGAAAGTGTTGAATTATTATCTATTAGAATCTTTGTATCTTTCTCTGCTAGAATAAAGTCAGAAGAAATCGTGGTTAGTTTTTCTGTTTAGTGAGTCATGAGAAAATTTTGTTTGTAAGACGTCTGTATTTATTGAGGACTAAATAAGAGAAAGGTGTATATTTACTTATAGTAGGGGAGACATTCAGTCATTACTTTAGTTTATGCCAGATTCTAACTGATAAATACTTAAATTTATTATAGGGAGTAATCCAGAGGAATTTACTAATGTCTTCTAAAAATTCTGTTCACCAATGGGGGGAAGGGGAAATGTCCCCAAGAGGCTTAAAGACAGTGGGGGTCATTTATCGTAAAAAAAAGTCCCTTTTTTGACTGTATGAAAATAAGCCATGTTCGACAGATGGGTGGGATGGGGCGGAGTGGAGGTGTGTGGTGGGTCGTCAAATTTACTGACATTTATCAGAAACAAGAGTAAATGTTGATGAAAAACTATTCACGCTGGAGGCTGGAGTATTTTTTACGCCAGACGCACCGACTGCCATAGATGCTCCTAAGTTATGACGAGGTGCGCGCCTCATCAATAATTAGCTGAATCTTATGCATAATTGGAAATCTATGATGATCGTAAAAAGCCGGTCTTAGTAAATAACCCCCTTTTTTCTTTTCCGGTTCACCCTGCAAGTTTCTAAAGTCTACATGCACCACAGCACCGTCCATTCATACAGACAAGCAGGAACAGCTGTTCAAATAACAGACATTCTTAATTCCACTGAACAATTCCAGTCTTCAGCTCTGACAAGAGGGAAAATACAGCCTGGTATCAGCAACCTGGGGTGGTGAGTGAGCAAACAGTGCAACATAGGCAGACAGGGGTGGCAGCTATAGAGATGCAGAGGTAGCACTCACAATTAGGCCCTGGTGTCTAAAGGGGCTTGAAGACACCTCTGCCCAGGAGATTTTGATTACTCAATTGGAAACAGGGTTTATTACTTCAAGAGCATTTCCTAATTAACATAGTAACATAGTTTGTAAGGCTGAAAAAAGACATCTGTCCATCAAGTTCAGCCTGTTATCCTGCAAGTTGATCCAAAGGCAGGCAAAAAAACCCATGAAGTAGAAGAATACTCCCTGGATCAACGACCCTTCTCCAGAAATCCTATAACCTGTAATATTATTACACTCCAGAAATACATCCAGGCCCCTCTTAAACTCTTTTAATGTTGGACCTCCTGAGGATATGCCATCAAGATATTTGACAACCCCCAAACAAAGCTTTGGAAGGTTACTGGCAGCAATCACTACAGCCTATATGTAAACTATGTACAATTTATACACCAGGGGCGTAGCTAGAACTAACTGGTCCCCACACCAAATATTATTTAAGCCCCTCTTCCCCTACTTACTTAAAAAAACAAGCTTTAAAAAAAATAAATTTGTCTTTATATGCCAGGTCAGGGAGGACATTCTTTGATATGAGGCATGGGCTAGGGCACATACCTGACGAATTTGAATTAGGCCTCTTTGACACTAGCGGCAGCACGGATCCGGCAGGTGAAGGGTGCCACCGGATCTGTGCTGCCGCAGGGACATGTGTGGGGCCGAAACCGCGCTCCGGCCCCACACATGTCACACAGTACATACATACACACACAGACACACACACACACACAGACATATACACATACAAATACACATACTTACTTACATGCTCCCGGCAGGTCTCCAAAGCGCAGGAGGAGCAGGACGGCGCACACATAGGACGATTCCCCACAGCGCCCTCTGCTGGGCGCCGGGTGGAATCGTCCTATGTGCGCGCCATCCTGCTTCTCCTGTGCTGTGGAGACCTGAGGGAGCATGTAAGTATGCCTGTGTATGTATGTATGTGTGCAGATGACGTATCCGTCATGAACTCCATTGAAAGTCAATGGAGGATGGATCCGTTCACCATTGTGGCACACCAAACGGATCCGTCCCCATTGACTTTCATTGGGGGTCATGATGGATCCGTCTTGGTGCGGATGCCTGGACCGCATGCTGCGGTTTGCTCTATGCTTTTAGGAGCATTCCGTTGTCTTCAGTTCAGTTTTGTCCCCATTGACAATGAATGGGGACAAAACTGAAGCGGTTTATTCCGGTATTGAGCCCCTATGATGGAACTCAATACCGGAATTAAAAAAACTAGTGTGAAAGTAGCCTTAAAGAAGCAGTGGCGTGCCTAAGATGTTTGGCATCTGGGGCAGGTCTTTTCTCTGGCATCATCCCCCCCCCCATGTTTTAATGCCCTCTCTGTGCCCCCTTTACAGTAGTAATGCCCTCTCTGTGCTCCCTTCACAGTAGTAATGCCCTCTCTGTGCCCCCTCAGTGTAAATAAAAAAAAAACCCTGAAAAAACAGTAACTACTCACCTTGTTCAATTCCTGAGGATCACAGCACCTCCACACTCCCCTGCAGGCACAAATGGCACTGCAGCACTGTGTGGGAGGAGTGCACAGGCAGATTCCCGGGCTAATCTGACACAGTTCAGCAGTGCAATCTGTGCTGGCAGGGTTGAATGGTGAAGCAGGAGGCCTGGAGGAGGGAACAAGCCGGGGGAGCTGAGTGGTCAATAACTGAAAGGACCGCCAGCTCCTCTGCGCGCTAGCAATGAGCGCTTCCATCTGTATTGAAGGAAACACTCATTGCATCTGGCACCCCCCTGACATCTGGCACCCAGGGTGGACTGCTCCTTCCTTCTTCCAACAGGGCTGCACCTAGCCTTTCTGCCACCTGAGGTGAAAACTGAAATGGCGCCCCCCTCTCATCCTCAACATAGGTCATCAATATCAGATCAGCAGAGTATGGCGTCTCCATTCACTTTTATGGAATGGCTCCGTCTATTCAAGTGAATAGGACAGAGCCGTCCCATAGAAGTGAATAGGGATGCCATACTTGTAATTATACTGCTTGCTACTGCAATTGCTGTGGCAAGCAGGTAAACACCAGAGAACAAGCGCTGATCGGCCTTGCCGATCTGATATTGATGACTTATCCTGAGAATAGTAGAAAACGGAAACCCCTTTAAATATGTCGCACAGACTGCCATAGGAGGCGAAAAATTCATGAGCGGCCTGTGCCTCAACATCAATTTGTTGCATCCTCTGGCAGCACAGAGGTAATTAAGACGTTGCTTAAAGAGGACCTTTCACGGTTTTGAATTACTGTAGATAAATACCTCTTGTCCCGGGGTACCCCCCGCTGATGCTGCCACTCTGCCTAGTTTTTTAAAATACAGCTCCTACTCCCCGCTGTGCCCGCCTGTAGTTTTCGCGCATCGGTACAGGGAGGAGGAGACGCCGGCATTTCTCAATGGGCGTCTCCTTCTCCCTGGCTGTGCCGCGATCCAATCACAGCGGAGAGCGTCACAGCCAGGGAGAAGGTGAGGTTTTTTTTTCTCCCTGGCTGTGACGCTCTCCGCTGTGATTGGATCGCGGCACGGCCAGGGAGAAGGAGACGCCCATTGAGAAATGCCGGCGTCTCCTCCTCCCTGTACCGATGCTCAGTATTTACATACTGAGCGCGAAAACTACAGGCGGGCACAGCGGGGAGTAGGAGCTGTATTTTAAAAAACTAGGCAGAGTGGCAGCATCAGCGGGGGGTACCCCGGGACAAGAGGTATTTATCTACAGTAATTCAAATCCGTGAAAGGTCCTCTTTAAAATGTTGGTCTTGAGAAATGTCCCCATGTTCTTTATATATACAGTATATATAAACATATATACTAAATAAGAGCACTACTACTCATATCTAGATATTTAGGACCCTAATACTGAGATGCTGATATAGATACTATATAAATATTTATTTTTGCTTTTTAAACAAGTATCTCAGTATTAGTGTCCTTAATATCTGGATAGGAGTAGTAGTATTCTTAATATATATATATATTTTCATATATTTAAGACACTGGTGCTTTCTCCAATATACAGAATAAGCAGACGTTGACACAGATACATAAACACTGACACACTTATTTACTTACACGATGCAGGTTCTCTGTTCTCCTTCTCCTCTGGTGCCTTTTGGAGGCTAAAGGACCTGCGATCATGTGACGTGATGACATCATCAAAGGTCCTTTACCTGATCCTTACGCCTATGACAGTCATGGGCCCCCAATATGACTGTATCTGGAGGGGGCCAGCCTAGCCTGAATTATACTAGAAAAGACACTGCTCCTGAAGCAGCTGCTTCCACTGTAGTTACACCACTGGTATACACCCAGTAATTCAGCCACTGCTTTCACTGATGCCAATAAAAACCAAGCAGGGCATGCTGGCTGACAGCATGCTTATTTATGAGACTGGGCTACTAGGCTTCTAGAATGTATTATTAAAGTCACCAATGTAGGCTATGAGCAGCATGCTATAGAGCAGGAGTAGCTGAGCAGATTGATGTATCATTTTATGGGAAAAGATTAAATAAACTTGTAATTTATACATTTAAATTCTTGCTCATTTTGTTCTTTAAAGTCCAGGAGGCGGTCATATCAGTGATTGACAGATATCTCTGCACAGTCATAGATGGAAGGTTTCAGTCACTGATAGACCGCCTACCTGACTTCAACGTCCAGAAAGAGCAGTAATTTAAATGTATAAATTACAACTTTTACTGATATGTAAAATGGTGGTCATCATTTGGGATGTCACAAAAGTTTTGGATTTGCTGATGCCTGCCTGTACAATTATTTCTGTCATCACTAGCTAATATTTAGGGAATATGCTTTGAAAACCATTAGAAATTCATAATGTAGGTCTCATGCACACTGTTATATGAAATTGGAGCCACACAAAGGTACAGTATGGCCACTTAGGTTTTTACAGACATAATTGGGGTAGGCTTGAGCAAATCGACCTTCGGATCTTAGATTCGAAGTTGATTGTTCAAAAACTTCTGGGGTCATTTATCAAACAGGTGTAAAGTAGAAGTGGCTTAGTTGCCCATAGCAACCAATCAGATTCTACCTTTCATTTTTGACAACTCCTTTAGAAAATGAAATGCAGAATCTGATTGGTTGCTATGGGCAACTAAGCCAGTTCTACTTTACACCAGTTTGATAAATGACCCCATATATTACCATATAAATCTAATTGCATGCCATATGACGGAAGAAGGGCTGAACACAGCTTGGGTCCAGCTATGTGATACATCCCCCCAGGCCTTCTGAGTCTTGTCTCTGTGAGGTCTCATCTCTATTCCTAGGTGCTTGTATTCAGTTTATGGCCTGTGTTTGTTAATGGGCTATACAAGCTTTGATTTCTCCTTCTTCTTCTCCACTCTTTTTACTGACTCACTTAAAGGGGTCATTCAAATACTAGAAGGGAATGTCTATATATTCATAAGTATAGGTTCACTATTAAAATGGAAGCATCTCTACTCTTCTGGACAACAGCAGACTGAAAGACACAAATCATAAGAAGGTTACTGGCAGCAATCACTACGGCCTATTTATAAACTGATACAATGAATACACTCAGTAATTCGGTCACTGCTTTCACCCATGGCAAAAAAAAACCCAAGCAGGACATGCTGGCTGATAGCAGACTTGTTTAGGAGACCAGGCAACTTGGTTCAGAGAACCTTTTATTAAGGGATTTAGTAATATCTCTGTAAGGCCTGATTAACACGTCCATTTTTGGTAGCAGATAAATCCTTCTCTGTTTTCTGATCTGTAAAATCATGGCCGCCATTTTGAGCGATTCATGTGGAATTTCACATAAATCACTATGGTCAAATCCAAAACTTTTCTGACATCCCACATGAATTGCTTAAAATGGTGGCCACCATTTTACAGATCAGAAGACAGAGAAGGATTCATCTGCAAACAAAAAGAAAAATGTTAATCCGAGACTTGTCTAGACTCTTTAGCCTTCAAGACACGGCATGTGGAATGACGGGGACAATGTTTTAAGCCTTTACATTGAGCATACCCTTATATATGATCGCCACCTGGTGGTTATTTTTGAAAATACCCTTAAAGGGGATATGAAGTTTTGCAACAATTTTTAGTGTTCCAATACAGCTAAAATAAAAATGACTTTAAAATATAGCAACTTTTAGTCTTCATAAAAATTCTAAAATCTACAGGATAAACTAGAACCAGCTGAAAAGTTATCACAACATTCTAAGGCTCTGTTCACACTTTCCATCGCTGGGTCCACTGACATTTTGTGTTACGTTTGATGGCAAGAACAGTCCATCAGTATTCCGACTTTCAAAACAAGGAAACCGTGATGGACTCCTAGCAAATGAAGTAAAAAAAGCCTAAGCAACATCTGGAGGTCTGAGATCATGGACTTAACCATTACTGAATATAGATTAGCAAAAATTAGAGGACAGATGGAAGGCAGTATTACTGCAGTATCAGACTACGTAGAGATTGTTTAGAGTCTAGAGCTATAGGTACAAAATGGTAGATTTTTTAATCAGTTTGCAAAAGTGCTTCATTTTTCATGAAAAATGATAATAAAATGACTTGCTAAGTTGGCCTATTTATTTAACAAGAAAATTAGAATGCTGGAAGTTTGCTCTATAAATTACACATCCAGTTTAGAAGATGTGTATAGAATTGGACTAATCTATGAAAATAATTCTGCTAGTACCCAAATATGCCAAGACACCTTAGCTAGGGAATGTTTAGATGACAGCTATTCCGCCGTTTTTTCAATGGGAAAAAGGAATAAGCCACTGACAGATGTCTCTGGCAGCAGTTTATTCATACCTCCCAACTTTTGATAAGGGCAAAAATAAGCGTGTGCAAATTTACTTACACTAATCTGCACCTCTATCTCTGCCCAATGACTATGTATACTTGTCCAAATATGCCCGTCCCCATGGTCCACCCTAGCCTTTCTGCTGCCTGAGGCGAAAATTAAAACGGCGGCCTCCCCCCATGACAATTTGTTAACCCTAACCCCTTTGCCACAATGAAAGTGCTCATTGCCTTCCTGTTGCTGCCTGGCCTCATTGGTGGTGCACCCCTGCCCCCCCATAATAATGCTGTACGCTTAAAAAGTGCTCCCCTTTTAGTGCCACTTCATGATAGTGCTGCCCTCTTGGTGCCCCATTACAATAGTGCTGCCTCCTTAGTGCCCCCTCTTACAAAAGTGCTGCCCCTATAGTTAAAATAAAAAAAAAGAACTACTCTACTACCAGAGAACACCTCAATCCTGTGCTGTGCGTGGCAGGTGCAATGACATCACTTCATTGCGCCAGCTGCTGGGGAGCTGACAGCTCCCTGCTTCGCCATTTTATTCACCTGTATCTGCGTCCTCAGGATACAAATGCAATTGAAAATGGGACATGTCACAGACGTCTCTGGTCGCCGGATAGCAACTGAAATCCAGGACTCTCATGCTAGTTGGGAGGTATAGTTTATCTCCCATGGGAACAAAGCGTTGAAATCCAACATCTCTGATTCTCGCTCTGAAATGTGTATATATGCCCATGGAGCAGATGAAGCCAGAGTGACTATTGGGTCTGTTCTTCACATTAACTTTTGCCAACATGGTGTCACATTTGCCAAATTATACAATAACTAAATAAATAAATAACAGACATACACAAGTCTTGGATTAAAATGGCCGCAGTCTTTAGTAAAATTGGGGGTAACCATAAATTATTAAATAAATCAATAAATTAATAATCCATTAAAATCCCATCAAAGTTAAATAAATAAAGTCCATTAAAAAACTGAGCTTCTGTCCACTCAGCAAAGCCGAGCGACTAACTCCCCCTAAATTTACAAAGACCGCAACTAAAGAAAAATGGGAGGACAGGAGGGTGGGCGAATGATGTTCTTCCTGCTTGAAATCCACTGCGCCGACTGAGCTGCCGGGGTGAGTGACCTTCATAAATAGTCCAAATTCCCGCCGAAAATGCCCTTTGACCAATGCACAAGAAGAGCTAAATTTAGCACACTGCCCGGCAACTGGTCAGCAACTGTCCTAACTGGCCAATCACGACTGCTGTCCTGTCACCGGCTAACCAGCACCTGAGGAGAAATGGAGATAGCAAAAACGTGGGGTGGGGAGGTAGGGGAGAACCACCAAACACATAGAAATGCCTCAGTGACACCATGTGGGGTAAAAGCCAATTCTGGCCATGCCCCTGATATTCTGGAGCCTATGAAGAGCGGAATCCCTGAACAGACCGTAGTACAGAGGCACAATGTTCGAATGTGGAATGTAAAGTACATTTCTCTTCAAAATAATACCTCTGCAAGTTTTTCACCACACAAATATCCCATTACTTACAATTGCATCCGGGTGCTATTATAATTTAATAGTTTGAGCATTTTCAAACATTGCAATATAAATTATGATTTTTTTTATTTGTAAATTGGGGAATGGGAGTGATTTGAAAATTTACATTTTTTTTAAAGCTTTTATTATTTTTTTTCTCAATTTTTGGTCCTGCTGTGGAACTTCCAATCACTTCCAGTGATCATTGAAGCAGGGAAGCATAACAACAGGGGCATTCGAAAGGCCCCAGGCTGCCATAGCAACTGAACAGTTCCTATAATGTCGCCAAAGGGAAGGGGCGATCACCTGGAGAATCCCCTCCCTCCAACTGACCATGGCAATGGGGGTTAAATATCCTTGATAAGAGTTTAAGATAAGAGTCTTTGTTTCTCATCAGAAACACTGCCAGTGGGTATCAGCTCCTGGGCATGCGCCTCTTTATCTGACATCCACCATCATAGGCAGAGTGGCCATAGACTCTTCAGGGAAATTTCCCAATGAGCTGATGCCCAGAGGGCCGCCCAAACCATACTCTTGGCTGCCAGCCAAATAAATATAAACCTAATGCTCTCAGCATTACTTAATGTAACCGCATCAGGACGATGATACAGTTTCACACTGTGGCACAGGCAGCAGTATTTTGTGCTGCACTGTGGTATTTGGTTGTACAGAGGCAGTATTTTGTGCTGCACTGTGGTATTTGGGTCTGTCGAGGCAGTATTTTGTGCTGCACAGTGGTATTGGTTCTGCTGGGGCAGTATTTTGTGCTGCACTGTGGTATTTGGTTGTACTGAGGCAGTATGTTCTGCTGCACTGTGGTGTTTGGTTCTGCAGGGGCAGTATTATTTTATACACTATGCTATTGCTGGACATGCTTCATTCTGTTGTCCTGCCTTCTGTCAACTTTGACCCACCAGCAACATGGGGCCACTTTTATTTTATTTTCCAAGGCCACTTTAAGTTCCCAGCCCACCACACTTGTACGGTGGATATTGCCAAGGAGTTAATTTTTCTATTGCTGCTAAAAATATATCCAAATTGCTGTAAAGTCCTGATTAGCAATATCCATCCCTTGTAGATGGAACAGTCCGAAAATGTCCTTTACACAAAGCATTGTATTGACTATTCAGAAGTGAAGCTTCTCCAGTGACTCTCCAGTTTTTACTTGTAAGTATACCTATCTAAACATTATATACATGGGAACATAATATGTGGATATCATGATATCCACATACTATTTATTATACTCTTTTTTTATGGTTTAAAGAGGTCTGAAGCAATGAACATCAGATTTTACTGTGTCATTCTCGTGAGATACAGAATTTTACAGAATCCCACCTTCATGGCACATTTATAGGGGCACATCTGGAGCCACAGTACCTTTCCACTTCCAGTTTATAAAGTTCTTTCCATACAATGTGGCCCTAACCCTCACATATGGACACAAAGGTGATGTCACAGCTTACATATTCCCCCTCCTTGTACAATGACCTCTGCACGGGTCACAGAACATGTCTAGAAACTCTCCCCCTGGTTTGGGCCCTATAGTGCGCAAGGAAATAGGTCCCCTCCATTTTTATGCTAATTGACCAGATATATGTGATACATGTTCTTTTTCTAATCTGGTTCTCTTTTCTTATCGTAGATTTTTTTATTCTACTTTCTTACATTATGCTGTTTATTGACCAGTGTATAATGTGATGGAAAGATGAATCCAGCCAGCAAAGGAGGAATATGGACAATCACAATACATTAGTAAGTGCCTTGTACTAACTTTCTGTACAAGATAAATGCTATTTGCTGTGGCACAACCAATTTAAGTTACAGCCATGTGGATTGATGGTTTAGCTTAACACAAAAAATGTAACATGCAACATTATCCTATATGATAACTAAATGGAAACAATCATGAAGACAGTGGCGGCAGAGGACAGACTTCTAATGTATCTACACGTCCAATAAACTATTGAATTTTTTTTTTTTGGGGGGGGGGTTAAATTTCTTTAAGTAACATACATATGTGATTAATGCATCAATACTGACATTTTCTCACAGCTCAGACGAACAGACCTCACTTCGCCGGCAATGCCATTTTGCCACTGATGCTGTCTATCTTTTTGCCTACCATCACGTTCTGCACCACTGCCGCTACAGCATGTATCATGCCACTAATGCCTCAATCGTCCATTTACGTGTATACAGTCTCCACACAGTTTAAATGTAAGAAATATTTTTTTAGGGTGGGGGTGGGTTAAATTTCATTAAGCAGCATACATACATCATTACTGAATCAATCACATTTTCTCGCAGCTCAGGCTGATTGTGAAGAATACACATTGCCCTGCTGCTGGTGTCCCATCTTGCCAATGTTGCTGTCTGCCTAACATCACGTTCTGTACGCCTGCTTTTGCAGCCTGCATCATGCCACTTGCCAACCATCACGTTCCCAAAAGACCCCTTTTTTTAATCCTGTAATACCTCGTGTGTTTAAACATAATCTGCACCCGATAAAGGGATTTTTGGAACCTTTGGAATATGAAAAAGCATGAGACATATGCCGGCACGGTGTCCTTTTAAACACACTGTATGTTAAATGTGTCAAATGTGCGTCTACCCATACCTATATGGGTCAGTGTCACTCAGACATCATTTACTATTGCTGCCATTGTGTTCCAGAGCTTGGGGAGGGGGATGTTGGAGGGAAAAAAAATTCAGAAAAAATAAACGAAAAGAGATAAGTTTTCCTTGGAGACTAGAGGATGTTATATACCAACTTTCAGGGCACTTGGAGCAACTTTGGTTTGGCCCGGAAAATTTTGTGAAACAGACCCAAAGCGAATCTCGACTGCTTCGCTCATCTCAATACCGAATCATTTTATTAGCACAAACAACAACAGGCGCTGTATGTATTTATTACATTCTAGTGACTGGGAAACGAATATCAAAGACAGAAAACAGGCACTTAAAATCCATTTCCCCTGCTCATGACCCAATGTCACTAATAAGCAGATTATCTAAAATTCTGATACATGAAAGAAATAATAGAGGTAATGACATTCCCCGGCTCATGCTCCACAGCCTCTTCATAAGGGATGGGATGTATGGGTCCTATCTCTACCCAAGCACAGATTATTCTCTGATCTGAAAGAAAAATTCATAAAATTTAAATAAATTTAAATAATTGGAGGAAAAATATAGGACAAATGAAAAAGCGAACAGCCTGAAATGCTATCTGCTGCTGTAATAACCTATACAGGACCTTACATAAGATCACAGGCACAAATGACCTCCTGTCCAAGACAGCATCCGCGCCATCTGGTGGTTAGCTGCAAACATTGCAACCTTTGGGAACCAAAATAATAGCTAGACACCATTTAGGAGCTTCAACTGTGGATGAATGGAAGTATATAGGTCTCTAAATACACCGTGGTTCCCTCAGCTTTCCATTGTCCCTGATGAGCAGAAAATCATTGGACCTAATAGAAGTCAACTGTGATCATTCATTGGGATATGTTGAAAATGGACCCTTCACGGATCCTAAAAAGACAGAACCTTGACCTGAAGTAAACAGAGTCTAAGATAACAGAGCCTACACCTCAGAGTACTCAAAGCTAGTGACGCAAAGTGATCTCCAGAAATAGTGGAATCTTTTGCATCACCAGCTCTGGGTATTTTCTTAACAGCAGACTGTCCCTAGAGTGGCATATCTCCTACACGTGAAGATCTGCTGTGAAGCTCTATGAGGATGACAGATATCAGCCTGTTCCTTTGCTTCTGCGATATATTTTCAGACAACGATGAAAGGTAGATGTACATGGATGTATCTGGATGGAGGCAAAACCCCTTCATCAGGTACATGAGTGGTAGAAGTTAGGGTGAGGGCACTAGCCCTTCTTATCACACATCTGACATAGATTTAGAGGTCACAGTGGCGTAGCTACCGGGGGGGCAGGGGGGGCGACGGCTCCGGGCCCAGTGACTCAGGGGGGGCCCCAGCAAGGATGACCTTGCCTTCTATCAGGCGAATACAAGTGAGCGCTTCCATTATGGAAGCGCTCACTTGTATTTAGGGACCCCCATCAGACCTCAGATCAGCCCACCCAGCCACATAGGATTAAAATAAAAAACTTTACTTACCTGTTCTGCGCTGCGGCTGCCCTCCGGTCCGCGCTCCGCGCTCAGCGCACGCAGCGTCAGGTCATAGTGTGCGCGGGCCAGGGAAGAGAGCGGAGCGCGGACCGGAGGGCAGCTGCAGCGCAGAACAGGTAAGTAAAGTTTTTTATTTTAATCCTATGTGGCTGGGTGGGCTGATCTGAGGTCTGATAGGGGCACAGTAGGCTGATATGAGGTCTGATGGGGGCACAGTCTGCTGATCTGAGGTCTGATGGGGGCACAGTCTGCTGATCTGAGGTCTGATGGGGGCACAATACGCTGATCTGAGGTCTGATAGGGGCACAGTAGGCTGATATGAGGTCTGATGGGGGGCACAATATGCTGATCTGAGGTCTGATGGGGGCACAATATGCTGATCTGAGGTCTCATAGGGGCACAGTAGGCTGATATGAGGTCTGATGGGGGCACAGTCTGCTGATATGAGGTCTGATGGGGGCACAGTCTGCTGATCTGAGGTCTGATGGGGGCACAATACGCTGATCTGAGGTCTGATAGGGGCACAGTAGGCTGATATGAGGTCTGATGGGGGCACAGTCTGCTGATATGAGGTCTGATGGGGGCACAATATGCTGATCTGAGGTCTGATGGGGGCACAATATGCTGATCTGAGGTCTCATAGGGGCACAGTAGGCTGATATGAGGTCTGATGGGGGCACAGTCTGCTGATATGAGGTCTGATGGGGGCACAGTCTGCTGATCTGAGGTCTGATAGAGGCACAATAGGCTGATATGAGGTCTGATGGGGGCACAGTCTGCTGATATGAGGTCTGATGGGGGCACAGTCTGCTGATCTGAGGTCTGATGGGGGCACAGTCTGCTGATCTGAGGTCTGATGGGGGCACAATACGCTGATCTGAGGTCTGATAGGGGCACAGTAGGCTGATATGAGGTCTGATGGGGGCACAGTCTGCTGATATGAGGTCTGATGGGGGCACAATACGCTGATCTGAGGTCTGATGGGAGCACATTAAGCTGATCTGAGGTCTGATGGGGGCACAATACGCTGATGTGAGGTCTGATGGGGGGCACAATACGCTGATCTGAGGTCTGATGGGGGCACAATACGCTGATCTGAGGTCTGGTGGGGGGCACAATACGCTGATCTGAGGTCTGATGGGGGCACAGTAGGCTGATGTGAGGTCTGATGGGGGCACATTCTGCTGATCTGAGGTCTGATGGGGGCACAGTACGCTGATCTGAGGTCTGATTGGGCACAATACGCTGATCTGAGGTCTGATGGGGCACAATACGCTGATCTGAGGTCTGATGGGGGCACAGTACGCTGATCTGAGGTCTGATGGGGGCACAGTACGCTGATCTGAGGTCTGATGGGGGCACAGTACGCTGATCTGAGGTCTGATGGGGCACAATACGCTGATCTGAGGTCTGATGGGGGCACATTCTGCTGATCTGAGGTCTGATGGGGGCACAATATGCTGATCTGAGGTCTGATGTGGCACAATACGCTGATCTGAGGTCTGATGGGGGCACATTCTGTTGATCGGAGGTCTGATGGGGGCACAATACGCTGATCTGAGGTCTGATGGGGGCACAGTAGGCTGATGTGAGGACTAATGGGGGCACATTCTGCTGATCTGAGGTCTGATGGGGTACAATACGCTGATCTGAGGTCTGATGGGGCACAATACGCTGATGTGAGGTCTGATGGGGGCACAGTAGGCTGATGTGAGGTCTGATGGGGCACAATACGCTGATCTGAGGTCTGATGGGGGCACAGTAGGCTGATGTGAGGTCTGATGGGGGCATATTCTGCTGATCTGAGGTCTGATGGGGCACAATACGCTGATCTGAGGTCTGGTGGGGGCACAATACACTGATCTGAGGTCTGATGGGGGCACATTCTGATGATCTGAGGTCTGATGGGGGCAGGGGACTGTTAGTTTAGTGATGTAAAAACTGTGGACAGGTTTCCTTTAACATAGGAGTCCTCTTGTTTTTTACTCCTATTACTCCTATATTTCACTGCATTATGTGGTAGAGTATTTAGAGTAGGGTATGTAGAAAGTCTATTGTACTGTACTTAGCAGCATAGATGATCTAGCAGTTTATATAGTAATCTTTCTAATACAATATTATAACCACAACTAGTAGTATGTGCCTGTGAAGTTGGAAACGTGCGTTTGGGAAGCCAAGTGGGGGGCCCACTCAAGTATGTTTCGCCCCCCCTGTGCTGAACCTCTAGCTACGCCTCTGAGAGGTCATAATACATTTTTACTTTATGAGAGATCACTTTATTATGTTTAAGGTGGTGTAAAAAATATACCATTGTAAATTACGGTTCCCCCTATGCCATGTTATTTGGAAGATAAATGTCTGACTTCTTTTCCGGTCTTCTTTAGGGTCTCCAGCAATTGGTCCACGGAATGATTATCAGACTGGATTTGCACCTTCTTATTCGGCAAATCAATTTCATACTGAACACCTGAAGGAGAAACAACTTTGATTAATCGGAAATTTTTAATTCCAAAAAGTATTTATTGGTTTGATTGCAGACATGGAGAAGCTATGGAACCTATGTGAATCCTGGCTGACATCAGAATGAATTGAAGAAGTTTATATTCTGTATAGTTGAATGTCGGTGGTTTGAGGCCTAATAAATATATGGGCGCTGATAGGGGAAGATCTTTCCCGAATACTTCATATAACCCTCTTTTAATAATAGTCCAGAACCGACGAGCCATCGGGCAGGTCCACCATATATAAAGGGTGTTTCCTATGGTCTGGCATCCTCTATAGCAGAAGGGGAAGACTGTTGGGTAGATAGCATGTAGTCTAGAGGGGACAAAATAGGTCCTATGAAGAATCTTTAGGGAGGTAACCTGCCAGCTCCCTTTGCTAATCATAGTGCAGCATTGAACCCATTGTTCCGTGGTAAGAGTCTCTCCCAGATCGACCTCCCAGCCATGCATGAATTTTAATTTGGTGTCTGGAGATGATGCATTTAGAATAGAGTAAATAAAAGAAAGCGATCCCTTCTCTAAAGCTCTGTATTTACAGAGTCTCTGAAATGGTGTGTAAGCTATCATACTAGTGGGTGGGATCCGGGACGTTAAGAAATGGAAGACCTGGGTGATTCTTAATCTGAAATTTTTACATTAGCAGTACAATGACTAGTGGCAATGGTGAGTATATATGTGGTCAATAAACAGCAACAATAATGTATTTATTTCAAGCGTATGTCTTCCTTTGAGCATTGCATACATAGATATAATCTACAAATTCAGTAGATTAAGCAGCGTAATATATTCTCTTCTGTTTTTCCGATACAGAGCTCCTGAAAAGATATGGATTTATAACATAAGATGCTGGTTGCTTTCAGTAATCTGAAACAAGGGCTGGCCGCAGGGACTCTTTGCACCCTAGCTCCTCCTGCTCCCCCTGACAGCCTCCTTGCCCTTCTTATATGACAGGTCCAGGCTCTTGTATCATCTCATCAACTAAGGTGAGGGAGAGGCTGGCCGAGGGGCTACATGATATAATAATTCTGGCCCTAAGAGATAAAATGTTATACAAGCGTTAAGTCGGAAAAGACGTGAAGAAAGTCCAGCGAGTACAAACTGTAACACCATCTACGCATTTTGGACGGTTACATCTGGATTCTTACTCATGATAAAGTGATAACATTAAAGGGGGTTGTGCAGGCAGTTTATATTGATGATCTATCATCAGTATAGGTCATCAATATCTGATCGGCAGGGGTCCAACACCTGGCACCCCACCAATCAGAGGTTTGAAGAGGAAGCAGCGCTCTCATGGAACGCTGCTTCCTCTTCATTACACTGCCCCTCGTCTCTCTTGCAGCAGCGCATTGTAATTACAAGTACTCGCTCCATTCAAATGAATGGAGAGAGTACTTGTAATTACACTGCACTGCCGAGGCGATGGGCAGTGTAATGAAGAGAATGTAGCGCTTGCATCTAGCGCCGCCTCCTCTTCAAACAGCTGATTGGCGGGGGTGCTGGTAGTCGGACCCCCACCAATCAGATAATAATGACTTATCCTAAAGGTAAGTCATCAAAATATACTGCCTGCACAACCCCTTTAACAAGACACAAATATATACTAGTGAATAGCCAATAAAAGCAGAGATCATGTACTGAGACATACAGGGGTGTGCAATTAAGACACATCTGTGTTAGGGTTCATTCACACGACAGACTGTATTTTGCTGTCCGTGAATCTACAAAAAATACAGATGATGTCCGTGTTGCATCCATTTTTTTGCGGATCCATTGAAACAATGCCTTTTCTTGTCCGCAAAACGGACAAGAATGAGACATGTTCTATCTTTTTTTGCAGGACTGTGGAACAGACATATGGATGCGGACTGTCCACGTAGTGCTGTCTGCATTTTTTGCGGACCCATTGAAATGAATGGCGCTGGATCCAATCCTCAAAAAATGTGGATCGGATGCGGGCCAAAAATACGGTTGCGTGGATGGGGCCTTAGAAGTGACTTGATTAAAAACACCACTAATAGTGTAGGGTAAGGTAACATTAAGAAATGCTGCTGACACATCCTAATTTTGCAATGGGTGATATCTGACAAATGTTTATGCGGTACAAACCACATATTGTAACTGATATGAAATACACACGATTAGATAAATAGTTAGCATTACAGTATTGTGCAATCCTAAAGGGGGTATCCCATGTATTTTACAGGCTTCAAACTAGCACCTGAATCTAAAAACTTTTGTAATTGCATGTAATTAGAAATTATGTATAGCCACTGAGTTATTTAGTAAAATGTATCTGTATAGCGCCACCTGCTGTTTGTTCTTTTTCATATTTCTTTGTCCTGCTCACTGAGAAGGCCGCACATGCTCAGTTTAATCCTTCCTGCCTCCTGAGTTGTGATAGGGGGGGAGCTCCAGCAGAAAGGTCACTCCCCCTGAGCTGTCAGCTTGATATAAATCTAGCAGAGCAATGAATGGGGAGACCTCTGGATCCATGTCAGGTACAGGGCTGGTTCTAGCTTTGTTAGAAAGGTATTGTCATGTCCTATGTGATGTCTGATTTTAATTTTTTATATTAGTCATGGGATAACCCCTTTAAAACTGTGTTTATTGGCCGTCTGTCTAACAATCACGTATTTACAGGACGTGCACTGCAAATGGCCACATCTATCACTGCCTCTGTATTTTAACCAAGTGGGTTGCACCTTAACCCTTTCACTGCTCACGAGCTTGGATTACATTTATGAGCTAGCGTAGGAGCTCATCTAGCTACACATTTAAGTCCTGCTGTTACTACTTCTTTCCATGAATCATAATTTTTTTTCTATTTTTTTTTTACAATGGAACGAGTATTTAACACTATAATTCGTGGCAAAGAAGGAGTTCATTAGCGGATTCGAGGAATTTTGTTTAAAGCAAGCAAATTACATCTATGTTTTATATTTTTAGCTCTTTTTAATGTCCGTTTTGGATATCTTCTCAGTAGTAACCTATTTTCAATCAGTGCCGCCTCTTTAAGAAAGGTGACGTCCTCCGAACAATAATGACATGCACGGATCATTTCCCCTACTGGTACGTTGTGGACTACATGTTTGCACAAGTGTTCATTTCTTCCGCATATCCTATATTTACATCTGACAGGGGCAAACATTAGGCAAACAATGATTTAGGTGATCGCACCAATGATCCTATTACCCGATGAACGAGCATTTCACTCTTTCATGGGGTAACTGGCGGCACCTTTACACAGGATGATGTGGTTCGGCCAGGCACGCTATCTCACTGAACTTTGTGAGATTGATGCGTATCTCCTACTCTCTTACTATTTCATTTCCCTGTGGTTGCGATCTCACACCATCAGTTGGGATCGCTCCACACTTCGGCATCTGCCCCATCCTCTGTGCACCATCAGCGGAGCCCTTACTTTATCTTTACCCCTATGTTTTTCCTCCGCTCCTGATGATGCAGGCTCCCTTGTTGAAACGCGTTGAGGGCGTATTTAGGAAAATCCATGTTATTATTTGGGGGATAATTACAGCTATCTGCTACATATAAGAGGTGATGACCAACACAGCACATTTAATATCACCTCAGTGTTTTAGATCGGGTTGGAGCCAGAGTTGAGTACAACTGTTACACTGTACCCATTCCTGCTAATTAGGAGATTTACTTTGAATTGTCCTACAGGTACAATTTGGAGCATTGTCTCCTTCGCCTTACTCTGAATGACTACTTTTTGTTGCTTTTTTGCTAATACCATCCCTTGTGGGTATAGCAAACTCCAGGCTACTACTTTTGCCATTGGACAATAGGCACTAAAGATACACAGCTTATATGCATGGTGAAGGTTCCCATGCTAGCCAGTACTTGCTTTAGTCTATTGGGTTTTGGTATTAGCTGCCTGAGATACATAGGGCTTACACGCCCCTTTTTCAGTTTTCATTTTAATGAGTGATATAATAAAGTTTATTTATTATTTTTTGGTTTTAGTATCATACCAGGCAGTGATTTTCCAAGCCAGAATCTGCCTGAACATCGACTACAGTAAAGGACCCTTAATGGGGTATTCCGGTTATAACAACCTATCCCCTATCTACAGTCATCAGGTAAGTATCATTCTCTCTGTAGGTCCAGGTTGCCCAAGAGGCTCCATGTATGAACAACCCCTTTAAAGGGCTTAATATTGATGACATATCCTCATGATAGATCATCAATATCAGATTGGCGGGGGTCCGACACCTGGCACCCCCACGATCAGCTGTTTGAAGCTGTTTAATTACACTGCGCGTCGTCTCGGGAGTGCATTGTAATGACAAATACGCGATCCATTCTAATTACACTATGCCACCGCTCCATAGGAGATGAGACATAGCGTAATGATGGGGAAGCGGCGCTCACATGGATCGGTGGGAGTGCCGGGTGTCAGATCCCTGCTGATCTGATATTGATGACCTATCCTGAGGATAGGGCATCAATATTAATCTCTGGACAGCACTTTAAAGGCAATTTTTTATTATTGCATTGTACTTATTTTGAGCTAAAAAAATCTTTTTTTTTCATTTGAGATGCTGTGAGAGCAGCCTGTGGATTTTCTGTGTTTTCCGTCATTTAGGAAGCTGACAGGCTCCTTATCTCTGCTCCCAGACCTTATAAACACTCATTATAGCTCAATTGTTATCTTACTGATAAGAATGTGGCTTAAATAAGTGATCTCTTAGTAGTTTAGAGATAAGGGTTATTAGATGACCGGCACAAAGTGAAAATACTGGTCACACAGCTAGAAAAACAGTCAACTCATTGTGACAGAACAGCTCAATATTTTTAATAAAGGCCAATTGAAAATATGATTATAGCCAAAAATGAGTAGAATGCAATCATAAACAAAAATTGCCTCCGAAGGTGTAGCCTTTTTTTTTTTCACGCATCACTTCTGCGTTGCATGAAAAACGCAATAGAAGTAAATGGGGCTTCAGTGAAACAAGTGCGGATGCAATGCGTTTTTCACTGATGGTTGCTAAGAGATGTTGTTTGTAAACCTTCAGTTATTTATCACGCGCGTGAAAAGCGCATCAAAACGCATTGCACCAGCACGGAAAAAATTGAACAACTGAACGCAATCGCAGACAAAACTGACTGAACTTGCTTTCAAAATGGTGCGAGTTGGGGGGCGTGGCCGGATGCCGTCGGGTGCGGACGTGTGACCGCTGAGCTCCGTTGCCCCAGGCTCCATTGTGCTTCACTAGCGAATACTCACCGCTGGTATGGGTAAGAAGAGACTCCTGAAGCCCTCCAGAAGCTCCTCTGCTCCTCTGCTGAACCGGAGCCGTCTCAAGCTGGGACCCTGGACGGATTCCTCCAGAGAAGCGCGTCTGCTGGATCCAAGATGGCGGCGCCGATTGCCCTGCAGGAGGATGAAGCGCCTCCCTCCCTCTCCCCACAGCACGAGCGGGTAAGCGCTCTCCCGCTCCATCATAGCCCGCAAGATGTAAGGGCCATACAGGGCACCCCAGCCTGGCAGCAGCCTTCAGATCCCTATGGGGGTGACCCCACTGACCCACACATGAGCCCCATGAGCAGGGGAGCGGGGGCCACTCCAGCTGGCCGACAGTCAGTAGTGTCCAGTGACATGGCTATGGGCACGGAGGATTTTCCAGTCCTGCCATCCCCCAGGGGAACGCTTATGGGATCTCTGTCCTCCACAGTAGGAGGTCAAACTGGCAATATGGGCCCCCAAGGGTCAGAATGGAGGAAGCCCGTCTCCACTTGCTGCTCCCCTTCACCTCCTTTACCCACTAGGAGGCTTCCTGAACCCCCTTTGAGAGCGGTCAACCCAGCGACACTCCATATCTCTCCTGGTTCACTTGGTGATTCCCCCATGGGCCCGCTGGAGGTGGGCACCCCACAATTATTGAGACCACGTCCTGCCTCACAGTGCGCCTCTTCCTCATCTCCTGGATCGGAAAACTCCAGACCCCTCTCTGATCCACCCCAAGACTGGTGGTCCTATATACAGCAACTTCCTACCAAACAGGACTTTCGGGCCCTAATTTCAGAAGTTAAGGACGCCTTTAGGGAGGAGATCTCCACAATCCGGCAGGACGTCCAAAATGTAGGTGTAAGGGTACACCAACTTGAAGAGGATCATAACGCCTCTCGCACAGTTATACGTTCGCTACAAAAACAAACGTCTTCACACTCCCTCCAACTGCATGAACTGCATAACCATGTGGAGGATTTGGATAATAGAGGGCGCCGCCACAATATCAGGGTCCGGGGGGTCCCAGAAACCCAGGGAGACGAGGATGTTCGGGCTACTTTACTTGCCATCTTCAACTCCGTGCTTGACAGACCATCTACGCAGCCTATTCTGATGGATCGGGCGCATCAGGCACTTAGACAGAAGACGCTCCAGGGCCCTCCCAGGGACATCATATGCTACGTCAATGATTTCGCTCTTAAAGAGGACATTATGACGAGAGCTCGTAAAGTACAGCATGTGGACTATGCGGGAGCAAATATTTCTCTGTTCCAAGACCTCTCATGGATAACCCTACAGAAGCGTAGGACCCTGAAACCTCTGCTGGATCTTCTTCGAAAGAACGCTATCCCGTATCGCTGGGGCTTCCCCTTTAGCTTGTCGGCACGTAAAAACGGTGCCACAGTGACCCTTAAAGAACCTGAGGATCTTCCGGATTTCTGCGCACGTCTGGATATCGCCGCCCCGCAATTGCCTGCTTGGAGTGTGCCTTCCACCTTGCCGCCTATTCCAGCGACCTGGACCACTGTTGGACCCCGGAAGCGGAGGACCCGGACTGACGCCTCGGAGACCGGGACTGGATCTCCTGCCTCATAGACCCCTCTCCTGGGGATGTAACTATGTACACTGTCCGTTTTTCTGATGTTTCTACCTCCTTTTTCTTATATGGGAGGCAACCTTTCAACCTTTTGCCCTTCTATAGTCCACTATTATGAGTATTATGTGAGTGTTCGGTTTTTTGATCCTATGCTATGTTTCTATGGAGTTCTGGGGTGGAGACTCTATTGGTGCTCTTCGCTACTGTTGGGTGTCCGCCGCTTCTCCCTGCAGGAGTTCGGTTGGTTTGTTGCAGCTGCAGTAGATTAGCTGCACTACTGCTTCTCATCTCCTGAACTCTATAGATATGTTGGTTCTGACCTTTCAGATCCCTTCAATGTCTATTCTCTTTTTGGTTATTTGTAGGACTGTCTTTATATGTCAGCTCTCTATGGTTATGTTGCTGATTGCCCTGTTGGTAGGTCCCGTACGTGATCTAGCATTGTTCTGTAGGGTAGGGGCAGCCTGGCACCGTTTACTTTTCCCTTCGCCCGTATTCCCCTCCTCCACTATACCATCCGCTTTGGGTTCTGGTTATCTCTACAATGGCTAGACTTATGTCTTTGAATGTAAAAGGCCTCAATTCTAACTTTAAAAGACGCATAGCCTTGAGGGAGTTCCGGAGGTCAAAAGTGGATATTATTCTTATTCAGGAAACACATCTTACAAGTGAGGGATCCTTTGCTTTTGTGAAGCATTGGTTTCCCCGGGTGTTTCTGGCCTCCTCTGACTCCAGGTCGGCAGGAGTGGCTATTCTTTTGTCTAGGTCATGTCCTTTTCAGGTAGACAAGGTCCACTCCGATCCGCTAGGGCGCTATGTGATCCTTCAGGGTGTTCTTTATGGTCAGAAGCTACAGCTTTGCTCTCTGTATGCCCCAAACTCTGGCCAGATCTCATTCTTCTCCTCTCTTTTTTCTATTCTTTCTTCTACTAGGGGGATGATACAGATTATAGGGGGGGATTTCAATGTTCCGTTTTCAGAGAATATAGATAGATTAACGACTCCCCATTCAACCCCCAGCTCCCAGACCCAACGACTGTCCCGGGGATTTCGAAAAGTGATCCGACAGCATTCCCTCTATGACCTTTGGAGAGTGGATAATCCGACAGCTAGACAGTATACCTTCTATTCTACCCCACATCTTACTCACTCGAGACTTGACTATTTTTTTGGCAATATAATGGCCCTAAGGTCCCTGGCCGAGGCCACAATAGGTCCAATTTCCTGGTCAGACCACGCCCCTGTCTATGTGGAATTGCGAATCTCCTCTACTCCCCTGAGGCGCCCACACTGGAGGCTTAACGATACTCTTTTAACTAATCCCACCACTAGAGACGAACTGCGCTCCTCTTTGACTCAGTATTTTGTGGAGAATGGGCCCTCTGTGTCCTCTCGGGGGGTTCTCTGGGAGGCACACAAAGCGGTTCTGCGAGGGGTTTGTATATCTATCTCATCCCGTATGAAGAAAGACAGGGAGGCGCAGTATCGTCTTTGCGTAGGTGAACTTAGGTGTGCGGAACAATCGCTTACTTCCAACCCGTCTAGACGTACCCTACGAAGAATAGTAGAATTACGGGCTCGTCTTAAATTGTTGGCCTCCTCCTCTACGGACCAGCTGATCCGCTATACTAGGCAAAGATACTTTGCCTTTGGTAATAAGCCACACACTCTGCTTGCTAGGCAACTTAAAGACAACTTGGCTACTTCTACCCCTCATGCTATTAGGGATCAGCAGGGACATTTGCAACACCACCCCGACACTATAGCTGGGATATTCCATCGATATTACTCGACACTATACTCCCTCCCCTCCGCCCTGCCCGCTGACGAGACAAGCCGAAATGCCCTTCTGGATGACTTTCTGGCGGATTGTCATTTACCCTCTCTCCTGCTGCGTTAGCCCATTTGAATCAACCCATTTCGGCCGAAGAAGTTATTGACACTATCTCCGAGCTGCCAAATGGAAAGTCCCCTGGACCTGACGGTCTTCCGTATGCATATTTTAAGACGTACGGAGAGATCCTGGTTCCATACATGGTACAATTGTTCAATGGGTTTTTGCAGGGGGACAGGATCCCCGATACTATGTTGAGCTCCTATGTAACGGTAATCCCTAAGCAGGGGAAGGATCCGGCTGATTGCGCCAGTTATAGGCCTATTAGCCTCCTAAACTCTGACTTGAAGATATTCACTAAGCTATTAGCTAATAGACTTAATGTATGGCTGCATCATCTGATCCACAAAGACCAAGTGGGATTTGTTAAATTTCGTCAAGCTGGGGATAATACTAGGAGGGCAATCGACCTGGTGGATGTTGCAAATAGGGGTGGAGTGGAGGCCCTGTTGCTTAGTCTAGATGCCGAAAAGGCATTTGATCGCTTGAACTGGGATTTTATGTTCCGATCGCTACATCACTTTGGTTTTAAAGGGCCGTTCTTGAGTGCCCTAAGGGGCCTCTACTCCTCTCCCTCCACGGTGGTCAAGCTGCCTCATGCTCACTCTCCGCCCCTTCAAATTCTCAACGGTACGAGACAGGGCTGTCCGTTATCGCCCCTTCTGTATGTGCTCAGTATAGAACCGCTTGCGGCATTTATCCGTAATTCTCCGGACATCCAGGGAATTTTAGTCAGGGATAAATCATTTTCAATTTCCCTTTTTGCGGACGATGTTCTACTAACGTTGACTAATCCTTTTATAACCCTCCCAAACCTTCATTTGGTCTTGGACCGATATAGTAGATTGTCCAACTATAAACTTAATACCTCTAAATCGGAAGCCCTCCCCATAAACATTCCCCCCGATAGACTTGCTCTTTTACAAAAACGATTTCGCTATATCTGGAGATCCCAGTCTATAAAATATCTGGGAGTACAGATCACTTCACGATACTCTGAACTATATAAAGCCAATTTTCCGTCGCTCATAAGTGAGGTTCACTCTCTTTTGGCGAAGTGGAAATCACTCCCACTTTCATTACTTGGCCGTATTGCGGCCATTAAAATGTCAATTCTTCCTAAGTTTCTCTACTATTTTGAGACACTCCCGGTGAAGGTCCTGGCCGTGGTTCTCCGCTCTGTTCAATCCGGCTTTACGAAGTTCGTTTGGAACTATAAGCGACATAGGATCCCTGTTTGGACTATGATGGCTCCTGTCATGAGTGGAGGCCTTGCTCTCCCGAATATTGCTAGCTACTATCTGGCTGCCCACTTGCGACAGATCCCTTCCTGGTCGACGTTCCACTCCTACAGTAGGTGGACTGAGATTGAGAGGCTGTGGCTGGCACCGACCCACCTGGGAACCTTGATATGGGGGCTACCTGTATTTGTCCCTTCTTCTACTCTTCTCGGCCCCATAAACTTCACTAGGGAACTCTGGTATAAAAATAGGATGAAGTATAATCTGGCCACGCTACAATCCCCTCTCTCTCTGTTTCTTTATACTCCTCTTCTGCCTGGGAGTTCTGAAGCAGGTATGGTGAGACCTTGGTCAGGGGCGGGGCTGTATCGTCTGATAGACCTGAAGGATCCATTTACAGGGCGTTTATCCTCCTTTCAGGACCTTCAAACTAAACACTCACTACCCTCTTCTTCGATGTTTCAGTTCCGACAGGTTGAGGGCTACTGCAGGGAGGTACTGGGCTCTTTGACGTTTCCTTCCCTATCCCCGTTTGAGCGTCTATGCACTCATAGCCCCTCCTCTAAAGGCCTTATAACTGATATCTACCAAATTCTCATGGCTTTTGATTTCCCAGTGGGATTTAAACATCCCTACATGTTAAAGTGGGAGGAATGGTTGCAAAGGGAGCTTCCTTCAGAGATCTGGCGGACTATCTGGCGACGGGCTCAACTTAGCTCGTCCTCAGTCTCCTATAAGGAAAACCAAATAAAGATTTTGATGTTTTGGTACCACACACCGGCGTTATTGCACGCCATGAATCCAGCTGTCCCCGATCTCTGTTGGAGATGCTTCCTACCACAGGCCTCTTTGTTTCATATTTTTTGGTCCTGTTCGGTTCTGAGGCCTTTCTGGGGAATGGTGAGATCTGTCACACGTACTATATTGGAGATTTCACTTCCTAATGATCCCACTATTCTCTTACTGAATGTGACTCCTCCTTCCCTGCGGGGCACTGGTGCCAGGCTGCTCCTCCACATATTGACAGCGGCGAAATGTTTGATAGCTCTGTCCTGGAAACGTTCTTCACTCCCTACGACCTCGGAACTGTGTGCTCGGATACGGACGGTCAGGACACTCGAATATTCAGTGGCCCTCCAGCGTAACACTGTGACCGCATTTACAAAATGCTGGTGCCCATGGGACTCTCGAGAACATTTGCTCGAATGACAACCATAGAGAGACTTTCTGTTTGGTTTTCCATCCTTTTTATTGCTTATTGTTCATTACAATATGTGTTTTTGTTCCGATGTTTTATTTTAGCTCTGGAATGAGCGCATTGTACCTTGCCTTTATAAAATTAATAAAATATAAATGGGAAAAAAAAAAAAAAAATGGTGCGAGTTTCCCTGAACGCATCTGGACCTAATCCGTCACACTCATGTGAATGGGGCCTAAGCCCCTCAGCCATTCCCCTGCCGGAAATGGAAGAGATCAGCAGGAAATTAACCCCTCTGTTCTAAGTATGTTTTCTACAAGACTGTAGCTTTCAGAAACTTGCAGAATGGCAAACAGCGGAGGTTAGCTTATCTCCTGTGTACTATTATCTCTTATTTCTAAGTTTAGAGCGCCTTTTTTTTTTTTTTTTGCTTGTGTATTATCTATATTCCTTTAAGACTAGTAATATTGTTATATCTTTGTGACATGGCATTCATTTTTCTTTGTGCTCTCCTGGTTAATTGAGCTCTCGTATGATTTCCAATAGCTTAATTGTTAAAGAGCTGGTTTAGCTGGTTTTGGTGCTTTAAGTGACATTTAATAGAGAGTTATTTCCTGGCTGTCCTTTCATCTTGTGTTTGGCAGTGTGGTTTTTTTTTTACATAATCACAACTTTCCCTATAAACTTTAAAGCAGTCAGTCAAACGTAAGGATCCGAGTGACTTAACACAAGAAAGAAAGAAAATGGTGGCTTAGTCACTTTTGAAAATGTTGCAGAGAAGTTATTGCTGCCTTGTTCAGTATGTGGGAAGAGATCAGGAAACTGCATTATCGGACAAAGCTGATTGGCTGTCTGTAACTCACTTACTAATTGCTGGGATTTCCTGCTCTAAATGAGACAGACAGAGCTGCTTATACCAGGTTTGGTCACAGAGCGCTTCATATAACTGCTGGAAATTGAGTGAATTATTGATAAAACCTGACAGTTTTGGGTGGTAGTGAGTAGTTCTCTGAGGGGACAGTTTTTATATTTAACACCTCTTTAGACAGGCCAGTCCTCAGTTGTTGGGGTGTAAAGAGATGTCTTACCAGCAATTCTTGAAATAGGAAGCCACATGATCTAACAAGGGACAACTTTCCATACGACAAATCAAGCATTTATATATAAATTATAACAATTCTTACCTCCAAGCCGAGAAAGTACGCGGGTCACAGCACTTGAACAACCCTCACAGGTCATGTCCACGAAGAACTCTTCTTTCTGAAGAAAAATTAGAAATAATCAGTAACTGCAAACGATGCAACATACAACCGCTGTGACTAGTATACATACTACATATATTATAGAAGTAGCAACAACATAAAGGCATTAATGCAAAAATATCTTCAGTTTATTTACAGAAGGTATCCATGTGCCACGTTTAAGCTCAATCTAAAGTCATTCTGTTTAGTGACATCGGTCCTGTTTTATAACGCATTTATTTAAGGGAATGACCACTTTATAGCTCCTGTTGATCAATGTATATGTAAGATGTCTATATGGCACTTACTAATATAGCCTTTGTTGATATTCTGTGACATTTGCTATATTTCATAAACCATATACCTTGTTGTGCTGTCCACACAGAAGTCCTGTCCATTAGATGGCTGCTGATGGAGGGTCATGTGACCAGACACATCACTCAGTACCCTCCATTCACACACACTGCTCCTGTACTAAACTCCCAACAGTGAAAGTACAGATGGCAGGTGCAGTGTATTTGAATGTAAGAGACTGAGTGATTTGCCTCCTCAGCAGCCATCTTATGACCAGGACCTCTGTGTGGACAGCACAAAAGACAATGGGCATACCTTATGAAATATAGAAAATGGCGTAGAATATCAACAAAGCCAATATCAGCAACAGGAGTTGATTGAAAACTTAAAGTGGCCCTGGAAAATATACTAAAAGTGGCTCCATGTTGTAGGCGGGTTCAAATTGACTAAAGGAGGGTCAACACAAGTAGGCAGGAATAACAGAAGTAGTAGCAATACCACAAAATACCGCCCCTGCAAAACCAAATACCACATTGCAGCACAAAATGCTGCTGCCCTCACTGCATTATTTAACTTTATCACTATCCTGAGGATGACGATACAGTTGAATTCAGGAGGGCACCTGCAACCACTAGCAAAGTGAATAAGTACCTGATGCTCTTTCCATTAATTAATGCTGAAGCATCAGATTGACAGCTGTGAGGAGGGCTCCGACATCCACCTGGGTATCGGCCCCAAGGAAAATTTCAATGTAGGGTCTATGGCCAGTTCACCCTTGGTTAGCAAGTACCATATAGTCAACTTGCAAACACTGATCAACAGTAACTGGCCAACCTCTTAAAGTAGACCTCAGATCGGCTTAATGTGCCCCCATCAGACCTCAGATCAGCAGAATGTGCCCCCATCAGACCTCAGATCAGCAGAATGTTCCCCCATCAGACCTCAGATCAGCGTATTGTGCCCCCATCAGACCTCAGATCAGCAGAATGTGCCCCCATCAGACCTCAGATCAGCAGAATGTGCCCCCCATCAGACCTCAGATCAGCGTATTGTGCCCCCCAATCAGACCTCAGATCAGCAGAATGTGCCCCCCATCAGACCTCAGATCAGCAGAATGTGCCCCCCATCAGACCTCAGATCAGCAGAATGTGCCCCCCATCAGACCTCAGATCAGCAGAATGTGCCCCCCATCAGACCTCAGATCAGCAGAATGTGCCCCCCATCAGACCTCAGATCAGCAGAATGTGCCCCATCAGACCTCAGATCAGCAGAATGTGCCCCCATCAGACCTCAGATCAGCAGAATGTGCCCCATCAGACCTCAGATCAGCAGAATGTGCCCCATCAGACCTCAGATCAGCAGAATGTACCCCCATCAGACCTCAGATCAGCAGAATGTACCCCCCATCAGACCTCAGATCAGCAGAATGTACCCCCATCAGACCTCAGATCAGCAGAATGTACCCCATCAGACCTCAGATTCAGCAGAATGTGCCCCCATCAGACCTCAGATCAGCAGAATGTGCCCCCATCAGACCATCAGACCTGACCTCAGATCAGCAGAATGTGCCCCCATCAGACCTCAGATCAGCAGAATGTACCCCCATCAAACCTCAGATCGGCTTAATCTGCCCCCATCAGACCTCAGGCTTAATGTGCCCCCATCAGACCTCAGATCGGCTTTAATGTGCCCCCATCAGACCTCAGATCGCTTAATGTGCCCCCATCAGACCTCAGATCACAGAATGTTCCCCCATCAGACCTCAGATCAGCAGAATGTACCCCCATCAGACCTCAGATCAACAGAATGTGCCCCATCAGACCTCAGATCAACAGAATGTGCCCCCATCAGACCTCAGATCAGCAGAATGTGCCCCCATCAGACCTCAGATTAACAGAATATGCTCCCATCAGACCTCAGATCAGCAGAATGTGCCCCATCAGACCTCAGATCAGCAGAATGTACCCCCATCAAACCTCAGATCGGCTTAATCTGTCCCCATCAGACCTCAGGCTTAATGTGCCCCATCAGACCTCAGATCGGCTTAATGTGCCCCCATCAGACCTCAGATCGGCTTAATGTGCCCCCATCAGACCTCAGATCGGCTTAATGTGCCCCCATCAGACCTCAGATCGGCTTAATGTGCCCCCATCAGACCTCAGATCGGCTTAATGTGCCCCCATCAGACCTCAGATCGGCTTAATGTGCCCCATCAGACCTCAGATCGGCTTAATGTGCCCCCATCAGACCTCAGATCGGCTTAATGTGCCCCCATCAGACCTCAGATCGGCTTAATGTGCCCCCATCAGATCTCAGATCGGCTTAATGTGCCCCATCAAACTTCAGATCGGCTTAATGTGCCCCCATCAGACCTCAGATCGGCTTAATGTGCCCCCATCAGACCTCAGATCAGCAGAATGTGCCCCCATCAGACCTCAGATCAGCAGAATGTGCCCCCATCAGACCTCAGATCAGCAGAATGTGCCCCCATCAGACCTCAGATCAGCAGAATGTGCCCCCATCAGACCTCAGATCAGCAGAATGTGCCCCCATCAGACCTCAGATCAGCAGAATGTGCCCCCATCAGACCTCAGATCAGCAGAATGTGCCCCATCAGACCTCAGATCAGCAGAATGTACCCCCATCAGACCTCAGATCAGCAGAATGTACCCCCATCAGACCTCAGATCAGCAGAATGTACCCCCATCAGACCTCAGATCAGCAGACTGTACCCCCATCAGACCTCAGATCAGCAGAATGTACCCCCATCAGACCTCAGATCAGCAGAATGTGCCCCCATCAGACCTCAGATCAGCAGAATGTGCCCCCATCAGACCTCAGATCAGCAGAATGTGCCCCCATCAGACCTCAGATCAGCAGAATGTACCCCCATCAGACCTCAGATCAACAGAATGTGCCCCCATCAGACCTCAGATCGGCGTATTGTGCCCCCATCAGACCTCAGATCGGCTTAATGTGCCCCCATCAGACCTCAGATCGGCTTAATGTTCCCTCATCAGACCTCAGATCAGCAGAATGTGCTCCCATCAGACCTCAGATCATCAGAATGTGCCCCCATCAGACCTCAGATCGGCTTAATGTGCCCCATCAGACTCCATAATGGAAGCGCTCACTTGTATTCGCTTGATTGTACTAAGGCCATCCCTGCTGGGCCCCCAATCAGAGCTCCCCTTTCATTTCTCCAGAGCACTATATGAAATGAAAGGGGAGCTCTGATTGGTTGCTATGGGCAACAAAGTTCTACACCTAGACAGTTTTCATACATAAGGGCCCTAGGTGTTTTACATCAGCAGCAGATAGAAGCCATGAGAGCAGCTAACCTCTCCAAACATGAGCTCAGAGGAAACATAAAGCATACAGAGAGAACATGCACTGGACATAAAGGGCAGTACACAGTCATCTCAACTAAAAGCCTAAATCCTTAGATCAGGAATAGAACAGACATTTATAGGACATGTCATCATTTTCACAAATTCTTATAAAAATATATTCAGCACTTATTGCACTGAACTAAATGTACTAATTCATTATATATTTTAGGAGTCGGAGTCAGTCCATTTTATACCAACTCCACCCAAATGGTGACCGACTCCGAGACTCCGACTCCACAGCCCTGGTATTAGGTAACAAGACGTAAAACCCTCACAACAAACAGTATCATGTAAGAGTTCCAAATAGGCACCCAGACCCTAAACAAAGGACTGGACATAAGGCACCCAGCAGAACCCCTGTTTTCACTCCCCCAACTCAACATCCCGAATAGCGTTTTGCAGGCAGGAAAGGACAATACTGTTTTGAATGAACGCTGTTCGGGGCCAATTCTGAGGGCTATTTCTTAGGTTGTTATTGGGATACAGCCACAATTTTGTCTGGTCTTGTTTTAAAGCTGATAATCTATATTTTAAACAAGACCTGTTACATTGCAAATTGTAGCTCTTAGAAATGGGTCCCAGTGAAAGCTGTATATATCTGCAGCTTCCATTTCCAACTTGATTTCTAATAGCTCTATCTCTCCATATATGTCACCTGGCACTGTGATCTTGTACTTGTTTAAAAGCTTAAAGCTTGTCAATCTGTGGGTGCTACTCAGCCTGAGGTATGATGATATTTAAGGTAGACCTCTCTCCCTTCAGCTGGCTATGATCTTCCTGAAGGAGGGGAGGAAGTGGGAAGTGTTGACAGTCTGGAGAAGAAGAGAAACAAAGAGTCTGTCTTTCTGTTTTACCTGTACATGCCCCAGGAGGATGATTACTATGTATGTTCTGTGCATGTTATAAATCTCCCTTCACCTCTCCATCAAAATCTACATTAAAAAATTGACATTTTGATGTGACTGATGGGCGGGTTAATATGGATTCAGCTATGTCTGTTCAGAACTAGAATAGGCTGTTGAAATGTAACTAATGTCCTCTCAGCGGGTTCAAAGTTCTTAAACCAATGTACTATATATGAAATAAGTGCAAACAGAGGCACATCACCAAAGGAGTTGTCTCGTCATACACATTGCTGGCATATGACTATGATAAGACACCAATGTCTGATTAGTAAGGGCCCAACTGAATGGCTAGGGTGAAGGAGACACCCCCTGAGAAACGTGGCAATCACCTCCTCCCTATACCAATGCTATTGATTAGTATACAAAGTGCCAAAACAGAACAGGGGGCACAGCAGCATATTAGTGTGATGTTTTGGGTCACATGTCTATACCACCTCACTACAACCTTATAGTGAGAGTGTTTTGGAATTAGTACACTCCCCTCTGTATTGAGTACATTACTATTGGATCCCTCAGGCGTATACCGTATTTTTAAGTGAAGTATTTCATCTCTATTTTTTATATTATATATGTATTCAATAAAGACTATTGATTTAAGCCATATTGAGACACAGGTTTCTTTATGTTGATTTCATTAGTCCTTTCTGAGTTGGTTCCTAGTGAGGGGTTTTGATGCTGCCTATTACACTTTTTAGGGTACGATTTTTCTTTGTGTCCTGTAACCTATTTTTTCCAACATCTCCTAATCTTGGCCTAGAACAGAGATCTCAAACTCGTGGCCCTACTGCTGTTGTAAAACTACAACTTCCAACATGCCAGGAGAGCCTACAGCTATTGGGGCATGCTGGGAGTTGTAGTTTTGCAACAGCTGGAGGGCCACGAGTTTGAGATCCCTGGCCTAGAACATGAGGTACTGATTTTACAAACGGATCAAAGGTCCTCTTTAAAGCCCTCAGATACAAATTAGATCATTCTTGGCCGAACCTGCAGATTATGGTGGATCTGGCTAACAATCTAATGCTATAATAGAGTTGTGTGGCAGCAGCATTCCCCTCTCTTGCCACTGGAAACACATGTATGCAAAACAAAGCATACCTGAGTATGGGCGAGATGGGAGGAATAAGTGTCAACTGACTATCTATTGAAGGTGTACAGCCACTTTTACACTGGTCATATAAGAGTTACCTTCTGGCCAAACACACGTTCAGTGGACAACTAAACATCTCCCTAAATCTCTCACAGCTCCACTGAAGAGGGGCCTGAACTGGAAGAGGGGCCTCCAGATGCAGCTTCCCTCCATGAAAACAAAGGGAACGGGCATCAACAGCCCGTTCCTTGTCTACTCCAATCATACGAGGGGGTCTCCCAATATAGATTATTCCTAGACCTGCTCTACGGAAAACTATTTTATGGTACTAGGTTCACAGTTCCTATTATGTTATAATGGGAGAATGACGCTGAAATGAGAAACATTTGAGACATACAGTATATGGTGTCATGGACAATGTTTGTGGAACCACTGTGCCAACAAACCGGTTTCACATTGGGCTAGTCCTGATGGTGTTATCTCGCTGATGTCTAGTTTCCGCCCTTTAACCCCTATACAGGGATCTGGACTTCACTGCAGGGAAGCCACCAGGCCACTACCTCTTGGAGTAGTCCCACTGAGCGTAGCAGCTGACCAACAGGGGGTCAGAGAGTGCAACAGGCACAGGTAAAGCACACAGACAGAACCACGCAGAGAATAGGCCGCCTGTCAATCAACAGAAGGGGGAAGTGTGCAGACTACAGAGGGTGTTACAAAAGCAGTGCTCCAAGGATTGAGTCCTGCCCCCTGGTGCTCCAGCGTACTCATTTGCATATGAAAAAAATTGCTGATTTCTCTGCAGCTTTTAAGAATACAGACAAAAGAAAGGTATAGTATTAATCAGCACGATGAGTCTTACCTTATGCCTGGTTTAATAGGGTTGATCATGCTGACAGGATCTCTAAGTAATTTTACGGTGTTAAACACAAAAATGACATTGAAAATGTGAGATTGGTTCTTGTTTGGAAGTTATAGAGGGAAGAAGAAAAAAAATACAAAAAAAAACAAAAAAAAAACATCCCATCAGTTGTATATATCTCTTGACGTCTTATGTTACGAATTCTGTCTGACATGCAAGTTTTAAAATAAAGGGAGAGATTTATCAAAATCGGTATAAAGGCACACTGGCTTAGTTGCCCCTAACAACCAGATTCCATCTTTCATTTTACAAAGGAGCTCTGAAAAATGAAAGATGGAATCGGATTGGTTGCTATGGGCAACTAGGCCTTTACAAAGTTTTGATAAATCTCCCCCGATGCGTTATATTCTTGAACTACGACTTCAACATCTCTTCATTTTTTAAACTGGACTATTCTGCGTCTCTGGGTGAAGCTATGTTTGTAATTTGAAAGGGACGCATGTGCAGATCGAAAAGCAAGTCGGATTACATTAGGATTCAGTTACCGAGCTATTTTTTTTTCCTTTGTGTTTGTGCGGTGTATTATTTATTTTACATTCAAGGCGGCAGATTCATCACAACTTGTTTAAAGCAAAACTGTCTTAGTTGCCCATTGCAACCAATCAGAGAGCAGCTTTAATTTCTTAAACTGCTCTAGTGAAATGAAAGCTGCACCCTGATTGGTTGCTATGGGAAACACCAATTTTTATGTATAAATCTGCCTCAATGTGTTGGAAATATGCCACGTATGGGCGCGAACAGCGCAAACCAGTTCTGTTACATTTGTGATGAGGTTATATTTGCCTGCAGCAATCATACTTCGGTTGTAAACTAGGGGATCGGGGCAAACCATGGGCTCCGCCTTTTGGGTGCAATAACTGTCCAACAAATCTCTGGTTATGGCTGCGTGGAAAGGGACGTGCCATTTTAAGTCCTAATGGTATGGAGGGAATAATCAGGTTATAGACTGCTACTTTTGCCATGTGGCCTGTACTACCCGGCGAGGAAGTGCCCATTCCAGAACCTCAGTACACAATGGAGAGTGACGTAGATGAACCAGACATGAAAGAACTGGCAGGGCCATCACCTATTGATTGGGAATTTATCTTGAAGGTTTCTGAGGAGCGGCACAAGATAAAACAGAAGGAACCCACTGATCTTATTGGGGAGCTGGAATTGCCCAAGAATAAGGGGACATCTACACAGCAACAGGCTGTCTTCGGTTCCAATGGCACATACTGCAATGGAAAACCTTCTTAGACTAAGTCCCATTTGTAGACTGCAAACTGCGGATCTGCAAACCAAAAGCACCAGCCGTGTACACCCTATATTGCTCTACAATTGTTGTACAGACCCACTGGCTTCAGCGAGTCCACGATCTGTGAGCAGTGGGCAAACATAGGACATGTCCTATCTTTTTTCAAAGTGAAGGCACAGACCTAGAAGCACACAGAAGGGATGCACACAGCCTGTGCTCGTGGTTGGCAGATCCACAGTTACAGGTCTTCCCTATTAAAAGGAGTTGTCCGAGTGTTTAAGGGCTGTCAGTACCCGTGCTGTGGACCGTAATTTGCGGTCCACAATGCACGGGCACTGACTGTGGGGCTGCCGCGTTCAGATCGCAGACCCATTCACTTGAATGGGGTCCGCGATCTGCATCCGACTGTCTGCACCGCAAAAAAAGTGCATGCACTACTTTTTTGCGGTGCGGAGGCACGGCCAGAAACACCACGGAAGCACACGCCGATCAGCACTTTGATGGTATGTTTAGACATGGTGAATACCCTGCAAGATGGTCCGTTGCAGAACTGTGGATGGAAAATGTGCAATTTTTTTTACAGTATCAGCAAAGTGGATGAGATTTTACAGTATCCCATCCACATGTTGTGGAACAAATCCCCAGCATGTCAATTCATGTTGTGGATTTCCATCATGGATTTACACCCTGTTTGGATGTACCCTAAAAATCTGAGAGTCACTGTTCCATACCGGATGAAATGTAGCTGCAAAGGCCTGAGACCTACGAGTCCAGCAGTCTTTCTGTACCGTTATATACTTGTTTATGGCTGTTTTTCTTACTGGCCCATAAAACTATAAAACATGTTTTATTAGAAATAAGACCAGGGCTACACTGCCACTTTTTGTAGCACTTGACAGTTTAACTACTGACAGCTGCAGTCCAAAGGAAAACATTAGGTTAAGTGCAATCTTGTGGACTGCAGCGGTCACTCAATAGTTAAAGGGAGAATAAAAAATGCCCCTCACACTGAATATACTTACCTGGCTCCCCGCACCTCTACTGCTGCTTCTCCCCGTGAAAACATCCAGTGTCAGGGAGGAGCAGCCAACGGAAGGCGGGGACGAGCTTCCCTAGCATAGAGGAAAATCTCTGCATGGATAACCAACCATGACATGTCTCAGCTATGGTCGAGGAGATTGTCAGAAACATGTATTTTTGGTGGGTGGTCCAGGTCTCTAAAGCCAGAGCCATAAAACATATCTGCCTGGACAATCGGGCAGCTAAATGTCTGGTCCTCCAATGTCAAAGACGATGGAGAGATAAGACAGAGGAGGTTTTCAGCCCCAGTAAGGGTTCACTGTAATATTATTATTAAAATTAAAGTATTTTCTAACCTTTGAGGGACAGACCATAAAAATAATAATCAAAAAAATAGACAAAATAAATAACCCACCCCAAAAAAACTGTGCCCCACGGATGTCACTGCAATGCTGCTAACCCTCATTACCCACAAGGGTACATGTAATATATCAAAAATATAGATAGATATATTATATAGATATATTATTCCATGGTTGAATTTGTTAGACAGATGTCATACTGTGTAAAAAAAAATTTCATTTTACTATTTTTTTGAGTAAAACATTTAAAAAATCATATATTGCATATAAAAACTATATGAAAAGAAACCCAAATTATTACTGTGAAGAAAAAGCCCAACAGCAGAGCTGGACCCAATACAGCGGAATGGCTCTTTTGTGTGGGCACTTATAATTTGCAGGGAAGTTGGCTTCTGAAACTTCGGGTGACCAGCTGACATTTGGCTATATGCGGGTGGCGCTGCAGGAGATATGTAGCACTAGGAGCTAGCCACGTAAATGACCACGGTCAAGAGAGACCACAGCAAGGCATGAGCTCTCTGCTCTAGGTCAGTGATGTCCAACCTGTGGCCCTCTAGCTATTGTAAAACTACAACTTCCATCATGCCCTGTTGTAGGCTGATAGCTGTAGGTTGTCCGAGCATGCTGGGAGTTGTAGTTTTGCAACAGCTGGAGGACCGCAGGTTGGGAAACCCCTGCAATGGGTAATAGAAGGGGGTCCTACGCGGACGGCCCCTCTCCACAACACCCATATGCGCTCTGCTCTAGGTAATAGAAGGGGGTCCTAAGCGGACGGCCTCTCTCCACAACACCCATATGCTCTCTGCTCTAGGTAATAGAAGGGGGTCCTAAGCGGACGGCCCCTCTCCACAACACCCATATGCGCTCTGCTCTAGGTAATAGAAGGGGGTCCTAAGTGGACGGCCCCTCTCCACAAAACCCACATGCTCTCTGCTCTAGGTAATAGAAGGGGGTCCTAAGCGGACGGCCTCTCTCCACAACACCCATATGCTCTCTGCTCTAGGTAATAGAAGGGGGTCCTAAGCGGACGGCCCCTCTCCACAACACCCAAATGCTCTCTGCTCTAGGTAATAGAAGGGGGTCCTAAGCGGACGGCCCCTCTCCACAACACCCACATGCTCTCTGCTATTCCCAGCAGTCCCATGGCGGTGGCTACACACTTTCCATTCACTGCTATGGGACTTCCGAAAAGAGCAGATCATGCTCGCCTAGTGATGACTGGAGAGCACGATGCATGCGGCACGGTAGCCTCTTTTTCACTTTGGAGGCCCCGATCTGGAGATAGGAGTGGGACCTGCACCTATATGACATTGATGGCATATGCTAGTGATAGCGCCGGTCCCTCGTTGCTCTCACCTTCCAGATCCACCAATGACGTGTTGACACCGCCGCAGCCGATCACTGGCTGTAGTGGTGGCCCTTATAATACAAAATAAAGCACTAACTAATTAATTTCTATTAGCAAAGACGCTCTGAGGAGGCACGGTCACGTAGTCCTGATGTTTAGCTGCGTTTCGGAAAGCTGGGACGTGTTTAACATCGCTGGGAGATGCGGCCACCTCCTGTATCCATGCATCAGTGGTCACGTGGGGTAAAAGGGACTGGCGTTTTGGAGTATTGTTGGTCAAGAGGCAGGTGGGGAAAACAGAGTGGAAGGGAAAGAGGGGGATATCTAAACCTGTAGTATCTGAACCAGTAACACATGGGACTGGGTGGTAGCTCACTGTGTGGCAGCCATACAGCTTTCTGAAAATCTACTCAACCTCCATCTTTGCAAATAGAAACTATTTACTTGTATATGAATAATGGTCAATGGGCTCTGGAAAACAATGCACTGTGTAGTCATTCATAATATGCAGATGTAGCAGAGGTGATCTGCAGGTAAACCTGCTACATTACACTAGCTCAGGTAAAAAAACATACTCAGCTGTGCTACTACATCGGTGGATAGGAGGCAGGCTTACTTACCGGCATGGCTGGCTGCAGGCTGCTGACAGGATGTGTGACAGCTCAGCTCGCTGGAAGGGAAGCAGTGGAGAAGGCCGGCCCCGCTTCCTGTCTCCCAGTGCAGAGGAGGAGCAGCTCTCTCTCCCTCTCTCTCTCTCTCCAGGTTTGCGCTGGGGAAGCCGCACGCAGGACATGATGCTGCTGCCATCTTCTGGTGTGCATGGTCACAGAGAGGACAGCACAGTTCTCATCATGGGAGAGCCCAGCACAGAGTATGTACCGTCTCTTCCTGTTTACTCGCGACTTGTGGCACACCGCGGTGCAGTGTGCCAGGGGGGCATAAGCAAGCCTTCCGGGGGGTTGTGTGGCACCAAGAGCCATGGCAGATCCTTGTAGAGAACTTTTATATGTGTGTTATACAGTATGTGACTGGCTGTGCCATGGGTGCAGGGCAAGTGAGGGTCTTACCTCTAAGCCACAGGGGGCACAGTGATCACGCCTGCACCTGAGGGGGTTCTGCCACATAAGGGGATGGTCACGTCAATTTTTTGTCCCACGTTTAACTTATATGTTGAAGAAAAAGGATGAAAAATTGTAACACACTACACTTTATTATCCTGCAGAGTCCTGTGAAAAACATACTTTTTTTTTTTTTTTTTTTTTACAATGGCATCCTCTGGTGGGACAGAAGTGTGATGTGAACACAGCCTATATATATATATATATATATATATATATATAACGTATTTCTTTCTGACATTTTTATCTGGAATTGACCTTCCAGCGTGCTAAAAACTGCAGCAACTTAGGTTTTTTTGACCATGCAGTGAGGGCTAATGCACACGGCCGTTAACTGGCTGTGCCCGTATTGTGGCCCACAAACAGCGGGTCCGCAATATATGGGCACCGGCCGTGTGCACACCGTATCACTGATGCGAACCTATTCACTTGGATGGGTCCGCAATCTGAAAGGAGCGGTCTGGAACAGTGACATGGAACCCCACAGGAGCGCTACAGACTGTGCCTCCACACCGCAAAAAAATAAACCATTTTTGCGGTGTGGACGGGTCACGGACCCATTCAAGGTCACAGCAGGTATCCATACTCAGCTCTATGTAGATACAGATCTTTTTTTGTTACCATTTATTTATTGTATCCTTCTATGTTCCATAGTTTACCTACATTTGGTAGGTAAGCCTGAACTAGAGAAGATGTAGTCTTCAGATGAGCTGTTTATGAAGGTGGACACAGCATTTAAGGCCCCTTTCACATGACCGAGGGGTTTTCTGGGAGTGGAAGGTTGGCCTATTCTCAGATTGGTGGGGTGTGAGTGAGCACTGTGGCCTCCTCACATCGCTGTACATTGGATAGTGGCGGTGCTTGGTATTGCAGTCCAGGCTTGTTCACTTAAAGGGGTATTCCGGTAAAGTAACTTAATTTTTGATAAACCACATTAAGGCTGCAAGCTGTGACCCAACCAGAACCCATACCTGTACATATAACCAGAGCTTCATTTTACCTTGTAATCCACTTGTCTAGCCCCTGTGTGAGCCTGCAGCACACTGACAGTATCATGGCGCCTGATCTTCCCTCACAAAACTACAATCCCCAGCTTCCCTGCTGTGAGTGTTGCTGTTTACTGATTGGCTGCTTGATATACAGTCCAGACACCCCCCCTCTACTCAGTAATCAGCAGCACACAGGCATTTAGCTAGAGAACTGATAGCAACATGCTCCAGTTCTCTCCTTTGCCCTGCACTAAATTGCACAGGGCAAAGGAATATTGCCCAGTTCCGGTGACGTACTGGGCTCTGCCAGGCAGAAGCTTACGTCCAGCAGTGAGCCCGGTGACGTCACCGGCACTGATGGGCGGCCTTTAGCGCTGCCCTAGCCAGTAAAACGGCTAGGGCAGCGCTAAAACCGGCCCATCAGAGCCGGTGACGTCACCGAACAAACTGCCGGGCGGAAGCCTCTGCCCGGCAGTGTGTGTTTATAAACAAAAGAGCCCTTGCCCTGCTCGATCCAGCGCAAGGCAAGGGAGGGCATTGGAGCCTGGGTGAAATCCTGGGTATGTCCGGGTTCAGCTCTTTAACCTGGACAACCCCTTTAAATGGGACTGAGCTGTACATCGACCATGTGACCAATGGATGTGACATCACTGGTCTAGGAAGAGGAGTGCCGCGGCTTTCTCATCCAATAACTGATCAGTGAGGGTGCAGGAGTCGGACCCCCACAGATCTGATATTGATGACTTATCTGGAGGATATAACATCAGTATTCTAGTCCCAGAAAACCCTTTAAAGGGGTTGTGTCACTTCAGTAATTTACATTTATCATGTAGAGAAAGTTAATACAAGGCACTTACTAATGTATTGTGATTGTCCATATTGCTTCCTTTGCTGACTGGATTCGATTTTCCATCACATTATACACTGCTTGTTTCCATGGTTATGACCACCCTGTAATTCATCAGCAGTGGTCTTGCTTGCACCCTATAGGAAAACGCACCGGCCTATGTGAGCTCCACTGTCCTGTCCACCAGAGAGGTCGTCACTTTTTCCTATAGTGTGCAAGCGTGACCACCGCTGATGAATTGCAGGGTGGTCGTAACCATGGAAAAGTGAATTCATCCAGCAAAGGAAGCAATATGGAGAATCACAATACATTAGTAAGTGCCTTGTAATAACTTTCTCTACATGATAAATGCCACTGACGTGAGACAACCCTTTAATTATAATGAAGCTGCTGATGCTTTTCAGTATTGACTCAAGGAACAAGTTTTGTTTTGTGTATGAGGGAGTGACCCCCTCCGCGTGATCTCCCCTGTACATGCCCAGTGATTGGTAATGTACTGTCGCTGGTATTGCTCAGCTCTGCATTTGAATATACAAGTTACTGTACAATCAGATAAAAGAGCTTAATATGTAACGTTCTGTATAACGCCAGAGCTCGACACCAACTTACAGCGCGTGACACGATGCCAGCACGCAGTGCCACATTCCACGCTGCCAATGAGTTAGTTTAACCCTCAAGACTCTGCATGCTAAACACTCTGCCCAGACTGATATCTTCCATGTGCTTTCTGCATGCCCGTGCCGTAAAAGATACAGCATGTCGTATTCCGTACTGCAAAATGCAGGCCCATTAAAGTCAATGGGTCTGCAAAAAAAATGCAGATGGTACCCGGACCTTATCCGTATTATGCAGATCCATAATTTGCGTGGTCATGTGCATAAAGAAAAGTACACAGATGTGTACGTGTTGTGCTGCAGCGCATGTCATATGGCTGTATTTCCGTGTATAGTGTACACAAAGCCAATATATCGTATGGCAGAACGTGGAGTGTGGCACTGTACAGGGCATGGACATCGATGATTGTGGGTGAAGTTGTGGCACAGGCAGAAGCAAAATTGCTGCCCTTGAATTGTTGGAGCGTAGGAAAAACAGGGCGTGAATGCGATGCCCGAGGTGGTAAATGAGAACAGTCACATAGCAAATAATACAGAACTGTGGTCCTATACCCCCATAGCATGCTCTTACAGGGCTGTTCTATGGGGAGGGGTGGGGGTACCATGCAGCAGCATACTGGGCGACTACATAACAGATATACAGTGTCAGCCACTGTACAATGTCCACACAGTTTTACTTTGTAGATGTGCCCTTTGTCAGATCTTGGGTTTTTTTAAAGCACAAGTATAGGCCTAATAGTCTGATGTAAAAGGCTTTATGTTATGTGGAATTAACTGACTGTTTTTTTTTTTTAATATATATTTTTTATATTTTTTATATTTTAGAGAGAGAAGAAAGGGTTAGAAATAACCCGCTGACAATTTCAGGTTGCTGATGGTCTTTGCGCTCGACACAGTAAATGCTTGGAGATGCCGGCTCAGGCAGTCACTGACTGAGATGGGTTACCACTGCAGCCAGTGATTGGCTGGGGAAGCATCTCCTGCCATTTCCTAGGTATCAAGACGAGACCGGGGAGTGAAGACCAACAGGGACCGTAGTCCAGTGGTTAGGGCTAGGCGATTAATCAAATTAATTTGATTAATTCGCCAATTGCAAGCCTCACAATTTTATTTTTTAGGAAAATCGTGAATTCGATTTTCCTAAAATGGCGCCCGACATATAAAATAAAAAAAATCTCTCACCTGTCCTGCGCCGCGGCTCCGCTCCGGTGTCCGGCGCTCCTCTTCTTTTCCGGGGCTACGCTGCACTGTCCTGACCGCGTACAGCATCAGGACGTAGTGCGCGCACTCTGACGCTGCACGCAGAACTTTGGGCTGCTCTGAGGCCTGGAGGGGGCACTTTGGGCTGCTCTGAGGTCTGATGGGGCACAGTGGGCTGATCTGAGGTCAGATGGGGGCACAGTGGGCTGATCTGAGGTCTGATGGGGGCACAGTGGGCTGATCTGAGGTCTGATGGAGGGCACAGTAGGGCTGATCTGAGGTCTGATGGGGGCACAGTACGCTGATCTGAGGTCTGATGGGGGCACAGTACGCTGATCTGAGGTCTGATGGGGGCACAGTACGCTGATCTGAGGTCTGATGGGGGCACAGTGGGCTGATCTGAGGTCTGATGGGGGCACAGTGGGCTGATCTGAGGTCTGATGGGGGCACAGTGGGCTGATCTGAGGTCTGATGGGGGCACAGTGGGCTGATCTGAGGTCTGATGGGGGCACAGTGGGCTGATCTGAGGTCTGATGGGGGCACAGTGGGCTGATCTGAGGTCTGATGGGGGCACAGTGGGCTGATCTGAGGTCTGATGGGGGCACAGTGGGCTGATCTGAGGTCTGGTGGGGCCACAGTAGGCTTTTTTTATTTTTTTTTTTAATATTTTTACTAACATAAGAAAATCGAGATTTAAATCGTGAATCGTCCAAAATATTTAAAAAATCGCGTTTTTTTTTTTTTGGCCATATCGCCCAGCTCTACCAGTGGTGTAACTTTAAGGGAATCTGTCAGCAGTTTTGACTATGTAGAACTGCTGAGAGCACTTTGTAGCGTCCGGGAGAGCAATGCAAAAGGACCTTTTGAGGAGCTGTTATCATTAGGAATAGTGTGAATATGAACTTTTATTCTGCCAGATTCGGCTCCTGGAAGGGCACTGGAGGAGCTTCACTGTGAAGTGCTCTCTACATTGAGGTGCTTCACAGCCCCTCCCTTATGTTTTGAGTGACATCTGTATCATGCAACCAGGAGTCCACAACAGCAGTCACTCAGAGGGGACGTGCTGTGACGCAGGGAGCACTTCACAGTGAGTTGGCCTTAAAGGGGTTCTTCAGTGTCATAGTGACATTTATTTTTTATCTGTCCTTAGCATCCCGAACACTGCATATTTTTGCCCGATATAATTGTTTTTCATGTCAGCGCTTTCCTTCCCCTTTTCTCAGCATCACTGCATCTTGCCAGGATGTTTATATGACTTCCTGTTTTCATCAGCTTCCTGTTGGGTTTGTTAATCCAAGGCACCAGTACCAGACTATAGGTCAGGGGCCCTGTTACAGATTTTGCATTGGGGCCAAAGAGCTTTGGCCATGATAAACTGCTGACAGTGCTAAGTAAGGACAGGAGAGAGCAGTACAGACATACCTTTTGTGGAGCTTTTATAATCAGGAGTAGTGTGAATATGAAGTGTATTTTCTGCCAGATTCTGCTCCCGTAATGATTTTTTTTACTTGCCTACATTACTCTAAACACGGTATATTTTGTCTCATATACACATTTTTCATACCAGCACTTTTCTTCCCCATTTCTCAGCCCAAATGCATCCTGGCAGGATGTGTACATGGAGAACTTCCTGTTATCATCAGCTTCCTGTTAGGTTGGTTCTGCAGTAGTCACGCCTCCTACACCTCTCATCTCCATGTTAGCTAGGCAGAGCAAGCCCTATATCAGGGATCAACAACCTTCAGCACTCCAGCTGTTGTGAGACTACAATTCCCAGCATGCTCCATTCATTTCTATGAGCGTTCTTAGAAAAGCAGAACACATATGCATGCTGGGAATTGTAGTTTTACAACAGCTGGAGGGCCGTAGGTTGCCTACCCCATGCCTATATCGTGGTCAAAACTGCTGACAGACTTCATTTAACAACTTCATGATCAACGCCGTACATGTACAGTGCTGGTCAGGTCTTTAAAAATGGTGCCACAGCTGCCGGGTTTCAGCTGTTTTAAACGGTGACCACGGCATCAGAGGTGGCTTTCTTTGGGATTTCTGCGCTCCCAGGGCCTGAACAGCTGTTTGTTCTCTGTAATAGCCTGGAGCCTTAGGAAGGATCCCCAGGCTATTACAGCTGTAGTTCTTATGGAGGCCTGCAGATGGCAGTGCTATATAAGAACATGGTGAATCTTCCATACGCTGTAATACTAATTCATTGTAGAGTAAGGCTTGTATTAGACCAGCAGATGTGTTGCAGTCGTTTGCGACCAAAAATGTGCTTATTACATAGAGCGATGTTAATATTTCCCAAAATATTCCTAAATGGCTCCTTTTAAAGGGGTTGTCTCACTTCAGTAAGTGGCATTTATCATGTAGAGGAAGTTAATACAAAACACTAATGTATTGTTATTGTCCATATTCTTCCTTTGCTGGCTGGATTCATTTTTCTTCATATTATACACTGCTTGTTTCCATGGTTACGAGTCATGGCTGTGCTTGCACACTACAGCAAAAATCACCAACTTATGCATACTCCCACCGTCCCGGCCACCAGAGTGACCAACACTTTTTCTTATAGTGTGCAAGCAGGACCACCAGTGATGGATTACAGGGTGGTCGTAACCATGGAAACGAGCAGTGTATAATGTGATGGAAAAATGAATCCAGCCAACAATAACAATACATTAGTAAGTGCCTTGTGTTAACTTTCTCTACATGATAAATGTCATTTGCTGAATTGAGACAACCCCTTTAAGGGAAAAGTGATCTGATGATCGCATATTCAACTTCCCTAAGGTAGACATAACTATAAAAAAGTTATGAGGTCAGAATATAACGATGAAAAGAAAAACTTATTTCATTTCAAATTTTTATTTTTTTTCCAGCATTAAAACACAAGAAAAACTATATAAATGTGGTATCTTTGTAATTGTACTGACCCAGAGAATGAAAGGCACAGGTCGGTTTTACCGCATTTCTGGCATAGAAAATGACTTAAATCTAGGCCAGCAAGGGACCTGACATCCTCAGGATAGGTCATCAATATCAGATCTGCGGGGGTCCGACACCCGATCAGCTGTTTGAAGAGGAGGCGCGTGCTGTACCAGCGCTGCCTCCTCTTCACTGTTTACATGCTGGCCGCAACATCAGTAGTGGTGAGCAGGTGTAATTACACCTAACCACCCCATTCATTTCAATGGGACGGCTCGTTCCCATACACTTGTATAGGAGAGATCTGTCCCATTGAAATGAATGGGGCGGTTGGTGTTGGAGCCTCTGGCAAATTTCATAAGGAGGGATCCCAAGATAGAAGGATTTAAAGGGCTTGTCCGCTTTTGTTATATTGATGACCTATCCTCAGGCCTGGCATCCCCGCTGATCACCACTTTTAAGAGAACACAGCACTTGTACGAGCGCAGTGTTCTCTTCTCTGTTTACCTGCCTGCCGTCGCAGTTGCAGCGGTGAGCAGGTGTAATTATTCCGCCATCCCCATTCACTTCTATGGGACGGCTCTTTCCTGTTCACCTGAAGCTGTAATTACACCTGCTCACCGCTGCAATTGTGATGGCGAGCAGGTAAGGGCTCATTCACACGAACGTGCCGTGCTTTGCGGTCCGCAAATTGCAGATCCGCAAAACACGGATGCCGCCTGTGTGCCTTTCGCAATTTACGGAACGGGCGGCCCATTATAGAAATGCCTATACTTGTCCGCAAAATGGACAAGAATAGGACATGATCTATAATTTTTGTGGGGCCACGGAACGGAGCAACGGATGCAGACAGGACACGGTGTGCTGTCCGTATCTTTTGTGGCCCCATTGAAGTGAATTGGTCCGAATCTGAACCGCAAAATATGCAGCTCGGATGCGGAACCAAACCACTGCCGTGTAAATGAACCCTAAGGCTGAGGTCACATCTCCGTCAAGGAACAGCTTTCCCTCAACCCCGACCAGTCTCTCTTTCCCAGCCTCTAAAAAACACCCCACAGCATAATGCTGCCACCACCATGCTTCATTTTAGGGATGATATTGGGCAATGCCTGGTTTCCTCCAAACATGACACTTAGAAGTGAGACTAAGGCTACATTCACTTGACCGTTTGTGTTTTGTGGTCCGTAAATTGCGGATCCACAAAAAAAATGGCTGACGTCCGCATGCCATCCGTTTTTTTGCGGGTCCATTGTAACAATGCCGTGTATGCCCGTATTTCCGTTCCACAACATCATGGACAAGGATTAGGGGCCAGCTGTTCTGTTCCGCAAAATATGAAATGCACACAGACGTCATCCATATTTGTGGACTGCAAAATACATGTTGTGTGCATGAGGCCTAAGGCTACATTCACGCGAACGTACCATGTCCCCTCCTTTTTCTTTTTTTTTTGCAGATAGGATGCAGACCCATTCATTTCATTGAGTCTGCAAAAAAATGCAAACATCACACCGTGTGCTATCCACGTCTGTATGCCCGTTCCAAAAAAAAATAGAACATGTCCTATTCTTGTCCATTTTGCAGACATTGTTACAATTGATCCGCAAAAAAAAAAAACGGATGCCATACGGACATCATCTGGTTTTTTTTTTGCGGACTGCAAAACACATACGGTCGTGTGAATCTAGCCTAAAAGTCCTTTAGTTGCCTTTTTGCAAACTTTCATATGTCTTTTACTGAGGAGAGGCTTCTTTCTGGTCACAATGACCTGTAAACCAGATTGGCGGAGTGCTGCAGTGATGGTTGACTTCTGAAAGTTTTTCCCATCTGCACACAGGATCTTTGGAGCGCTGCCAGTGTGACCATTCTGTTCTTGGTTGTCTCTCTTACCAAGGCCAGCCGGGTTAGGGCTCATGCACACGGCCCGTAAAGGCACCGGCCGTGTGCATCACGGATCGCGGACTCATTCACTTGAATGGGTCCGCAATCCTGGAGGTGAGGGACGGATTGGAACCACTACGGAGTGCTTCCGTGGTGTTTCTGTCCGTGCCTCCACACTGCAAAAAAAAATAGAACTTTTTCTATTTTTTTTTTGCGGTGCGGATTGAGGATCCCATTGAAGTGAATTGGTCCGCGATCCGCATGTGGAAGTTCACGGTCGGTGCCCGTGCATTGCGGATCACAATTTGCGGTCCGCAGCACAGGCACGGACGTCACACATTTGTGCGAATGAGCCCTTATTCCAAACTTTTTCCATTTAACGCTTATAGAGGCCACTGTGCTCTTGGGAACTTTCAGTGCAGCAGAAATGTTTCGTACTCTTAGGCTCCATTCACACATCCGTTCCGCAATTTTCATTCATTTCCACACAGTGTGTCGTCCGCATCCGCACTTCCGGTCCGTGGCCCCGCAAAAAAATAGAACATGTCCTATTCTTGTCCACAGCCACGGACAAGAACAGGCATTTCTATTATAGAGCCGGCCATGTGCAGTCCACAAAACACACACGGACGTGTGAATGAAGCCTTATCCAGATCTGTGTCTCCACATAATCCTGTCTCTGAGCTCTACAGGCAGTTCTTTCCTCCTCTTGGCTCTGTTATGCATTCAAATCATGTCCAATCAATTTACCACAAGTGGACTCAAGGTGTAGAAACATCTCAAAGATAATCAAGAGAAAATCAGAGGCCCCCAGCGCTAAACTTCAAATGTCATAGCAAAGGGTTTCTCATTATGGGGTATTGAGTCGGGGAAAACTTGTTTTTTTTTTTTTTTTTTTAGTTTTAACACAAAGCCCGCAACATACAAAATATAAAAATGTGAAAGGATCTGAGGCTTTTCCCTGTATGAGATTTTGGAAACTGGTCTACTAACAAAAAAAAGAAAGCAGATATGACTTACAAACCCTTTATTTTCGCAAGCCTGTATTTGATGTTAAAGGGGTTGTCTCACTTCAGTAAGTGTCATTTATCATGTAGAGAAAGTTAATACAAGGCACTTACTAATGTATTGTGATTGTCCAGATTGCTTCATTTGCTGGCTGGATTCATTTTTCCATAACATTATACACTGCTCGTTTCCACGGTTACAGACCACCCTGCAATCCATCAGTGGTGGTCGTGCTTGCACAGTATAGGAAAAATCACCAGCCTATGTGCGCTCCCATGGTCCCGGCCACCAGAGAAGCCAGTGCTTTTCCTATAATGTGCAAGCACGGTCACCACTGATGGATTGCAGGGTGGTCTGTAACCATGGAAACGAGCAGTGTATAATGTTATGGAAAAATGAATCCAGCCAGCAAATGAAGCAATCTGGACAATCACAATACATTAGTAAGTGCCTTGTAATAACTTTCTCTACATGATAAATGACACTTACTGAAGTGAGAGAACCCTTTAAAGGAGCCATTTAGGAATGTTTGGGGAAATATCTCTCATTATTAGGGAGAATGTATCCAGAAAACTATCCACTAGCGCTACCTTTAGAGACACTTTTTGTTGCTGCCGTTACCGCAGCAGTACTGCACACCTGCTGTTCTGGAAAACCAAATACGTATATATCTATATAATGGCACCGCGCAACTGGTATATTGATATCCCTTATTCACCTAGATGGTACTTTTAATTCAATAACTTTCCTCTGTAAGATTTAGTATACCACTCAGTTCACCTCTGGAGCGGTAGTTAGCACATATGTCTCAATGTTCCGTACACTCAAAACGCTGTATTCATAGCGTACTGGATTAGTTACACATGTGTTCCTACCTTTCTAGTGGCATGCACAAGGCCTTCAGGGTGTTCGGTGGTTCAGGATACGGTCCCGGTTCTTCCTAGGGACTTTCTCAGTTTCTGGAGCGAGCCCCGGCCGGTGGCTCAGCTCCGCTTGCTTGTCTGTAGCTCACGCTCACTCAGAGCGTGCGGTGACGTCACCTGTGAGTGAGCGTGCGAGGGGCTAATGAGGTGGAGATATAAAGGAGGATACAGAGCCTAACTGGAAAAATACCCTGAGGAAGAACACCGTGTTGTTTGAAACGCGTAGGTTAGTAAGTTTGGCTCAATTACCTATCCGTAGCACAGGTGACGTCACCGCACGCTCTGAGTGAGCGTGAGCTACAGACAAGCAAGCGGAGCTGAGCCACCGGCCGGGGCTCGCTCCAGAAACTGAGAAAGTCCCTAGGAAGAACCGGGACCGTATCCTGAACCACCGAACACCCTGAAGGCCTTGTGCATGCCACTAGAAAGGTAGGAACACATGTGTAACTAATCCAGTACGCTATGAATACAGCGTTTTGAGTGTACGGAACATTGAGACATATGTGCTAACTACCGCTCCAGAGGTGAACTGAGTGGTATACTAAATCTTACAGAGGAAAGTTATTGAATTAAAAGTACCATCTAGGTGAATAAGGAATCTCTCATTATTAATATGCATTTTGGGAAAAAACAGGATTAGGCCTCGTTCACATTTCCGTTTTTCACTGACGTGTGCTGTCTGCATTTTCCACGGAAGCACACGCACCCATTGATTTAAATGTGTCTGTTCACATTTCAGTATTTTTTTATTTTATTACTGAGCGTGGGTCAGTAAAAAAATCACGGGGACATGCATTATTGACCCGTGATGCGGACCAGGCACGCCCATTGAAGTCTATGGGTCCGTGAAAATCACTGACACACATCCATGTTGCATCCGTTTTTCACTGATGACTAATAGGAGATTCTTTGGAAATTAATTTTCAGCTGAGCAACGTCCGTGAATTACGGATGACACACGGATGGTAGAAATGGACACATTGACCAACCACTGATGGAACGCATGCGCTTTTTTTCATGGACGTGACACTGACATGGAAAGTGAACAAGGCCTCAGTTTATGCAGCGACCAGGCCACAGGAACATGCGTGTGAGTGAGTGGGCGGATGGGTGTAGTAGTTGCGCTCTCAGTTCTGAAGCTCCTTTGGCCGGCTTGCAGTGATTTGAAGTGATTTCCTCCCTTCGGTGCACACTCCAGTTCTGAGGTTCTCCATCCTGATGACTGTTGATGTGCCCTTGGTGGTGACTGTTTTGAGATGCAAGGCAGGGTCCCAGTTGTTGGGGCGCCAACACTTTTCAGTGTAGTAGTTGACTTTACTGCAGCAGTAAATGGTTAAAGGGGTCGTCTGACTTCAGTAAATGGTATTTATCATGTAGACAAAGGCAATACAAGGCACTTACTAATGTATTGTATTCCAAAGCCAGGAGTGGAACCTACAGAGAAAAAGTATCCTGGAAAGATCAGCAGCTTGTCTGATTTTTAGAAAAAGGTGTGTAATACACATTATGCGCATATTCCCTTAAGTTGCCTGCACACGGGTGCTTGTGAACGCACATAAGATCCACACAAATGTCCGTGCGGATTTATGAGCGTTTCTGAAGCATATCCACAATGTCTAGTTGCGTTTTATGGTGCGGATTTGATGCAGTTTTGCTGCAGAGCTTAAAAGGGTTCTCCAGGAATTAAAATACTTAAATATTATTTTATAATAAATATATTCACAAATACCTTTCATTACTTATAATGGCTTGTTTTGTCTGGGGAGCAATCATTAGGAGAAATAAAATGGCCACCGTCCTATTAGTACACACAGAACCTGTCCTAATCACACCGGAGGACAAGTTACTTCACCACAATGAGGTGTAGCGCTGCCTCATCCTCCTCTCTGTTCTGCTTATCAGGAATCACAATCCTGAAAACAGGTGAATCTCTGTGGGAATGGAGAAGATGAGGAGACATGAGAGAAGGGTAAGGTGTGACTAATGAGCAGCGGCACTTGTATGCAGTGTCCATTACCACAGTCTGTCCTGTCCATCCTTTCTGTACTTAATTTCTTTTCATGAACTAAATTCCCACAAAGATTCAGCTGAATACCATATTAAACTGTATTCAGGATCATAATCCCTGACAAGCAGAGCAGAGAGGAGGATGAGGCAGCTCTTTACCTCAGTGTTGTGAAGTAACTTGTCCTCCTGTGTGATTAGGGCAGGTTTTGTGTGGACTAATGGGACAGCGGCCATTTTGTTTCCCCTGATGATTGCTCCTCAGACAAAACGAGCCATCATAAATAATGAATGGTATTTGAGAATATATTTATAATAAAGTAATATTTAAGTATTTTCATTTTCTTAATTCCCGGAGAACCCCTTTAACCTTTCATTGAAAAGGGTGAAATCCGCTGCTAAAACCACGAACGTAATTGACATGCCATAAAACTTGAAAAACGAGCGCCAGGTCAATTTCCGCACTGAAAAAGTCTACAAAGCGTACAAGATTTGTGGTATCTCATACTTTACTGGTACTGTAGATTTCCTGCACGGGAACCTGCTTGGAAAAACCGCACAAATTCTGCAACGTGTACAGGTGGCCTTAGGATAAATTCACACGCTGCAGATTTTCAGAAATCCGTGCACCTGCTGCTGAAACAACCCCGTTTAGATGTATGGAACTGATTTTTGAGTCTCAGACATGTATGCTACAAATCTACAGCGTGTGAATGTATTTTTGTAAGCAGAATATTTTAATAAATATTTTTCTCAGTGAATATTTAGCGTTTGCCCTCAACCTGGTGATGTGAACTGCTCTTAGCTTTTACCACTTTCCTTTTTGCCTCAGTACATTATTAATGAGGTAATTATGCGAGGAACAGCAGGGCCTAGTTCATGACCCATGTATATCACTTTATAATGGGATACGTCTGACATTATAGCCCCTTTCCCTCCAGTAGGTGGTAATACTGAGGGGGGGCACACTTATATGTCCATGAATGGGACAGTGTAGCGTTAAGAGCCTTTTTTCGCTACTGTCAATCAATCCACTTTCCCTTTCTTATTGGACAGACGTGCGCTTTCCCCGCCTCTCTTTATGGTTGCACAGGGTCTCCCGCCCAATATCACAGGGGTAGCTACTTCCCTACAACCACACTAGCTTAGTGTAAGAAGAAAAAAAAAAACTACGCCAACCACAGCTAAGCTCTTTGCTTTGTTACAGGCATCACAGAATGTCCCACCCATTGTGCTGTGTCTTGAATTTCTATAGGCTGCTTGTTATAGACTGTTGCGGATCACGGAAATCATGCTGCAATCTCATTAGCTAGCTGAGCCGTCGGTCATTTCATGACTCCGCCTGCTGGACATGTGGCGCCCAATAGACTTTTGAAACCGTAGAGTCGCGCTTAGAGATTGGCTAAGCGCACTCAGCGGGTTAGGTTGTATACTTAGTATATGTAGCCGGCAGCTGAGCACGCCGTTGCTTGTGCCGACGCTGTTTGAGGTAAACTAAGGCCGTTCCGGAGCGCAGTGCCCGCCCCAAGCCGGACCTTCCGCAGGTGAGAGGCTCTTTCGGTTTCCCGTATTCTCCCCTTGTCACGTTTAGCGTGAAGCGCTGTCTCTTGCCGTCGCTTAGAGCCGGGCTGCCTCCTCTTTCTCCTTGAGCGTCGCGCCTCGTACCCGGTGCTTGCGGCCTACGCTATTATTTCCAGCGCGCCTGGCAGAGCGTACCACACGCGTTGTGTCAAAGCCGGGAGTGTGCGCGGCCTCCAGAGGAATGTGGCTGGCTCTCCACGCCGCGTTCTGGAGCCTCCCTGGCTTTGTTTCCGCCACGCTTCCGTCTCCTTGCCATGCGTCTTGTGAATGGCTCTTCCTGAGAGCAGCCGGCTGGCCTCGCCGAAGCTGGAAATGGCTGATAACAGGGAGTAAAGGGCAGTCATAAGGATTTTTTTTCCTTATGACCCTGTCCTGGTCTATTAGATGTTAAATATTTGTTGCATTGTATGTGTTTGACTGCACTGGTAGATTGGTATGTTCCGTCCCCCCTATTTTCCAGGTGACTTTGGAACTGACCGTCTTCTGTTGTGATCCCTTCGCCATCACGGACTCCCAGCTTCCTCTGCCTCATAGATGGCCATATAAACATGTCTGTCCGTTTGGCTTTACCTTCTTCCTCCTCCCTCTATTGTGTAGGCCCTGCTGTTACACTGGACAATGGTATTAGATGCTTGCAGTGCTGCTGTTGTCTGCTGGCTGGTAGTGTCTTCTGTGGTACAGATCATTGCTCTTACATTCAGTTTGTATTGGCCTGTGCAAACGAGTACCAATGGATGGATTATCATACATCTGCGCTCGTATTGCCTGAACATTGGACAGCGTAATACTGCCTTCAAAGTGCAGGGACCGCAGAGATGTTGGTTATGCTGCCCTATGAACGGATGACTGGCTCAGCTTGGCTAACTTGGGATGAGAGGGGTACATCTGCAGGGTGACAGTCTTCAGCCTAAATTAAGGGCCAAACATTTTGCTGTCTCCATGGGATGGGTGATAAGTGGGTTACACATCCCCTGTCCGTCCTCCATAGTGGATCCATAGCACCAGGTTAAAGTTGTGACATGGTGGAACACGACTGTAGTGGAGGTGTCTAAGGCTACTTTCACACTAGCGTTTTATAATTCCGGTATTGAGTTCCGTCATAGGGGCTCAATACCGGAATAAAACGCTTCAGTTTTGTCCCCATTCATTGTCAATGGGGACAAAACTGAACTGAAGACAACAGAATGCTCCTGAAAGCATTCCGTTCCGTCTTCAGACTGGAGAACAAACCGCAGCATGCTGTCCAGGCATCCGCAGCAAGACGGATCCGGAATGACCCCCAATGCAAGTCAATGGGGGCGGATCCGTCTGGTGTGACCACAATGGTAACCGGATCCGCCCTCCATTGACTTTCAATGGAGTTCATGACGGGTCCGGCTACACATACACATATACAGACAGACATACACATAAACATACATATAGACATACAAATACACATACATACTTACATGCTCCCGGCAGGTCTTCAGAGCGTCGGAGGGACAGGACGGCGCGCACAGATGATGATTCCACCAGGCGCCCAGCAGAGGGCGCTGTGGGGAATCGTCACCTGTGCGAGCCGTCCTGCTCCTCCGGCGCTCTGAAGACCTGCCGGGAGCATGTAAGTATGTATGTGTATTTGTCTGTGCATATGTGTGTATGTATGTACTGTGTGACATGTGTGGGGTCGGAGCACGGTTCCGGCTCCACACATGTCACTGCGGCAGTCCTGATCCGGCAGCACCCTTCACCTGCCGGATCAGGCCTGCCGCTAATGTGAAAGTAGCCTAAAGCAGGTATGTTGAGATTATTTTTTTTTTTAAAATGTCATCCAGTATAAAATAAAGGGGGGGGGAGGACTCCTTACCTTTTGAATGGTCCATGCCTCCACTCCATGGTTGCCCTATGGGGTTGATGTCACATCTGTTCCACACACAGCCAATCATTGGCCTTGGTCACGTTACTGGGGCCAGTGATTGGTGGTGGCAGCAGACATTGAATGATGGGCTTGGCTTTATTGGATTCTGTAGTAAAGATGAGTGATATGCAAATCTGACGGTGAACATACCTTTGAGGTCCCCATACATTTAGAGATGCTCAACCTGCGTCCCTCCAGCTATTGCAAAACTACGACTCCCAGCATTCCCTAATAGCTGTAGGCCATCCAAGCATGCTGGGAACTGTAGTCTTGTAACAGATGGAGGGCCGCAGGTTGGACATCCGTGCATTAGACTGTCCTGCAGAAAATGGGGGGGGGAGTTTGGTTTACAACAGTCTTGTGTGTCTGGCAGATTGAGATGTCTCTGTACTCCTGGGAGATGAGCTGCTGGTAGTGTGCTGTAAGGACCTTCTGAAGTCAGTGGGTCATGTCACACTGGAAGCCGCATCTAACGCTGCAACGTTGGGGTTAGGTATTAGATCTATTCATGGTTATTACCGGGGCGCATAGGATATAGTCATAACTCTGCTCCTATATCCCGCAGCTGCTTCAGAGCCACGTGAGGTCAGAAGCTTTGTATGAGGCCTGGGGTTTGAAAAGGTTTTCCGAAACGTATTTATGAAAAGTAGAGAGAAGGCCTTGGTGCCCACAGCTGATCGGCAGGGCTCCTGGTGTCAGACCCCTATCAGTCAGATATGGATCACCTATCCACAGATTAGGTGAGCAGTATAAAAAAAATCTTGGAAAACCTCTTTAACCGCTAGCCAATGAAAATGCATACCATTGCCAAAAATGAATGGTGCATGGGCACCTCTGTGGTGGGTAGAACAGCCAGCGGGTGCTGATACTTGGGGCTCTGCAGATCGGGTCTGTGATGCAGCAGTCTGGTCAGGAAGAATAGCACTGTTCACCGTGTTGGTTCCACTGAACAGAACCAAATGTGAATGAAACCTAAGAAAGGAGCCGTTCCTGGCGGTTGTCACTGCTCCCATCCTGGCGGGTTTACAGTCTTCCGGTTTAGACATGCAGATCTCTGCCCAAATGCCTATAAATGGGTGATGCTCAGAACCTGTAGACATAATGCCCGTCCGTGCTCTGTGGTCAGTTGTAGGGTTGAGGACACGCTCATGTGTTCTCCTCTTCACTCCCGGGTGGCTTTGTTTGTGGGGCAGGCTTGTCTTGGACACGGTTGCCGGGCTCTCGTGCTGCCATCACTTCTTCCTTCTGGTCGTGATTTACTTGTATTTGTGTTTGCTCTGGAAGCTCTCCCTTTTGAGGTCTCCATTTTTGTCACGTCCAGGTTTTGCACGCCCCTTTTCTCCTGCTGGCTTGCCATGAATAGCGGAGCCGTTATTAGTAATGTGAGTCTAAGTTATTCCCACGTACCAGAAATAGCTGCTAGTGAAAATGGAGCTGCTGGCTGCTCTCTGGCTCAGGCTTCTCTCTTCTAACTTCAACATTTTCTCTTCATTGTCCTGTATTGTCGACAACCGACATGGCTGGCACTGCCGTTTCCACAGGGTTGGTCTCTTACTTGATTTCTGAGGAGCCCGGTAGAGCTGGATGATGGTTTATACATTTCCGGTCACGCTGGCCCTTTAAAGCTGTGGCCTCAGAGACCTGTAACGTTCAGGTGTTGCCAGTAAGTGAATTGGCAGTGGCATAGTACATAGGGCTGGGTATGCCAGAGCATGGGCTGCTCTGACTCATAAAGGGAAAGTAGTAAAAGAAGTGCGGCCAGGCCACGCCCATCCACATCCAGTGGCCCCAAGGCTTTGCAGCAGACTCACGCAGCCATTGGTCTCTGTAGGGGGTGTGGCCTAGCTGCACGCAGCTCTAGGAGGTTGCACCCTTAGCGGCTCTTCAGATGGAGGTTTTTTTTTTTTTTTGCAGGATGAATTTGGCACCGGAATTGCCACCCATTTTTTAAATTTATTATTGGGATAGTCCTGCCACTCATCTTGGCACGGGGTTGGCCATAAAGTTCTGCCTCCCGTTGAAAACAGTAGGGGGCAGCCTCCATTCAGCCACCTGGCAGCTTTTTGGCCCTAAATCCCACTGGTTGATGCGGTAACATCTCTGTAGGCGTTGTAGACTCCTGGGGGGGGGGGGGGAGCTCAGGAGCTCAGTCCTGTGTGTGTTCATGGGCCTAAATGCTCTTCAGATGGTGCCATAGTCGGAGAGGTAAGGCAAGTGCATTTGTGATGTTATCGTGCACATAAGGAGCAATTACATGTGCATTCTACCATTGCCATGCATTTTTGCCCCTTTTTCCAGTGAATGACCAGTGGCTGGTCACTACCAGTTATACACTGGTCCCTGTGGTGGCGGCATTGTTTCCCATGTACTGGAGCTTTTAGTCAGGGAAAAGGTGTGCGCATAATAAAGGTACAACTAGAGGAATGTCGCCTTGTAAATGCTGTGCTTAGTTTACCTAGAGCTCTGCCTACACAGGGTTAAAAGGTGCCAACTAGAGAAGGAACAGATGGCAAGTACTACAGTAGCAGCAGGTGCACCCTCAGAGCAGACTGGCATTCAGTGTGTAGACATAAAGGGAACCTGTCACCAAATACTTCTCGGTATAACCAGCTGACGTTGGAGATGTGCCCGTGCCATCTCGCTCCTTGGCCATGTTGCAGAGAAAACAGCATTTTAGTATGTATTGCCCTTGCACCCAGAGGCAGTGAACCTTCCCCCAACGTCTTGTACCTTTGCTTCAGTGTCTGGCGCAGTAGAGAAGCACCAGGTCAGATAAATCTCGTGGATGTCCAGCTTATGATCCAGTCTTTGTTTCTTCAGATTTCAGTTGACCAAAGAAATGGTGATGGAGAAGCCAAGTCCCCTGCTTGTCGGGCGGGAGTTTGTGAGGCAGTATTACACCCTGCTGAACCAGGCACCAGACTTTCTGCACAGGTAGGACTTCTGGAAATCTGCCCAGATGATCTTGTGGACTTGTCAACTAAGTCAGATACTCCGAACCAATACTAAAAATAACAAGTGGCTGAAATTGCAATGTATTGAGTTCATTCTCACTTTTCTCTTAGGTTCTATGGCAAAAGTTCCTCCTATGTTCATGGTGGTTTGGACAGCAATGGAAAGCCTGTGGATGCTGTATATGGGCAGACTGTAAGTTCTTGCTGGATTTCACTTAAAATGCAACTTGCCAAGCACATGAAATAACCGGTATCTCTCCTCCTGTAGGACATCCATAAGAAAGTAATGTCCTTGAATTTCAAGGATTGCCGAACTAAAATCCGGCATGTTGATGCCCATGCCACTCTGAACGATGGGGTTGTGGTACAAGTTATGGGTGAACTTTCCAACAACAGGCAACCCATGCGGCGCTTCATGCAGACCTTTGTGTTGGCACCGGAGGTAGGTTGTCACTTCTGCTAATGTAGCTTCATGGACGATGGCGTGTTTTATCTGACGTCAGTTTTAACTGCCAGTATGTAAAGGTGTGTTCACGTGAGCAAAGTACTCATTGGAAAGACTAGTATTTTGACTGGAAGCTGATGCGGAGCCTACAGCTTCTGCTATCGGTCTGCATGCTGATTAGTCCCTTTCGGTAGGGCTGATCAGTAAGTGGCCACCTACAATGGTCTCGGTGCTGTTTCCATTGTGGAAACTGGCAAAATGGAGCAGGACTGATTTTTAAATCTGTGTTAAAAACTGTGCGCAAGACCTAACACGGGAATCTCCTTTCATCAATTTCTACTCAAACTGCATCAAATACATCATACTGGTACGAGTTCTAATGTGATTTAATTTTACTTTTTTTAGGGCTCTGTGGCAAATAAGTTTTATGTCCATAATGACATATTCCGTTACCAGGATGAAGTTTTTGGTGACTCTGACACAGAACCTCCCGAAGGTATTTATCTACATATTCATCTTATCCTTGTTTACCCCGACCGTAATTATATGTATTCAGTGCAGTGAACCAAGCTGTTCCCACTGTCTGGTGTATGCACGGTGTAGTGCTGGAGGTATACACCCAGCTTTACTGAGGAGATGATGTAACCACAGCTCTGAAACATCAATCAAGGTGCAAGGATGTGGGTGCGGCAAGAGCCAGCATTCTTGACTAGAAAATGCTTATTAGCATATGTCAGGAGCAGTGAATAAAGATTCTCCGTATACATGAAATGAAAATTCAAGACAAGGGCACAACTGGGGACAACATGCTTGGACAGATAAGGTCGTGCTTAGTGAAATATGAACTGTTACTGTCAGGTTCCCCTTTTACACAGCCATCTAATGGGTAATTAGAATGAACCATTCGTTCTCAATAATTGAGGGAAGAGCGGCATTTACATGCAGCGGTCACCCCCTCTGTATGTGAACGAGCCGCCTCTACTCGTCCCCAGGCAGTCTTTGTTCAGCAACAGCAGCTCCCTCTATACAGAGCAATGTGCGGTTAGCCTGCAATGATCTTATGTCCCGCATAAAAGACTTTGGTCACCCAGTGAACTAGTGCTAGCTTGTTTGACCGATAACTGCATATTTGGTGATGGAGTGTTCCTAGAGATGCCTCTTCCTGATAGTTGCACCCAATTTTGGCCAGTGTAGAAGAGCCTTTGAAGTTTGGATCAGATAAGGCTACTTTCACACTAGCGTTAGCACGGATCCGGCACCTAAAGGGTGCCAACGGATCCGTGCTAACGCTATACAAGACACAGACATACATACATACTCCAGGGATGCCGGCAGCATGTCTTCACGCGCCTCCTGCGCGCAGTGATGACGATTCCCCACAGCGCCCTCTGCTGGGCGCAGTGGGGAAACGTCATAGCTGCGCGCAGAAGGCGCGTGAAGACATGCTGCCGGCGTCCCTGGAGTATGGGAGTATGTATGTCTGAGAGTATGTATGTATCTATGTATGTAAGACGGATCCGGAATGACTCCCCATTGGAAATCAATGGAGGACAGATCCGGATTACTGGTGTGTCCACACCAAACGGATCCGTCCCCATTGACTTTCATTGGGGGTCATTCCGGATCCGTCTTGGTGCGGATCCCTGGACCGGAGAGCAAACCGCAGCATGCTGCGGTTTGTTCTCCGGTCTGAAGACGGAACGGAATGCTTTCAGGAGCCAATCAATTGACAATGAATGGGGACAAAACTGAAGCGTTTTTTTCCGGTATTGAGCCCCTATAACGGAACTCAATACCGGAATTTAAAAACGCTAGTGTGAAAGTAGCCTGTTTTACAACTGCAGTTGGGGGGAGGGGGTGTTCCTGCTAGTTCAGTGATCTCCTGTTTCCTTAGGCAGAACTCATGGGGATACAAGTACAAAGGGAGGACTGAGGGGAGGTGTCAGAGCTGCATGTAGTTACTGACCCACATGGGAGCAACCTCTGGACTGGTGGACAGACTGGAATCGCATGATACACTCGCAGCTGCCCAAAATGAAACGGTTTACAATGTATGGGTGAATTACCCCGCTAGGATATTGCTGGAGCCTTCTATGTGTTTAAAAAAAAAAATAAAAGCTTTAAAGGGAACCTATCATCTCCGAAACACCCCCTGAACTAGAGTAAGCGTTGTATAGTGTAAGTGATGCTGAATCCGAATATGTAAGTTTTATCTTCATACTCACTTCCATTCTGATGTTGTGCTCTGACAAACCTGCAGTAAAATGCACTCACTGGACTCCAGTGCTCACTCATATAATGGAGAGGACTCAAAGAAGAGTCCAGTGAGTGCATTTTACTGCAGGTTTGTGGGAGCACAGCGTCTGAATGGAAGTGAGTATGAAGATAAAACTTACATATTCAGATTCAGCATCACTTACACTATACATCTCTTACTGTAGTTCAGGGGGTGTTTCGGAGGTGACAGGTTCCCTTTAAGTGATTGGAGACCCGTTCGAGATGGATCAGTCTGCTTCCTACTTGAGAGATTGGATGTTATAAACAGAAGGAGCTCATGGCAGCTCTTTACATGACAAAGGGGTACACTGAGCCAGGTCACATCCACAGGATACATTGTCTTGTGATTGTTTCAGTACCATTAGGGTGAGATTTCTAGAACTGTACTTCCCAAGAGCTGGGATATTCATTTTAATTTGGTATTTACTTTTAATTAAGAATCCGATGAGGAAGTAGATGAGCCTGAAGAGAGGCAGCAAACTCCGGAAGTGGCTGCCACAGATGACGGCGCATACTATGATCAGACTGGCACGTAAGTTACATTCCTCCTCTGTTTAGTCAGCCAGCTTAACTGGTAATATTACTCTCCCGTACTACTACTGTTACTACCATTTTAGAAACAATGACTTGGATGAACCACTGGAAGAGCAGATTGTAGAGCCTGAACCCGAGCCAGAGCCTGAACCAGAGCAAGAACCCGAACCAGAAGTGACTGAAGAAAAATGTGAGCCCGTATCTGAGGAACCTGCTCCAGAAGAGGAAGAGGTGGTTGAAAAGAGCCCATCCCCTCTTCCTGCAGATCCAGCACCAGCAGTACAAGAAGACTCGAGGGTAAGTGGCCTTAAAATGAACTTGAGATGACCGAGCTGTGATCATAATGTAGAAGTATTTCTAATTATCATTCAATATTTTTTAGGCATTCTCATGGGCTTCTGTAACAAGCAAAAACCTTCCACCCAGTGGGGCTGTCCCAGTGTCAGGAATACCGCCACATGTTGTCAAAGTTCAGCCATCACAGGTAAGCTATTTATCTAGGTTTTGTCTGATGTAGATGGTCTTGACACATCCTCTGCCCACCCCAACGTCAATCGTGATCCGTCCTAGTCAGCTGGTTATTGCCTCCAGTGGTCATATGAGGCTTCTTTAAAGGCGTTGTATGGGGAAGGAGACGTCAACCCCTATGGTCCCCACCTGTGACATGAAATTATGAAGAAAATCCTCACTCTTTTGGGACGTTTATATAAGCTCTTCTTGGTTTGCCTAGTATGTCTTAGTCATACATCTTCATTTATCGTTGATTAGATGCAATTTCATGCTAAAAGTTAATTACTTATATAAACGTAGAGGGTTCCACAAACAAAATTTTACGTAGCCAACAACTGCGTTATGTTAAAGGGGTTGTCCGGGTTCAGAGAAGAACCCGGACATACCTGCAATTTCACCCAGGCAGCCCGCCTGAAGAGGACATCGGAGCATCCTATGCTCCGATGCCCTCCTTTGCCCTGCGCTAATTAGCGCAGGGCAAAGGAATTTAGCCAGGTTCCGGTGACGTACCGGTCCCTGCCGGGCAGAGGCTTCCGCCCGGCAGTGAGTCGGTGACGTCATCGGCGCTGATGGACGGGCTTTAGCGCTGCCCTAGCCAGTAAAACGGCTAGGGCAGCGCTAAAGCCGGCCCATTAAGGCCGGTGACGTCACCGAACTCACTGCCGGGCGGAAGTACCCGCCCGGCAGCGAGTATTTATAAACAAAAGAGACCTTGCCCTGCGCGATCTAGCGCAGGGCAAGGGGGGGGCATCGGAGCATGAGATGCTCCGATGTCCTCTTCAGGCGGGCTGCCTGGGTGAAATTGCAGGTATGTCCGGGTTCTTCTCTGAACCCGGACAACCCCTTTAAGTGGGTTTTTGCTTCTTCCGAGCGCTCATTATAGTAATGCCCTGCTGAGTACTGTTATGTCCTAAACTAAGCATGGCATTCTCTTTTATTTTAGCCCCGACCTGAAGTTAAAACTGATAACCAGACGTCACAGAGACCACCACAGAGAGATCAAAGAGTCAGAGAACAGAGGATTACAACAGCTCCTCCACGAGGAGGGCCCAGACCCGGTGAGTATACATTGAAGTAGCCCGCAGCAATCCGATTCCAGCTTGAAAATGACTTGGTTGAGTCGGTATGCAACAAAAAGGGCTGAAGAAGTTTTATATGACCTAACTCCAGGCAAAGTATAGAACATGTCGTCTTTCAATGGGGCTATCCCATCAAAATCACTATCGCCTATCCTCAGATTAGGTGATAATTGCATGATCACTGGGAGTCTGACAACAGGGACCCCGTAAAGAACAGGATAGAGGGTCCCAGAGTTCCCTTTGTGAATGGAGTCATGGTATGTCCACATGATCTCCCTTCACCTCACCTCTGTGTCTAAGTTCTCTTCTCTGTTCTGCCTTGGTGTAAGGCTCTGTTCACACTACTGTCTGTACACTATTGTTACAAACCTCAAATACACAATCCTGTAGGTTTCTAATTTCGAGGTCTTCCCTGGAGACCTGGTGCTTAGAGACTAATCTATTTCAATACATGGCAGACCTGTTCCGGTGTCAACATTTAGTTCACATGGTGGAAATACCTTTGAAAAATCCATTGGGTTAATCCATGTGCAGATAGTGTGGAAAGAACATGTCCTTTCTTGTCGTGGTTTTGAGATCTTCGTGGTGTTGGGTTTTTTTTTTTTTTTTTTTTTTTTATGCTGCTCCACACCTGGATTTCGATCCACTCGGTGGCCACAACCCACATGTGACCACCCACCATGAAAACCACAGCAAGAATTGCTGTCAGAGGATGTTCATTGAAACCAATGGAAAGTGGAATGCGCAAGGATTTCAGTATGGAATAGACTGCAGAATCCTTGTGGAAAGTCTTCCAGATGAATGTATGCTCATAATGTTTGTTACCTTACAGTGAGAGAAGGTGAACAAGGAGAGTTAGAAACGCGACGCATCAACAGGTATCCGGATAGCCATCAGTTGTTTGTAGGCAATCTGCCTCACGATGTAGACAGGAACGAGCTGAAGGAGTTTTTCCAGAGTAAGTTTCTTCAGTATGATCTATACATGTGATCTCTGTGGTGTCATTTATTAGCAGTCTTGTGAATATTTTGACATGTTTTCCAGCTTACGGCACTGTTGTTGAGCTGCGTATAAACAGTGGTGGAAAGCTTCCCAACTTTGGCTTTGTGGTATTCGATGATGCTGAACCAGTGGCGAAAATCCTTAGCAACCGAGTAAGTGTCTTTTTCTATATATCTATAACTTTTTTTTTTTTTGTGTGTGCACCTATAGCTTTACTCATGCATGCTAGGCAAGTCAACTGATTAGTGGACATGCCATTAAAATCCGTTTGCGAGGGCATCCCCACTGGCCCCTAGTGGCTGATTGTTTCTTAACAGTCGGGTACATGTTATCTGCTGGGTGTAGTAGCAGCTGAATCATGTACATACGTCATTCTGGTCATGCAGACACTGTAGCCGTGCCCGTGATCACTGCAGAAGCCTGGCTGTAACAGTTAGAAGGGTTGTTCGAGCAGCCAAGGCCTTAGCAATGGACCAGGTCGAGACGAGGCCATTTATCCTGTGGATAGGGGATAATAATAGAACTGGAATCCTCTTTAAGTGCTTTGTATACAGCGATGGGGACAGAAGGGGAGTCTGGGTGCCATTGACAACTGGCTCGCTGTTCCAGCAGTGTCAACCAATAGATTTTTACATATGAATTGTACAAAAACGGACAAATAATGTACCATGCTTGGTATTGCTGTGACCTATAGACTATAGGGTATTAACAGCATAACGTTTATAACTCAAAGCAAACCCAAATCTGGGAAATGACGTTGAAATAAGCCTGGACCTGGTCGTTGAGAGGTTAAATGTGTTTGGCTAGTTAGGATATTTTTTGGGGGAAAAACTTGCACTAAATATCTCAAGAACCTCACCATAAATTGCCAAAACTGCTCATTCTAATGTAATTTACTCTTCCCGCAGCCAATCATGTTCCGTGGAGATGTCCGCCTGAATGTGGAAGAGAAGAAGACCCGTGCAGCTAGAGAGGGTGACCGTCGTGGTGAGAGGCCTCGTGGCCCTGGAGGACCGCGTGGAGGTCTTGGAGGCGGTCTGCGAGGGCCACCACGTGGTGCAATGTCACAGAAACCTGGCTTTGGGGCTGGAAGGGGCGTTCAAGGTCCACGCCAGTGATTTGGGTTTTCTGGGTTTTTTTTGTCTTTGAGTGGCTTCTAACATCAGATTGGGTACAGCCCTCTTCTGTCCTGCAGCCTTCTGAAACTTGGGTCTTGGATGTCTTGGCATATTTTCCCAACGTGACGGACTGCTACACTTCACCTGTCCCATCCCAATTGTGTTGCAATTTTACAGATTTTTTTTTTTTTCTCCCTCTTCTTGACTCTGTTCCCAGAATCCAGCATTTGTTGGACAGTGTATTTTAGGGGATAAAAGGAATAACGGATAATTAAGCATAATGCTGTCTTCAGAAGTCAGATACAATGGAACATTACCTGATTTTAGGCAAATCCACCGGTGTGATTTTTGAATGCTGGTGTAGCATCTGGGTTTCTGACTGATGGAAAATTTGACACTTTACTCGATGCCCTTTGTAGAAAAGGCTCGCCCTTGGCACAGTATTCAGGTGTTGAGAGTAGATTATATCCTTTGAAGCTGTGAGTAGTGATGAAGATGCAAGTGGCTTACAGCAGCTACTTCAAATCTCCATCCGCGCTGTTTTACTTCATAAAAATAAAGGGTTCATTGGAATTTCTATACTAACATTTTTTTTATACGCCGCTATCGTGGAAATGACAACGAAATCATGGAAACTACTGTTTTACCACTCAAATTTTGGATTTTGGGATAGGTTTTAAATGTCTTGCTACTTGACTTTAAAACACATTGAATTTGTGATTATTTTTTCTTTTTCTTTTTTTTTTTTGATAGGGATTTTTTTTCCTCCATGGTTTTTAGTTTGTATTTGTAAAAAAAACAAATTTCAAAAAGAGCAAAATTGTTGTGCCTTCTATTTATCTCTCATTCCAGTCTCAGCAAGTTATTAAAAATAAAATGCATAAAAATTTGAAGTTTGTGTTCAGAATCCCAGCTTTATGGCTTTTTGATGGATTGCGTGTTTTAACTCTAATATGGAGCTTCATACTGGGATTATTGTGCCTTGCTTAGCTGTACAGTTAATACAGTACCGACAGGTCCATAGGTAGATTGTATTTTGCTGTACACAATCTGCATTGGTTGCTGAACTGTAGCATCTGTACTTGAGCTGGTACCATTTTAAAATCTGGTGATGCTTTAGGACTAATGGCTTTATCATGGCTGACATACCTAGGCACCCTGTGTTTCTGCGTGGTTAGATCACCATATAAACCTGTGATGCCAGCTTACCATGCAGGGTGGAGGGGGGGCTTAGGTAGGTCTTGGTGTTGTGGTCGTAACATGGATGCTACAGTACAGCTTGTGTCACTACTGTCTGAAATTAGCCTAGGGCCACTTTCTCACTGGATTAATGTGGTCAGTATTTGTAAGCCAAAGCTAGGGGTGGCTTCTGAACGTGGGAAAGATGCAGCAAACCTTTCCATTACTGTTTCTTTTCGGTGCAGATTGTAGCCCAGGCTTTGGTTTACAAATGCTGGCTGAAATACGACATGCAAGTGGCAACATGAGCAAAAAAAGTACCTGGAATACACTTCTGCCACAGGCCATAAAGTGGATATCTGCCTTAGAGGACCTGTCCCCATGAAATGCAGGGCAATCTACAGGCAGCAGGAGGAGCTGAGCAGATTAATATAGAATTTTTATAGAAAGATTAGGTAAAACTTACGGGTACCTGCACACGGATGCAGGTCAAAGCATTGAAATTGTGCATTACTGCACCAAAATCACCAATTTCTAACAGCGGTTTTTGGTGCTGTTTTACTGTAGATCTCACCCTTCATTGGAAAAGGGTGAAATCTGCAACTAAGATGTTGACATGGCTTTTTAAGCAGAATTTTGGCACAGACAGACACCGAAATTTCAGAGAACTCGCCAGCGGCCACCTCCTCTGCCTCCCATACATCTCAATGGGAGGCAGCACTGAGGATTGTGGAGCACAGGCTAAAGCTGTGGCTGCTCCAAGAAAGGACACGTCCCTTCTTTAAGCCACTGCTCCGCGATCCTCAGTGCTGCCTCCCATTGAGATGTATGGGACATGGCCGCCAGTGGGTTCCCTGTGAAATTTCCGCACCAAAATCCCACTCAAAACCACTGTGAGAACATCAGCTTACACTTTGCTGGTACTGTACTATGCTGTGGTTTTTCTGCATGGTGGCCTACATTTTATGTTTAGTGACTGACGACCATCTCTGTATACACACTTACACAGGGAATGCTGTTAATCACTGGTAAGACGGCCCCTGTGTACAACTGAAGTAAGAAGTAGTGGATGTAAATGTCTAAATTAGTAGTTTTACAAAATCTTTACTCAAACTAAACGAATCTGCTCAGCTTCTCCTGCTCCATAACATACTGCCTGCAGATTGCACATTCTGTGGTGACAGGTTCTCACAGGAATGAATGGAGAAACTGACTCCCTGTCAGCGCACAGCGTCGACCACGTGACACAGCTAAAGCCCAGAAGGGAGTGGATATCTAGTACTGTCACCGGTAAGATTACCTTCACTGCAGTTTACATCATTTACCCTTCGGATGGGCCGGAGAATAAAAATGTTTGTGGGAGTGCTTTTAAGGTGGACCTTTCACCACTCCTGACATGCCTGGTTTAATAGCTTCATGCATTCTCCATGTAATAACAATCCTGGAGCATCTATTCTTATGTCTGTATGTTGTGCCGTTCCTTTATTATTTCTACTAGAAGTTATGAATGAATTGCTATTTGCCTTCAGTAAGGGAACATCGCTCCAGCTCTGTACATGTACGGTGCTGGTACCGAAAGAGTTAAAGGGAGCCTGTCACCTCATTTTCACCTATATAACTAACAGCAGTTCCTCACAGAAGATTGCACACACATCCCAGACATACCTGTGTGCCCTGTGTGTTTGTATGCCATTTTCAGAAAAAGCACTTTTATTCTGCTGGAAAACAGCTCCCAAGTGCCCGGCTGAAAGTAAAAACAGCTTCTCTCCCGACTCGATTTCTAACAGCTATATCTTGTGATATACTGAATATAATGCTGATTTTGGAATGGCAGCTTTCAAAGAAGGTCAGAACCAATCTGCTACCAATCCCAAGATATGAGCAAGCTAAAGCAGCCCTCCCCTCTGTCTGGTTTGCTTTGGGCTCTTGCAGCAGCAGAGCTGGGCACTTAGGAGCTGTTTTTCTGCAGAATCAGTGCTTTTCCTGGACATGTAATAGACACAAAGTGCACACAGGTACAAGTGCATCTCAATAAATCAGAATATCATCATTGTTTTTTTTTTTTTTTTTTTTCTCCAGTAATTCAGTTTAAAATGAAACATATAGAGAGTCATTGCAAACAGAGTGAATGTTTTCAAGTGTTTGTTAATGTTGATTATGGCTTACAGCCAAGGAAAACCCAAAATTCATTCTCGGAAAATTCGAATTATTAACCCAAAACGCCTGCAAAGGCTTCCTAAGCCTTTAAAAAGGTCCCTTAGTCTGGTTCAGTAGGCGACACAATCATGGGGAAGACTGCTGACTTGACAGATGTCCAGAAGGCTGTCATTGACACACTCCACAAGGAGGGTAAGCCACAAAAGGTCATAGCTAAAGAAGCTGGCTGTTCACAGAGTGCTGTATCAAAGCATATTAATGGAAAGTTGAGTGGAAGGAAAAAGGGTGGTAGAAAAAGGTGTACACACACACACACACACACACACACACACACACACACACACTGGAAGGAAAAGGGGTGGTAGAAAAAGGTACACACACACACACACACTGGAAGGAAAAGGGGTGGTAGAAAAAGGTACACACACCCACCCACACCCCCCAGACAGAGACATGGTCTACAAGTGTCGCATTTCATGTGTCAAGCCACTCGTGACCAATAGACAACACGAGAAGCGTCTTACCTGGGCCAAGGAGAAAAAGAACTGGACTGTTCTCAGTGGTCAAAGGTGGTGTTCTCAGATGAAAGCAAATTTTGGAAATAAAGGTCCCAGAGTATGGAGGAAGAGTGGAGAGGAACTCAATCCAAGCTGCTTGAGGTCTGGGATGAGGTTTCCACAATCAGTGATGGTTTGGGGAGCCATGTCATCTGCTGGTGTAGGTCCACTGTGTTTTATCAAGACCAAAGTCAGTGCAGTCATCTACCAGGAAATTTTGGAGCACTTCATGCTTCCCTCTGCTGACAAGATTTTTGGTGATGGAATTTTTATTTTCCAGCAGGACTTGGGACCTGTCCACACTGCCAAAAGTACCAATACCTGCTTTAATAACCACAGTATCACTGTGCTCGATTGGCCAGCGAACTTACCAGATCTTAAAGGGGTATTCTCATCTTAGACAATGGGGGCAAATTGCTAAGATATGCCCCCATTGTCTTATAGGTGCGGGTCCCACCACTGGGACCCGCACCTATATCCAGAACGGAGCCCCCGAACTGAATAAGGGTGCACTGCGCATGCGCAGCCGCCCTCCATTCATTTCTATGGGGCCGCCGAAAATAGCCGAGCGCTGGCTCGGCTACTTCCTTCGGCTCCATAGAAATGAATGGGAGCAGTGGCCACGCATGCGGGCTGTGCTCCCATTCATTTCTATGAGCGCAGCGGGGAGCTGCGCCTGGTGGTGGCCGGAAACCCGGGGTCCTCCAGTCGCAGTGCTCCCCGCTCCGTTCTGGATATAGGTGTGGGACCCGCACCTATAAGACAATGGGGGCATATCCTAGCGATATGCCCCCATTGTCTAAGATGAGAATACCCCTTTAACTCCATAGAAAATCTATGGGGTATTGTCAAGAGAAAGATGAGACACCATACCCAACAATGCAGACGACCTGAAGGCTGCTATCAAAGCAACCTGGGCTTCCATAACTCCTCTGCAGTGCCACAGGCTGATCGCCTCCATGCCATGCCACATTGATGCAGTCATTCATGCAAAAGGAGCCCCAACCAAGTATTGAGTACATTTACTGTACATACTTTTCATTTGGTCAACATTTCTGTGTTTAAATTTTTTTTTTACAGTTGGTTTAATATAATATTCTAATTTATATTATATGACTTTTGGGTTTTCCTTGGCTGTAAGCCATAATCATCAACATTGACAGAAATAAACACTTGAAAAAGTTCACTCTGTTTGTAATGACTCTATATAATGTGTTTCACTTTTTTAATTGAATTACTGAAAAAAATATTATATATACAGTACAGACCAAAAGTTTGGACACACCTCATTTAAAGAGTTTTCTGTATTTTCATGACTATGAAAATTGTAGATTCACACTGAAGGCATCAAAACTATTAACTAACACATGTGGAATTATATACTTAACAAAAAAGTGTGAAACAACTGAAAATATGTCTTATATTCTAGGTTCTTCAAAGTAGCCACCTTTTGCTTTGATTACTGCTTTGCACACTCTTGGCATTCTCTTGATGAGCTTCAAGAGGTAGCCACCTGAAATGCTATTTCAACAGTCTTGAAGGAGTTCCCAGAGATGCTTAGCACTTGTTGGCCCTTTTGCCTTCACTCTGCGGTCCAGCTCACCCCAAACCATCTCGATTGGGTTCAGGTCTGGTGACTGTGGAGGCCAGGTCATCTGCCGTAGCACCCCATCACTCTCCTTCTTGGTCAAATAGCCCTTACACAGCCTGGAGGTGTGTTTGGGGTCATTGTCCTGTTGATAAATAAATGATGGTCCAACTAAATGCAAACCGGATGGAATAGCATGCCGTTGCAAGATGCTGTGGTAGCCATGATGGTTCAGTATGCCTTCAATTTTGAATAAATCCCCAACAGTATCACCAGCAAAGCACCATCACACCTCCTCCTCCATGCTTCACGTTGGGAACCAGGCATGTAGAGTCCATCCGTTCACCTTTTCTGCGTCGCACAAAGACACGGTGGTTGGAACCAAAGATCTCAAATTTGGACTCATCAGACCAAAGCACAGATTTCCACTGGTCTGATGTCCATTCCCTGTGTTCTTTAGCTCAAACAAGTCTCTTCTGCTTGTTGCCTGTCCTTAGCAGTGGTTTCCTAGCAGCTATTTTACCATGAAGACCTGCTGCACACAGTCTCCTCTTAACAGTTGTTGTAGAGATGTGTCTGCTGCTAGAACTCTGTAGCATTGACCTGGTCTCTAATCTGAGCTGCTGTTAACCTGCGATTTCTGAGGCTGGTGACTCGGATAAACTTATCCTCCGCAGCAGAGGTGACTCTTGGTCTTCCTTTCCTGCGGCGGTCCTCATGTGAGCCAGTTTCTTTGTAGCGCTTGATGGTTTTTGTGACTGCACTTGGGGACACTTTCAAAGTTTTCCCAATTTTTTCGGACTGACTGACCTTCATTTCTTAAAGTAATGATGGCCACTCGTTTTTCTTTACATAATACAAATTCTAACAGTCTATTCAGTAGGACTATCAGCTGTGTATCCACCTGACTTCTGCCCAACACAACTCATGGTCCCAACCCCATTTATAAGGCAATAAATCCCACTTATTAAACCTGACAGGGCACACCTGTGAAGTGAAAACCATTTCAGGTGACTACCTCTTGAAGCTCATCAAGAGAATGCCAAGAGTGTGCAAAGCAGTAATCAAAGCAAAAGGTGGCTACTTTGAGGAACCTAGAATATAAGACATATTTACAGTTGTTTCACACTTTTTGGTTAAGTATATAATTCCACATGTGTTAATTCATAGTTTTGATGCCTTCAGTGTGAATCTACAATTTTCATAGTCATGAAAATACAGAAAGCTCTTTGAATGAGAAGGTGTGTCCAAACTTTTGGTCTGTACTGTGTATATATATATATATATATATATATATATACATATATATACACTAATGGGTGGACAGCTACTGCTTTAGACCCCTGAAGATGACACCTGTAGGGTCACAATGAGCAAGTTTGGATTTTTGTATTGCGGTGACAATCTGAACAATTCTAGATGTTTCAAAACCTGGATTATTTGCTTAAACTGTTCTTAAAGCTCACCTGAGTTTTCAAAAGTCTTTTTCAGCGTAATCTGCTGCACAGCTAGTTGCATTTCTCTCGCAAGCAGAGGGCATCTCCTTTCTGTGAAATCTGCCAGCAGTTAGTGCAATGATGTCCTTTTCCTTCCCACTATGTTTTCAGTTTTGGAGCTCACAGAACAGATAAGGATGAGGAAATCACACTTGCAGAAAGATGGGTGCCTCCTGTGATTTTCAGAAGCAGTTAATTTATCAGACTCGGGATCCTCGGCTAGCTCTGACATGCCCCCACTTCCTCCCTTCCCTCTTCTGTGTTTGTTACTAGGGACAGATCTTGCCTGACAACAGGCAGTGGACAGCAGATTAGTTTGGAGACCCCTAGTGGCCCTGATTTTATAGCTTTTTGTTTTGTTTTTTATTCTGGTGGATGCAGGCAGATTTTTTTATTTTTTTTTAAATGAAGCGATTTAGAAATTTTCTAGTTGCGCCATTCTCTATTAGATGTACTTGTGTTAAAGCACAGTGACTCTTAAAGATTCTTTAACATTGCTACACAATTGTTGGCCATCAGATAGGTAGCCAAAAATAAGCCTTTGAGCCTTAAAGGGGTTGTCCACTTTATTCATATTGATGGCCTATCCTCGGGATAGGTCATCAATATCAGATATGAGGGAGACCGATACTCGGCACTGCTGCCCATCAGCTTTTTGAAGAAAAGGCCACACTTATGCGAGCGCTGCCTTCTCATTATTTACCTGCTCGACATCACAGCGGTGAGTAGGTGTAGTTACGTTTACACTATCCCTTTCATTTCTATGGGATGGCTCCTTCCTGTATAGGACGAAGCCGTCCTGTAGAAGTGAATGGGATGGCTTGTAGAAGCTGATCTGATAGAGATGACCTGTCCTAAAGACAACCCCTTTAATCTTTAATGAAAGCATCAGCTTTTTGTTATCTGCATATGTGTATCCTGATCCAAGACATCTGATCTCCAGGGCTTACATGGTGGGCATGAGCCCTTTTGGATGACTGACTGTAAGAAAATGTAATATTTGGAGGTTTTCATTCATTTTCTTACCTTATCCTCATTGCAGTATAAAGGAAAGTATCTTTTTTGCTAGTTTCTGAATAACCTGAAGAGCGGGCAATGAAGACTAGGCCATTTTGTGGCATGGTCACCTTTGGAGTGGATTCAGCACTGGAACTCCACAGTAAGCTATTAGCAGGTTTGAGGGGAAACTGGTTTTATAGAATAACCTAATACAGCTGAGAACATAATAAATGGGGTTGTTTTGGCGGCTGTTTAGCATATGTGCTACCACTGTGGTCATGTAGTGAGATGGAAGACTCAAGACCTCTGTCCTGTTGACCTGTAGGAGTCCCAACAATGGGGCTCCTAGCAATAAACTGGCACCCGTTTTGTGAATTGTGAGACAACCCCTTCTATTGTTTGGAGCATTCACAGCTCTGTATTGGGTATGTAAAGATCGCATCACTAGAAGGGGCTTGGCGACATATCAAAGGCTTTGATCAGTGGGTGTCCCATTGCCAAGATCTTCACCAATCACTAGAACGAGGACAGAAAAGTACTCACATAGTCTCAATTCCATCTCCTGCAGCGGAGAGATTGTGCAGTATGTGAGTGCTTTTCTCTCGTTCCAGTGAACGGTGAGGGTCTTGGCACTCAGATCCCCACTTGTCGAAACCTCATTGGCGCTTTAAGAGATTAAGCACAGCATGCTGGACCTAAAAGACCAAAGATGTCCATTGTCCGCATGCTTCACTTTTCATTCTTCTAAAATAAGCACCAAAAACACAGAAAAATTTCAGAAAACTTTATTTTCAATATGAATAGCGATGAATGGTACGTGGGATAATAAATATATTTTTATTTGTATGTACAATAACAAATGCTACATTCCATGTTCAGACTCAGATATCTGTAAATGTTTTAATTTTTTTTTTCGTTTTTTTCTTTACAAGCCAAAAAAAAACAAATTATTTGCGTAACTTTTGCTCTTTTTCATGCAAAAGATTATAAGTTTTAGACACTGAATCATTTTTCTAGTGTTGCTCTGGCATTTTTAAAAAATAATTGCATAAAGAAAGCGCTTTGCGTTATTCGTCTTGGTCAAGCTGCAGGATATAGAAGCACTTGGCGCCACTGACATAGAGATATTACAGACGTCTGGAACCTATAATTTCTCTGTTACATTTACAGCAAATGTGCTCTTTTCTTCTGATCCATCTCTTGGCTTTGGAAAGTTTCTACATCACTGGGGGATAATGGGACAAAACTTTTGCGTCTCATCGAGAGTCATTGTCTGAGTATCTACCAATATTTATACAAAAGGCCTGGAGGGCTCCCAGATATACGATTTATTATTTAAAGACTTCTGTAAATAGATAATAGGCTTATACAGAATGGATGGTAGTCGTGCAGACTTGTGAGGTCCACTTAAAGGGGGTATTTCAGGGTTTTTTTTTTTTATTTATTTTTAAAATAAAAACTGGCCTTTCTTCCAACTTGTGAAGAAAGGATCATTTAGTTTATTTATTTTTTTTACTTACCCGTCTCTCACTGCACTTGCGTACACACACTCTCTCTCTCTCACTGGGCTCTTCCACCTGGTCCTGACCAGTTGTGTGCCCTTCTCTTTCTGTGCAGCTGAACATGAAAAGACGCGCAAGCATCTGGTTGGGAACCAGGCAGAAGAACAGGGACGTTGGTGGAGCGAGGGGCAATTAAGTAATGTACTAACTAAACAATCATTCCTCCACAGTTAAGGCTAGGTTCACATCAGTTTCCTTTTCCATTCTTCTAATCTGTGAGAAGAACAGAAAATAAAAAACAGATCCTTTATTTTGAGAATCCATTACTTTTCTTTTTTTTGTCTTCTGATGGATCAGAAGAACAGAATATGAAACGGTGAGGTCAATCAAGCCTTAGAGAAGAAAGGCTAATTTTTGTAAAAAGCTTGGAGAATTGTTTTAACGATCTTATGGGTTATCCCATCATTAGAAGTAACCTAATCGGTGGGGGACACAATTATCAGGATCCCCACTAAGGCTCAGAATGAATGGGCTGCAACGCCAGTTAAGCACTATTGGGGCCTTTACAGATTTCCCTAGCCAACAGTGCTCTGGCCTGCCATTTGTGCAGGGAACACCACACCACAGTCACTTCAACTGAGAACTGGAAGTACTAATTGAGATACTAATTGCCATCCAAAGAATGAACACTGTAGGCGACAGAATATAAAGCTGGTCATACCATAAGATTTTGGCTAGCCATGGCCAAATAGTTGTCTATGGTAACAGTCCTGCCACATACTTGTATTTTCAGCAGACCATGCGCAAATTTTGTCAGAAAGTAGTCCGCCATTACACTGGTCATTGCTCCCAACGAGTATCTTATATTATAGGACAGACTGTATTATGGATATGATCTCTGATACATGGTTCATGGAAATTGTTGTAAATTGGAAACAAAAACCCTATGGGCCGCAGTGTTTAAAGGGGTATTCCAGCTACAACCATTTATCACCTATCCGCTGCAGTAATTTCACGGGGCTCATTGAAATCAGTGAAATGTCTGTATAATGAGCTTGGTCCCATCCTTTATTCTGGTTTTCTAACTCATATGACCAGGGGTGGTCTATGTAGCATGCATATGCCCTGAGAGGAAGTAAAGAAAGGGATTTGCGTAAAGCAGACATCTATGCAAAAGCTTCAGTTTAGCTCTATGATGCTGGGTCTGCATTTCTGAAAATGCCAGAAAAGGTCATGTATGCTCCATGCAAACATACATGACTATATACTGTCCGGAGGAAGGCCTTCAGCTGCCCCAGTATCAGTGGAGCAACTGTCATAGTCTCCATCCATGGACTGCAAGTTGGTGGTGATACTTCCTCAGGCTAATCCCGGGTAACTAGTTCTGCGTATGCCACAGGTCGCATCTGGCACATGTGTAAATACAGGCAGATACAGAATCCCCTGTATATGTGAATCCGCCAGATGTGTCTATTTGTGTGCATAGAATTACAGGTACCCAGGAACAGCCCAAGAAAGCAACGCAGCCATATTGAAGCCCGTGGACATGGAGCATACATGACTGCTTATGGCATTTTGAGAAATGTTATGGGAAAATGGCCCACACTTATGTTAAAATGCTGCGGTAAAACAACACTTATGAAGATATCCTCTTTACTCAGTGTTACTATTTTCCAACTGGAAAAAATATCTATTCTATTTCTTACTTCTTCCCTCCTGAGGTTAGACTGAGAAGACCAGATTAAAGTAAAAGGGCAGAGTTTAAGCTTATGTGGAGGGGTTGTCCAAGATTAGAAAAACCTTAAAACAGCCCCTCACGTGTCCACAGGTTCTATGACAGCTGGACTCCAATACCACACACAAACCTGTAGACAGAGGAAAGCGGCCATGCCTTCTAATCCTGCAAGAACCCCTTTAGCACCAAGCAATTAGAAGCTATGCCCCTTTTAGGAAGATCCAACTCTTTTCAACCAGCCAAAACATGGACAAAATTCCGTTTTGCAGGCTTAGGGCTAGATACTGTATAAAAGAAATAACTAAAAAATTGTAAAATAATAAAAGTACATGTCGTATAATTCATTTCCCACTAATGTTCAATAATGTATAAATATTGGATGCATCAGTTGGTATTTTCCATTCTAGAAGTCAGGTCTGAAATTCTTTAGAAGGAATTTAGGAAGACCCGTCTTGCGGTGCTCACGCATAAAAATTAGCAAATTTTGGTGCACACCATTTTTATGCAAAAAATTGTGACTATTTCTAATTTTACGGCACTCTTGTCACATGGGTGGTAAAGTGGGAGTGGTTTGTTGGGTGGGTAGATATAGGACAGATTTATTAAATGAGACTTTTTCAAAAGGTCACAAAAATGGTGCACTCTTACTCCACTAGGCGAGGTAGTGTAAAACTTGCAGTAACATCTCAGGACACAAGTGCCAGACTCTCCTGATCTTGTACTTAATGACTGGGTGGGGATAACCAGATGTATGAACCCCCTATTTGACCCCTGACCACCATGGAACAAAATATTAACCCTTAACACTATACCTAAGATCGCCAGGCACAACCCTCTATTTTATACTAGGCCACAGAAAGAAATATCAATCTCCCTACAAGAAAATGGGCATTGCCTGCCTAGACCAACAACCCTAATGAAAATAACCACTTTGCCACTTTGGGCCACCAAGAAAGTTATAATGAATATTCATTTGTTTTCCTATTTTCTTTTGTCTAAATGAATGCATCCTTTAGTCCATATAAGATACCAGTATATTGATTGGTATCTTCTACTAAATAACGGAGCTTTTAAGGGGTCGCACAGGCCAACCTCTATTCAGAAGCTAAGCTACTAAATTTTGAGGATTTGGGCTATTTCGCTCCTAGAACCCCCTTATATCAGCTGGAAAACTATCTATCTATTGTTGCCCACTGTTTTCAGTACTTCTCTCATATATTCTTTACTAGGCTTTGTGTCTCTTCTTTCAGAAGAAGCTTGTTCCTGACTACCCCTGGCCTAATGCAGTGTTACATGTAGGACCTGTAGGGACTCCATGCAGGTCCGGTGCTGTGTGGATTTTCTCTAATTGTATATTAGTAGCAGTATAATATTATGCCTGCTAGAAGATGTCATAGATCCCACCAGCGTACAGAGGAGAAGAAGGGCACGGTGGGGCATAAAAAAGTCAGAGCACCCCCTATTGAGACTTTTTAAACTTATGTACGCCTAAATTTAGACGCCAGCAATATTTTTACCCCATCCCTGGCACTGGGAGGAGTGGGAACTGGGCTATTGGCCTCTGCAAATTCACTAACATTTTTACCTGTTTGTTTGGATAAATGATGACTGAAATCCACTCCAGTCCGGTATTTTACTTGGTTGGGGGAAATTTATCATCTCCCTGGGCCAGTTTTCTGGCAGATTTTGTTGCAAAAAAGCCATCCTCACCACTTTCTGAAAAGGGGCTTAGTGAGGATGGGGAGGAAGTGGGCCCACTTTCCGAAAAAGGGGAGTGATGAGGGTAGGAGAGGAGGCGCCAAGGGGCCCAACATATTTATCTTTATTTGTGCCAGTTTTCTAATGCAAATGAAAATAGAAATCTACAACAGCTCTGAGCCCCTGTAGATTTAATTCAGGCGCACGGACTGCGGACTGTATGTGCCTCAGCAGAAATTAGGCGCATCCTCCCGCAGAACAGGGGATGGGATAAATCCCCCTCAAGAGTTTGTTTCATGAATACATTAGAAATATTATAGCTGCTCTCCAGTGATTTGATAACTTCTTTATAAATGGATGCAATTTACTGATGTTCTACCAACTAATACATGAAACCTGGGCGACACATCACGTTAAGAATTTCTCTACAACATAAAAGCAAAGTGCTTATAATCTATTAGTCTATGGCCTCTTTCACATGAGCCGCATAGTTTATGTACCAGAACCTGTTGATAATGTTAATGAATAGGGCTATTTATGTGGGCATATAATTTCTGCCAGTATTTGAAATCCACAGTATTTCTGAGTTTTGTTCAAGTATTTACTTCCAAATACGCTAATTACAGTCTGTGGGAGACGTGCAGGAAGGAAGAAATACACATGTAAATCCAGATGAATCACTGAAGCAATACTGATGACCGTATGGATGGTATATAATCCGGAATCCGTTCATATTCTGGAGGCAGAACGCGGAAGAGCTTCAATCCGCTCATGTGAAAGAGGCCTATAGGTGTGGACAAAGGTTATATTAAAGTGCTTTCCGTATGGAAAATCCATAAAGTGCAATCTTAAAAAAGTAGCCTCTGAAGTCACCGAGAAAATCTCTCAGAAGTTATAAGGAACCAGTCACTGGCACAGATAGATGTGAAGCCATGGGTTCAAATAGTAAAACCTCAATACAAAGTGCAAGTCAGGAGACGAAAAATGGCTATGCCCCTCCCATTGGAGGGCGTTTATGACACCTTTGAGCAAGACTTGTATTTCCAAGAACGTCACTGACTGGCACTTCAGGGGCTACAAGGTGGGCACAGCCACTAGTTCAGCTTTGATAGCCTAAAAGGTGGCTGTCCTGGTGACAGGTTTGATTTGAGAAATGTAGTTGTGCCTGGTGGGTGTTATTGCAGCAGATCAAACTAACAAATGTACTCAAAATATAAAAGAAAAGATTTCTGAATCCCCACCAACTTCAGTTTATTGCTCAAACATACACTTTCATGTTAGGACTCATGCACGTGGCACAGCCATGTGCATTGACCCAGTATGGTGGCACACAGAGTCCTGTGGTTTAGTGTGCTCCCATATGGTGCCTCTGTGAAGCACCATATTCTCCCCTAGACATAACACTTCTAAGGGCCAATATCTCTATAATATAGTTTTTCATATGAAGAGAAAAAAATCTCTATATAAATTAAAAGGTATAGAAAGGTCCAGCTCAGACCCTCAGAATCTGTGATGAGACAACCCCTTTCATATTGGAGATCCCCGGCGAACAGCTGATTTTGCTGAGGGACGCCATGGCCAGCAGTGTCCTGCTGCAGTAGAAATACATTATTACATGACCATTTAGATGAATATCTGTCCATGTAACGTGACATAGATGACTCAGGTTCTCCAGAATGGCTTTCTGCTCTGGCTCAAAGAAGGGTGTTCTTTGGGAGGAACTCCTTCTATGATGTCCATATGCCATAACAGGGCATATGGATGGAAGATGTCTTCATGAGACATCCCCTTTAACACAGTCCTGTGTTGAATCCTAAGGGTACGGCTGCACTGCGATTTTGTGAGTGACACGTGTTGCACTTGTGTAGGAGGGCTGCCACAGGAATGAATTGGGTTGCAGAGTGACCATGACACTTAAATCCAAGGTCGTGGTCACATCAAATGTGCGAGTCCCTGCGCAACCCCATTCCTTCCTATGGCAGCCCCTGCTATCTTTGGTCGCTCAACAGCCGTCACTGCCAAAATTGACATGTAGCCAAACCCTTATAAATAAGGACAAATCTCAATCCAGTGATGGCAGGAAATATAGGGATCTAACATGGATGACACATCCAGTTGCCTCTTCTTTGTTTCTTCTGATGAAATCCACTTCAACAGGAAATTTATCGCTCTAATGCAACCAAAAATACAATGCTGTAATTGTGCCTTTTTGATATGTAGTTGCTATATCAGGTCTACAAGTTTTCAATGAAATAATTCTGCAATACACAGCAACAACACTAGGTGGCAGAACAGCCCTTCGCTTTAAATGGCGTTTTCTATGGGAAATTGTCACTGTGTTGTGAGCGCTGTAGATTTTCCTATACGAGCAGACTCTATCACCGGTATTTTAATATAATCCGAAAGGAAACAGCAGTTGTGATCATTAGCAGCAGATGATTCTCAGAGCTCTAAGCAATCTCAGGGCTGTAGAATTGTTTCTTTCACATTTGAAAATTATTTTCTTCGAATGTTTAGGCTGAGAAGATTAGAAAGATAATTGGAGCAAATTTTAAAATTGTGAATCTTCCCAAGAGTATTGTAAGCAAAGTGGCATATCCTCAAGTAAAGTCAAGTCATTTCAGTCACCTGAATGAAAGCAGCTGCTTCTGGGTTTCACAGACCCCAGTGATGTCACTTAGTGACATCATTAAAGGGGCTCATTTAGGCTAGGGCTACTCAAAGATGTGTTGCGCGACAATCTTACAGTGTAACGTGTCACACGACATTCATGTCACACCAATGTCACACAACATTTTTATAATGATAGTCAATGTTGTGGCACTGCGATATGCTGCGCCTGCAACGTGACAGTCGCTCAAAAATCCAACTTGGATGGAGTTTTTGCAACAGTCGCGTCGCAGTCGCATTGCAACACCATTGACTATCACTATAAAAAAAGTCATAAGACTTTTCTATGACAAGAAGTCATGCAACAAATGTCTCCGTGTAGCCCTAGCCTTAGACAATTTCTTTTTGTTAGCAGGGCTACCAAAGGATAAGCTAATTACAGGCTACTTCTTTCTGGATATCCCAGCAATCAGCTGTAATGTGTGGGGAAAGTCAACAACAAGGGTTCTTCTGCAGCGCCACCACAGCATTATAAAGCATTACATGGTTCTCATTAGGATCCTCATTAGGAACTAGACTCTCTGCTCTAATAGACCAGAAGCCTGAATAGGCAACCCTCTTCTATTATCAGTTCTCCAATGGGCTATTTGAAAATAATTTTGAAAAACCAGATATGCCTACAGTATAATGATGGGTTCTAAGTCATTTAATTTACTCATTGATTCTTTAATAGAGGATGGATTGCCCGAGAACAGACAAAATGTAGTCAAGATTAGTGTTGACTGAACTTCTGTTTTTAAGTTCGGCGTACAAGGTTCGGTTATCTAAGAATTCCGTTATCAATTCCGCTACCACGGACCATAAGTTATGATCCGTGGTAGCGGAATCCATAACGGAATTCTTAGATAACCCGAACCTTGTACGCCGAACTTAAAAACAGAAGTTCGCTCTTCCCTAGTCAAGATGGAAAAATGGATCAATGAGGGCCAAATGTTCTGATTGACCACCCCTAGTATAGAACAAAGTAGAGTAAGGAAGACTTCCCATGGTAATACAGTTACACAGTACGGTTAAAAAAAGACATATCTTTATCATGTTTATATTCAGCTTATTCATTCTTCTGCTCCTTGAATCACACAGTGGGTTTTTTATGCAGTTCTTCTGAGCCAAAGCCAGAAGTGGCTTCATTATGAAGAAGTCCCCACCTTATATTTCCTATTCCATTTGAATCCACTCCTGGTTTTGGCTAAAACAAAAAATTACCACAAGGCTGGGTTCAAAGATAGTTTTTTGTGGCGTTTTTGCCAACTTTTAGAGTTTTACATTTTTTTTTGTCAAAAATGCCAACTTGAGATGTTAACTGAAGGTCTATGGGAATTTTAAAATGCAGCACACACGTGTGTGTTTTTTTCATAGCGATGTTTTTTCAATATGTGGTGCATTTTGTGTGCCCATTCTAGCAATGCTGTTTTTTTCAGTAATAATTCATGAAAAAACATAATCTACCTCCCTTCAAGCTGACACTTCATGTAAGTAGCAGGCATTGCACACTTCAGGTCAACTCCCAGGTGAACTTGAGCACTGATCTCCAAAGAGAAAAGGATATCCAGCAACAGCTTCAATTAATAAAATCATATACGCTTTAGGCCTTGTTCACACTTCAGTTATTTGATCAGTTATTTCCATCAGTTATTGTAAGCCAAAGCCAAGAACGGGTCAAAAACACTGAACAGGTGCAAATATTTCCATTACACCTGATCACTGTGTAGCCTCCACTCCTGGTTTTGGCTCACAATAAGGCTGCATTCACACGTCCGTGTGTCTGCTGTCCGTGTTTTGCGGATCCGCAATTTGAGGATCCGCAAAACACGGACAGCGGCCATGTGCAGTCCGCAATTTGCGGACCGCACATAATAGAAATGCCTTTTCTTGTCCGTGGATCCGGACAAGAATAGGATATGTTTTATTTTTATCCGGAGCCGCGGAACGGAAGTGAAAGTGAATGGTTCCGCATCCAGTCCTCAACGTTGCGGACGCCATTCACGGAAGTGTGAATGGAGCCTTACTGATGGAAATAACTGATCAAATAACTGACGTGTAAACAAGCCGTTAAAGGGGTTTTCCCACATTTTGATACTGATGACCATTTTCAAAACCCATCTCTATAGAGAAAAATAAACGCCTGGAAGAAAACATAAAATGGCATTGAAATGCATGAAGGCATGAAAAAAACGTGATTTTTTTTACCTGGATATTCTTAGTGGCAAAGAAAAAACAAAAAACGCCAGACCAAATTTATTCGTGTAGGAGCTCCAAAAACTGCATATGTGATCATAAGGAAACTGATCCACTTTGAATTTGAATCCTACTGAACTATATAGGATCTGTGGCAGGATCCATCATGGTTAGGCTACATTCACACGACAGTTGTTTTTGCGGCCTCAGAGCTGCATATTTTGCGGCTCAGATCCAGACCCATTCATTTCTATGAGGCCGCAAAAGATGCGGACAACACACCGTGTGCTGTCCGCATCTTTGCTCCGTGCCGTGGCCCTGCAAAAAAAAAAAAAAATAGAACATGTCCTATTCTTGTGTGCAATTACGGACAAGAATCGTTATTTCTATGATAGCTGCGGCATGTGCGGTCCACAAATTGCGGAACGCACATGGGCCGGTATCAGTAGCTGATCTGCAAAACACAATAGTCTTGTGAATGTAGCCTTATTTAGGGAAAAAAACATAAATAAAAAATTTGTGAACCTATCTTTGGTGCTCATGAATATACAGGGTGCCAAATACTGTACATAGCCCATAATATATTATCAACTATGCTAGGCTTATTGCTTCTAGGGTACAATACTGAGGCCCCTGCAACTACATGGAGGCACAACACAGACCACCACACTAGTAAGGACTCACATTGCAGTTCTGTTGCTTCCAAAAAAAAAAAAAAAAGATCCTTTCTTTTAGGCTACATTTTTAGGCTACACACAACTTTAGGCTACACGCCATGTGCTGTCCGCATCCGTAGTTCCGCTTTACAGCCCCGCAAAAAAGATAATGCATGTCCTATTCTCGTCCACAATTGGGGAAAAGAATAGGCATTTTCTATGGTAGCAGTGGCCTTGTGCGGTCCGCAAATTGCAGATCCCACACGGGCCGGTGGTCCCACAATTTGTGGATCTGCAAAATGCTACAGTCATGTGAATGTAGCCTTAATCTCATATAACCCCTTAAAACTGAACTTTCTATGCTGCTTGAGGCAAAAATTGAAACTGCAAACCCCCATGCTAAATTCTTGACCTAACCCCTTCCCTCCACCCAGAGGTGTACCTTGACCAGCATGCTCTTTGTATAATACTGGTGTCTTCCTATGTGGTACAGGGGTCTTAGGGCCCCCTCAGGCTCCTGGGCCCGGCAGCGACTGCTGCCTCTGCACCTCCTATAGCTATGTCCCTGCTGCTGACTATTCCATGTGCTTTCTGTTGCCAAAAGAAGATGACTGTTAAATTCCTTCAAAAAATACACCCACATCTGTCCATGGATTGGCTCCATTTAAGTGAAAGGGTCTGGGCTGCAATACCACATGCAACCTGTGGACTGGAGGTGGCACTGTTTTTGAAAAAAAAAAGAGGCCATGTTTTTCCAATCCTGGACAACTCCAAGCATACTTAGGAGGAGTGAATTGTGACTGCAGGAGGATGTAGCACAAAGACTGTAAAAAAATGTCAAACGCTAAACAATTACTTTTCTAGGCCAAACGTTATATGTATTTCTTTTCTGGGGGTTTTCCAAATAACTTGTACCTAGTTTCAAAAAAGTGATATCTTCGAAGTTTGTTTGAGTGGTGAGGGTTGGGGTGCCTAAACCTTCACGATTGCTGCAGCACTTAGCGGAGCACTGTGCCCCATTGTCTGAGTTTGGCTCTGTTCCCTCTCCTTGGAGACACGGGCAGAGCAATATGTGGACTTATATATTACTATGAACCCCTAGACCACTAACCCTGCCTCTCTGAGAATCAACCAAGCAGATCTAAACACTGCAAAAAGGGGGAACATCACTCAGCTGCCCCTTCTCTTCAGTGATTGAACCCTGACTGTAACATATGGAGGTACCCTTTAACTAGTATTTAAATGTCCCCCTTATTTTGTGAAACTATGCATCTTTAAGGAGCATCTGTATTTTACTCAAGGGGTTACCTTTTAAGGCAACCCTGTTTTGTTAGAAGAGTTCCCTGTTAAAAAGATGGTCCCCAACAATCAACTGTAATGTTTAGAGGAGCAAAATAAGTGTTCTAATTCTCTACAGTGCCACCACAGGGTAACTGAGGTATTACACGGTACCCATTGAAAACAATGGCCTGTCCATGTAATGCACAAATATACTCCTGCATTTTGTAGCCATTCCTAGGCCACTTTCACATTAGCGGCAGCACGGGTGAAGGGTGCCGCCGGATCCGTGCTGCCGCAGGTAGCACATACACACATACACACACATACACACACACATAGACATACACACAGACATACACAGACATACTTACATGCTCCCAGCAGCTCCACACAGCACAGGAGGAGGAGGACGGCGCGCACATTGGAAGATTCCCCACAGCGCACTCTGCTGGAGGGAGAATCTTCCTATGTGCGTGCAGTCCTTCTCCTCCTGTGCTGTGCGGAGCTGCTTGGAGCATGTAAGTATGTCTGTGTATGTGTATGTCTGTGTGTATGTCTATGTGTATATCTGTATGTATGTCTGTGTGTATGTGTCTGTCATATATGGTGTGCTGTGGACGGATCCGTCATGAACGGATCCGTTTACTGAGTGTGTCACACCAAACGGATTCGTCCCCATTGACTTCCATTGGGGGTCATTCCGGATACGTCTTGGTGCGGATAAACAGTATGGAGAGCAAACCACAGCATGCTGCGGTTTGCTCTCCGGTCTGAAGACGGAACGGAATGCTTTCAGGAACATTCCGTTGTCTTCAGTTCAGTTTTGTCCCCATTGACAATGAATGGGGACAAAACTAAAGCGTTTTATTCCGGTATTGAGCCCCTATGACGGAACTCAATACCGGAATTCCAAAACGCAAGTGTGAAAGTAGCCTTAAAGAAGCACTTTTTGATTCTCTAGCCCATTAGAAAGGTACATGATGTGAATTGTAGTGCAGGTAATCTTATCTGTGGCTGTATTTGTGAACGATCCACTTCCTTTCAGTATCTCAGCTGTGTCATGTGACCGATACTCTGACACAACGTCTTGTGTGTGGCTGTCTATGCCAAAATTCTGCTGTAAACGTCATCGTGTGAATGTCCCCAAATAGTTTTTCTGGGCAAAAATTTTTGCGGATTTAAACAACAACCCTAGACTACTCACGTATAGTTGTGCCGTGAATCAATCTGATGCGACGTTCCACTGTTTTCAGTGCTGGTCACATGACCATGTGATCACTGCAGTTCATTGGTAGTCAGTGGTAACGACCTCCTGTCCACTACCTCACTGGGCCAGACCCACCCCAACTGGTCATGTGATCCAAATATGCCCCTTCTTGCATGTCCTCCTTGCTATACCCCAGTGTCAGGCTTATGCCCTGTGAAATCAAGATGAATACAGCGCTTACCCTCTCATATTCAATGGGGCTCAGACTATGCTGTGTGGATGGAAAGGAGGAGAGTGAGAGTTCAGGATGTGTCAATAAACAGCACACACCTACTTCATCAAAGTTGAATGGTGAAAACTGCAGAGTGGCACAATTGACCAATGCCGCACCCATCTATACATGAGTAGTCAAGAGTTATTTAAAGCCACAGAAACTTTTTTTTTGGAAATGCCCAAACAGTGATCACAGATTATGTGATTTCAGAGTTGTAAAGATTATTTATTTTTTTTGTTTCAGTCAGGGCTGATGGTCCTTAATCTTAAAGTGTCACTAACTAACTCATCGAGACATATCAAAAGTTTAGATCGTGGGGGTTTGAGTGCTGAGACCCCCACCGATCTCTAGAATGAGGAGACAGAAGTGCGCACATATCGTGCTGTCTCTCCTTGCTGCAGAGGATGGAATTGAGAACGACCTATAGACCTTCATGGAGTCCATCGCAAAGAGAGAGAGAGCGCCATAAGTGCGCGCTTCTCTCATCTCGTTCAAGTGATCGGTGGGGGTCTTAGTACTGAGACCCCCACCCATGTAAACTTTTGTTATGTCTCTATGACATATAAAAAGTTTTTTGAAAAGTTAGTGACCCCATAGGCCTTCAACTTCAGCACTGAGATCCCCACCTATCTAAACTTTTGTTATGTCTCTATGACGTATCAAAAGTTTTTTGAAAAGTTAGAGGCCCCATATGTGAGAAAGGTTTTTCTATAATATAGTCACCACCAGGAAACTTTGAGAGTTGCATAATGTCAAGCCTAAGTCTAATTTTGTGTCCAGAGAATTTTCTGGGTTAAATCAAAAAAGTTTGGTCAGAAGTTGTCAAAAAGCATCATAGGATTCGAAAATAAATCCCATAATTGTTTCCAAACTACTATGCATCCCTAAAAACCATGGCTCACAGAGCCCAGTCCATAAGCGAAGAGCAAACAATATATTTTCTAAACATTAATATTCATTTCTGTGCATTGAGGCTATAATTTGACACATTTATATCTTGCATATTTTACATATATTATCCGGGCACTTTTCTTGTATTTTACAAAGAACTCATTCGAGTCATCCCCACTCTGTAGACCTCTCCCTCCACATGTAAATCTTAAGGCCTATATACACTTTAAAAGCCCCAAATCCTTGGATTTGTATGTATATATTTATATATATATTGCCACATTCTTAAAATCATGCATTTCTGCATTGCTATTGCACAGACTTAATACAGTTTTTAAAGATTTTTTTAATGAAAATTCATTCTTTCCCCGTGTGGTTCTATTTAACTACTTTCCTTTGTACCCTCAATTTTTCATGATATCCCCCCCTCCCCTCGTTAATCTCTCTCCATGTTCGTAAATGACCCTTGTGTCCCAACGTATAGTGGTGAAATGTGTTGGGAACATGCATACTTGACAAGTAAACTGTATCAATCAAATATCTCCTTATCAAATTATCAATTTTCTTATCTGATCTCTTCTGTTCCTTCTCATTTCCTCCTGCACTCACATCCAAAAGTTTTCTTAGATTGTCCACCCCCAAACCCCCAACCAACTTTTTGTTCACTGCTTATGGACGTCCTCACTACGTACTATCTTGTAGATGATCCAGTAGAATGTGTTAAATATAAGAAAAACCAAAGGGAATCCGATCCTGGACACCTTGTCAATCTTCTTGGCCCGGCTTATGAACAGCTTGCGCATCTCGTCAGGAGATTTTGATGCTGGAGCTGTGGAGCTTGTTGGGTTGTTATTGTTGTTCCCTTTCACAGAGATCCCATCTTTTGCCTGGAGACATGCGGGGCCCATTCCGTAAGCTGCAAAGCTGAAACGTCCTTCACCGTTGTCATCCTCCTGCAAAAGATTGAGCGTAGGGCTCTACTTAAAATAAGACAGGAATGTTGCACCCTCTCCAACAGGCTCTCTCATCACTACTGTACACATCAGTCTCCTGCTATTTGAGCATCCACAAAACTAAAAGTAGGCCTTTTTTTTTTTTTCTCGGCTAGTACTAGGAAAACACACAATAAAGCTCCAATACATAATAATTTTATCTTTCTTCTATTTCACTCAAATTCCAGATTAATTGCCATTCTGACAGTACTTAAAGGGGTTATCCCATGATGTAAAACATGAAAATCAGACATCATATAGCACATGACAATCCTTTTCTAACAAAGCTCGAACCAGCCCTGTACCTCACATGGATCCAGAGATCTCCCCATTCATTTCTCCAATTGTCCTGCTAGATTTATTCCAAGTTGGCAATTTAGGGGACATGACGCCAGAGAGGGTAAGCATACAGTATTTTATTTTAGGTTAGTGGAGGACTTGTCCAAGATTTTTAATTATCTTGGAAAACCCCCTTAATATACCGGTGGTTTCCTAGGGTTTCCTGAATTTTAACTATCTTTGTACCTGATTGTGTAGGTCACTACCCCCTGCTACGCATGTTATGTTCCCATAGTGTTTCTTAGTAGTATTCACTGATGCAATTTATATTATGTAGACCCAGTGGCTTCTGCTTCTGCCTATTGTTCTCCTGATTTTTAAGCTTGTATTCAAATAAAATGTATCCCAATAAAGATGAATTGGTTATTTGTTTGACCCTTTGTTCTGTGTCCTATACTATAGGTTTGGTAGTTTGTGTTTTTGGTGGCATGATTATTCATTTGGTGGTCCATTCCTTATACAGTGTTAGACTGGAATGTCTTGGTCCCACCAGCAGAATTTATTTTGGCGAGGGGGGCACATTCCAACTACATGAAAATATTAACTGTTCATTTTTACAGAGCTGTGTTATGCCCTGCAGTTGAGGTGCCGTATATAACAGGTTTTTAAGGAGGTTCTTTGGTATTTTAATTTTGATGGCCTATCCTTAGAGTAGGCCCTTGATGTTCAAATGCGGGGGATCTGCCATGTCCACATCACTGTTTGCACAGGCACAGTGCTCATTCATACAGGCAGCTGTGCCTTGTACTTGGGGGGTGGGGGGACATAGATCCCCAGCAGCGTAGAATCTGATTGCAGGTTAGAGGGCATGGATGACCTGTAGCATTGAATTTAGTAGATGAGCAGGCCTCCCTCCAATCCATTTCCATTTCATTGCTGCTCAGCATCCATTCCAGGTCCAGACTCAAATCAAATACAGTATTGGTGACATAAATGCCATGTACTCTGTAGCAAAAGAATTAAATGGTTCTGAGCCTCCATGCTTCTCTTTCTAATCAAGAGAGAGTACTGATAGGTGGAGCATCAGTCTGGAGAGGTTTAAAGGATAAGGAGCAGGTCTTAAACGATGAGGGGGATATCCCCAAATGGATATGCTTTACTTTATTCCCCCCATCTCCATGAAAAAACCTGGCTTGGTAGTTAAGCAGTACACTGTTCTTGGATATTACTTTATAATGAGCGTCAACACTGTGAGGCCTGCAGCCTTTAGGTTACATCCTCCCAGGATGGAAATTTTGTGGATATTCAGTCTGGAATTTTGGATGAAATATCTACAGTGAAATACATTAGCAGCAAAATTGAAGAAATATGAAAAATCTCATCCACATTCTGCAGAAGTTTTCAGAAATGGACATGCAGACGTGCTCCTGTCGCAACACTTCCCTGGTCCCCACTAGTCTGTACACCTAGCCTTTAAGGATGACATAGCCAACCAGCCTCATATGACATGTCATCACTGGAGATCGGGTGGACAGCAGGCAAACATTACCATGGAAGAAGCCAAAAGAGGTGAGTATAGTGTTTTTTCTTTTCTTTTAGTTGTTTTCAGGAAAATGTAGAACAAAATTTGGACCAAAATCTCATTATTTGTGGCTGCGGATGTGCCCCTTTTGAGCCTCCCACACAGGAAGGATGTTCCCTTATTTGCTTCACTCCTAGTATTAGTGCCCCCTCACAGTAGTGTTGTCTCCTTAGTGTCTGCGAACACAACAATGTTCTCTATGGGTCAGCAGTCGGAGCCCGGGGAGGGAGGATACTGGCCAGCCATGGTACTTTTTTTTTTATAGAATGGATGCATAAACTGGCTAAGCTGCTATATGCTGCCTATCTGTATATAATGCAGCAAGTGTACTGTGCCAAGCGCTACTCATATGGGGGAGTTGGGCCTACTTCTGCCTCAGAGGTCCACTACTGCCCTAGGGGTTCACTGAGTGATTCACTCCAAGCCTGTACTTATGTACTTATGGGTTTACTACAAAGAGAAATTATCCAACCTACAATGTTAAAGGGGTTGTCTGGTGGGAAAAACAAGTTTTACAATAGTCTCAGAGTGGGTTAAAAGCATTAAAGAAGCAATTCACCCATAACAATCTCCCACTGCTCCTGGGTCTCTCTCTGGTCTTTTCTTTATGGTTCCCCTTGAGACACAGAAAATGACTACCAGTCAATAGCGGGTCAATGGTGTGGTCAATCATTGGCTAAGCTGTCTTTTTCTGTGTGTCGTGAGGGATTGGTGAGCATTGTTTCTTCTATTTTTACTCACTGGACAACACCATTTACAACACTGTTAAAGTCGTTTAACTCATCTGCATTACTGATCCAGATGTTTGTCACCTTTGCCTCAACTCTACCCAGACTCTTCATAAAGTTTCTGTTCCATGTCTCAGACTTTATTCCATAGCTCATTCGTAATTCAAACATTTAAGGAATGTATTTCCATACAATTATTTTTCTTTTAGCTTTTTTTGTTTGCTAATTTAAATTGGAATCTCCTGTAGTTGGTTAACAGAAAATTTCTTAAAGGGATTGATCAGAATAACCTCACCCATCAGCTTTATTAGGACATACAGATGACATAGAGAAAGAGGCATCTCTTGTATGGAGTCCCATCTACAAAACGCAGCTTCACTCTGGAGTACTCCGCATGACTATATATTACCTGGTCACTGATCTAACCAAACAGGTGGGATGTATTACCACAATTTCCCTTCAATTCCCATACAGTGTAATCTTCATGAAAAGTGTCTAAATTTCAGGGGCACACATGACACCTCTTTTCTCCTATTGAAATTTGAATCTGCTTTTGTTTATACCCCTGCTAATACCTTTGATACACAATTCTCTAAAATGGAAATTAATAACCACATTCGGAGAACCTTCTGGGGTTGCCATAGCAAAGGCAGCAGCTTGAGATATTACAGAGCAAATGTCACAAAAGAGATTAGAAATCTAATAGTAAAGATGCCTCCGAAATTGCTTTTTTTTTTATAAATCAAAATTCTTAACTCTTTACCTCCCTCAGTCATGATAACCTATTATGCATCCTTTTACAGATGAACATCAGGGAGACCATGCCTGCAGACTGATGGCTCTGTTGCCTGCAAAGAGCAGGGATGTTGATAATAAATAAAAAAAATACCACCAGTTATGTAGAATATGACCATATTGGTCTCCAGAAGATCCAGGAGATGTGGTGACCTCTAGTAGTCCATGGTATATTAGGACCCTGTTTGATAACCAGGAAAAGTTATTTATAAGCTATTCAAAAATTTGCCAGAAAGGGATCTGTTACAAAAGCGGTAATTTTTGCTTGAAGATGCTTTACACCACTTTTACACTGCAATTCTATGAGTTAAAGATTAGGGGAGAATAGTTAAAGATTAGGGGAAGAAGAATTAGGGGTTTCTTGGAAGTGAAACAGTTCTTCAGAGGTTTTTCCATGGTAATAAGATGGACAATCCATATATTAGTCCAAAGAATCAGTTTACCATTCAAAGTTTGGATACTTACCACTTCTCCCATGCTTGATGATGGTGACCACTGTAGGGACAATCCTTCAATCTTGTATAATATGGAACACAACACAATGATATTCTTCATTGAACTTATTCATTTAATTTTTCTGCACTCATAGCTCTGAAGGAAAACCTGTGTAGTTATCTAGTGGCGGGGATGTATTACTGCATAACTGGTCCTGTTTACCATTTAGAATCAACTATCCTGAGCTCCAAAAAATATCCTGAGCAAGGACAGCCATGGGGCAAAAAAGATGAGACAGAGAACAAGCATCGATTGGTCTACTCTAAGACTCCCAAAGTATGTGTGGGCTGTGGTTGGACAAAGCTAGGCTAGGCCTCGCCAACTCCTTTACCCCATCTAGTCCCTATGAGGTTCAAACTTGATTGGCAAGGTGACAATCAATATGTCCTCATCACTCACATAGGGGTTATCAGGCAGCGTTTCCATACATCTAAATAGCAAATAGGGCTGTGTAGCAATAAATCTTCCACTCTCATACTGCTGTATAAGTGTTCCTAGAATCAGATCTAGCTAATTACAATTATAATTACAATTACAATGTAACGCAAGGAGATGTCTCAAGCACTCAAATGATCTTTAAGTCATGGAAAATAAACTAACAACAGTTATCTTCCTAAACACAGTGCAGTGCAGACCGCCAATAATAGGACAAATTAGTAATGTGGATGCACAATGCCTCCTTCTTTGAATATTTTTGAGGTTCACGTTACTTTTAGAAGAGCCTTGTCAAGGGGTGCAATGTCTAATGCAGGTGCAAAACAGGGGATCCTCATTCCTGATCCCACAAGCAAACAGAAGAATTCACTTTCATAAGGACAGGACTGAACACTAAAATATTTAGAATTTTAAAGAAATATACATATTTGAATAAATTAAACATTTCTTATATAGAAAAGTTACAGGATGTTTTGTAAATATTTGATTTCTCAATATTTGCTTACTCATATCCCCTGGTTTGCCTCTGCCACACCCTTCCCTTCAACCCACCCTCCCCATTTCCTATATACCCTTGACAAAAACTTTTTTTTTTCCCTTTGGACAAAAGCTTAGGGAAAGATGACTCTTAAATATTTACCAAACATATGCATTCAATTTCTTTTCTTCTGGAATTTGTGGAACCCAACTGTCCATATTATGAAAAATTATTACAAACTACTTATGTGGTCATGTGTCTTGTATTGAACATTCACCATCTGGCAGAAGGCCATCCCCAAGGTAGATGAAAATCAGAGCTTCCAAAACCAAGCACAGCAGCCGCTAAATGTGGTCTTCTCTTATTTTTTTTCAGATTACCAGGTAGTTTTTTCTTAGAACATTTTCTTAGTGAATAGAAATTCAGTGTAATTAGGTCCCAGATAGATGAAAATCACATTATTTAACTAAAGAATATGTGCAGTCATGCATTAACGCTCTGTCTTCTACCTACTACATCCTACTAACCTACAGATGGTAGAAAAGGAAGCAGAAGGGGTAGAGTAACACATGACTGCAGCTTCAGACTACATAGGGTTTATTTGTAGTGTGTAATCATGGAGGTACACAGGTCTGAGGGGCTGCATACTCAAAACGATAGGATATTTTTTAACAACACTATTGCAATATTTAGACTAGAAGGCTTTTCAGCAGTTACAGAGTGAGTTTGGTCTTCATAATACATATTTGTTACGGTATGCAATAGAAGTTCAGGAAAAATTGATTCTAAAAAAGTGATTCCAAGGATAGGAAAGGGTGTTATACCTAAAGTTTATAAATTGCTGCTTTAAGAACATTTGAGTAACTTCCCCTTATCTATTTGAGTAACATGGGAAGGAGACCTCGGGCCTATTAAAGAGGAACAATGGACAGAGGTACTAAAAATGATTCCAGCTTTATTTCCTTGCGAGGTATCCTGTTTGTTCCAACTTTATTTTATTCATGTGGTCTATAGGACCCCAATGTTTCTACATAGGATCGAAGTTAGGGATGACTCTTGTTGTCCTACATGTGCCGTGTGCGATGCCCACTTTTCACATATGGTATTGGAGTGTAGGAAATTACTATTATTCATGGTATATACACCACTAACTCTGTGGGGTGAACTTAGATTATGTTTACTGGGTATAAGTGAAGACCATTAGAATACAGAGATTTTTATAGCTGACATAGAAAATAATTGCAGCCGTTATATACAATCCCCATCCCCTATAATATATAGCTAGAATAAATTATATAGTGAGATTAGAAAAATGAGTTTATATAAAAAGAAACAGTGTCATGAAAATCAAAGCCATATGTGGATGCTGGTTAGATGCATCGGATATCTGGAAAAAATGGCCATCTAAGATAGGGACTAAGAACAGGTCTAGAAAATGCTTGCATAATAACAGCGCCATTTTTATTTGAGCTAGTAACTATTGATCAGTTAGATAGGGCTGGAGAGCGGAGGATATTATGTTAAGTTATTTTGATGTATTGGGTTGATATGAGTAAGATTGTATAAAGCAAAAATCAATAAAAAAATAACTTATTTGAAAATTCATTGAAAATATCTGTAAAGATTATTGCTTCCCTATGTAATAGTTGCTAAAAACACGCATAAAGATACGTACAGTATATATTCCTGTGAAAAGCATCAAAGGGGGGCCACACTGATGTAGAATCACCCAAATGTGTGCAGCCCCTATAAGCAAATGTAGAAAATACTATGTATTTTATACTCATATGAGATACTCTGCTCCAGTAAGGGGTGGGGGATCGGCAAAAAAACCTTTTTTATCCTTTTGTTTCTGTGAGTTTTGCTTAGTTTATAACATGTACCTGAGGGAGTGGCACCTTCAGGTGTGAATGCGCTCTTAGCTTATCTTGAGTAGCATTCTTGTGCACTTTTGCTCTTCCTATCAAATTGAGCGTCCTGATTGCGTGGTACAAATAGGTGTGTTTGCTCCTCCTCTCATTGGTTGCTGTATGCACATAGAGGTCACTAGGAGCAACACGCCTATATGTGCGGCGTCCACGCTCCTAGATATAGATGCCACTGGCATGGTTAGGTTTAGCGTAGGACCTGCCTGACCTGAGACCACCGTGACGCTGGGTAGGTGGGCACAGATGTGTTTTGATCAAAATATATTGGCTAAGAGTCTCAGATTTTATCATATCAGAATGAGGTCTTAGTTTATACAGTATATATTGTTTGCATCTATTTTTGTGCACTAATATTCTTTTTCTGTGATTTATTTTGATATATGTAGCCACTGACATCCGCAATCATTATTATCACATCATGCTGGATGTTTTTTATCCTTTTGTTTCTGTGAGTTTTGCAAAAAAACCTGGAAGGGGAAATAAAAAAAGTTCCATCTGCCCGGTTGGCAAAACCCAGAATCATAACGCCTAGCCTAGTTTGCTTTTTTGTTTGAGGACCTCCTGCCTTCTGTGTATACCATTCATTCCATATGACCATGGATGTATGGAAATGGTTGCCAACCCCAGAGAAGTAATTCGTCAAAAGACAGGGGGATACGTAATGTGTGGCAGAGAAATTTTTGAACTACAGTTGGTGAAGAAAAAGCTGAAATTGTTATGGCGCAGCTATTACTTTTAATCATTCTATTGCCATAGAGATTGTAATCGTGGCTGACCTATCATCGGCGTTGTGGTGAGACATAGATCATGTTTCCTTTTATACGGAATTACCTCTGCAGAGCAATTTTTCTCTGGAATTAAAATAAAGGCTGCAATAGTATTTTCAATCTGCCATTAGTGGGATCAGCACTCTGCAGCGCTACAGTAATGAATAACATCAATTATTCTGTTCTTTCAGAGAAATCTATTAAGTATAACATTAGCCTTTTTATGTTGGAGATGGCTGCAGGGCTTGCACACAACTGTTGTATACAAGACGGGTAAAGAGACTGCTCACACTTGTATGGTACTATTAGCATATGACATAAAAGCTGTCAGGAAGGGTCTCAGCTGGCTGAATTCACATCCTTCTTGACTTTTCCATTATTCTGTTCCATCAGAGGAACAGAAAAAAAAGGCTCTGTTAAATGGATTGAATGAGGAAACAAATGGACCTTCCGTTTCTATCCGTCATTCATTGACTACAGTTTAAAAAAAACAGGAACAGAAAGTTACTTTCAGTCATTTTTCCGCTATTTTTGACAGAAATAAAGGCACAACAGACATGACTTTTTCTCCAAATTAAAAATAATTGAAATCTGACTGAATTAACACAAACTGACCCAAATTGAGCACAACTGATGCTCAAAAAACCCATTCAAACAAATGGAGATTAAAGGCCATCTGGCTGACCTGTCACATGTGCACTTGGCAGCTGAAAGCATCTGTGTTGGTCCCATGTTCATATGTGCCCACATTGCTGAGAAAAATGATGTTTTGTTATATGCGATGGGGGAGTAATGGGGGTGTTGCCGTTACACCTTCAGGCTCTACTTTCTCTGCAGCTGCCACGCCCCTCCACTTTGATTGACATGGACTGGCAGAGTAAACATCATCACAGCTGGCCCTGATTTTTCCTAATGTCAATGAAACTAGAGAGGGAGCATCAGTTGCAGAGCGATCAGACCCTCTAGGTGCAACGGCAATGCCCCCATTGCTCCTAGGGGCTTATTTGCATATATTAAAACTTAATTAACTTAAGGTACAAATCTGCTGACAGATGCCCTTTAAAGGAAATCTGTAACCAGTGGCACCCCTATGTAACCAAGGGCAGTGTTGAATCACTTCTCCTCATGCTGCCCTTTGTTTGTAGAGCCTCAGTAAGCCTTCAAAGAAATGTATTTGTAACCGATATGCCAACGAGGCTTTAGTCTAATGAGGGCGTCACCGTTGCTCTAATTGCACTGAAGCCTCTTCCTCTCTCTTTCCAGCCCCTCCCTCAGACAAGGTTATGTACATACCTGTGGGCAGAGGGACGGGCTGAGGTGAGAGAAGCAGGGGTTCAGTGCAACGAGAGCAATGGTGACATCATTGTTGTACTAAATTTAAATATTGCTAATAATATAGATATTTCTTTGCCGGGAACTATGCGTTTACAAACCCAGGGCAGTGTTCAGGTGAGGAAAACTGGTTTGACACCTCCCCTGGTTACACAGGGATGTCACTGGTCACAGACTCCCTTTAAAACTATTCCTTTGACTGAACAGAATAAAAGTGAATATCAATGAGAGATGGGTCTAAGTTAACAATATAATTACCTGAAACATTACAGAAACATTGGGTCTACCTAAAGGAATGCTATAAATATGGCCTTGCTGGTGTATACTACTACGTATGTCATGTTTCTGTTATATATTGAAAATAATTCATTTTTGACATATATTTCATAACATTCAATTTTTATTTCAATGTCTAGCGCTATTATGCCAATCTATGCAAGTGAGGGAGGAAACTGTTTGGAGGGAAGGATATGTGATGTAATCTATCACAATTTAAATCTTCTCAAAGTTTGGCAGTTCTAAATCCAAATTAAGTTTTTTTTTTTTTTTGGTGTTTGCTAGACTTCTCCTGGAGAAAAGGTATAGTACTTATAGAGATTGAGTTTAAAGCTAGAGCCAGTGAAAAATGTGGTCATCTTATTAATGGACCTTGCATCAATGTGGAAGGTAGTGGTGTACATAGAGCAGAAGGGAGCCATACTAGAAATGAAAATAGTGTTTCCTCCAGAATCACCTCCTTCTCATCCCCTGTAGAACAGGACAGCATTAGCCTTAAAGGGGTTGCGGCATCTAGGACTTTGATGACATATTGCTAGGATATGCCATCAAAGTCAGATAGGTGTGGGATGAGGGTCTCTTTCTGAAGATAAGTGTAGATCCCAGAGGTGGACCGGCACCTATCTGACATTGGGGGCATATTCTGGCGATATGCCACCAATATTTCAGATGAGACGACCACTTTAAAGATGTTTTCCCATGAACAACATGCAACAGAAATCCACAGGATAGGTCACAGGAACCCCGACAGATTGTAAGAATGGGGGTCCCAGAATACCTTGTGTGAAATAAGTGGTAGTATCCATGTGTGACCCATGCTTTATTCACTGTTTATGGGACTGTCTGTGCCTCAGTTCTGCTTACATTGTTGTCATTTTCAAAAGGTGGAGACATGTTCACATGACACATAAGATAAGGAGATAGGGCTAGTATGAGCTGGGACCCCATAGCAACAGCATGGCCTTCCACTAAGATATGTTCTTCACTACAGGCATTTAGCTTAAACATGGCTGTGACCTTTCATTCTTTCAGCTTTGGGGAATCACATGCAAACTTTTAACAAAGACCTATTAATAAGTTTCATCTTTTTTTTTCCGGTTGAGTTATATCAGTAATTTTATATGGCCATACTATGGGCCAGCCACTTGAAAGGAACACATCTGACAAACTGGATACATTGCTGGGCTTGAGTGGGAGGTATCATGCTTCCCCCATGGTTTGAACTATGCATAGCACTTTGCATCAGGTTTTTCCAGGGTGTCCCTATGAGGCACTTAAACTGTCATATATAAGGATACGGCCACACAGAGATTTTTTGACTTCTGGCTTTGGCAGAAAATCCTGCAGGCGGATCTGCCACAAAACCATATTAAAAAAAACTGTGTGGCCGTACCCTAAAGGTTCATGCACACAAACATATTTTTTGTCACAGAGGAGGTTACCTTGTGATGTCGTCTTCTCCTTCTGAAACGTAAAAGTTCCTTGTGTTGACGTGAGACAAAGTTGACAGCTGCATATTCCAACAGGGCAGAAAAGACAAACAGCAAGCAGACTGCCATCCATATATCAATAGCTTTCACATAGGACACCTGCATAGGAAAAAAAACTTTACAAATGCATAGAAGAAATACATATCACCAACATATTATATTCATATTGCCTTCCACATAGGGAGCACGAACAACTGCATAAATAAAGAATGTTAACTTTTTCTGTACAGATAATAGAATTCTGTCACTGTAGCAAGTGAATGGGGATGATCTGCAATACCAGACAGAGCCCACACACAAGAAATTGCCTCCTTTCTAATCCTCGCTCGCTCTCTCTTACAATTTATTTAAGAATAATCTGGGTCAATGGACAATAATGGTCCTTTATCAAATACTATAGCCATGATGTAACTGGTTTAGGTTAAAGGGGCTGTCCAAGTTATTTTTATTGATGACCTATCCTCAGGATAAGCCATCATCAATATCATATTGTCAGGGGTCTGACATCTGGGATCCATGATGATCAGCTGTTTGAAAAGAAGGTGGGGGCCGTGCCAGCGCTTCCTCCTCTTCATTGTTTACCTGCTCGCCGTCGGATCTGCTGCAGTGAGCAGGTGTAGTTACAGCTCCACCGTCCCGTTCATTTCAATGGAAAGGCTCCTTCCTATACACTTCTATAGGAACAAGCTGTCTCATTCAAATGAATGGGACGCCTTAGGTGTAATTACACCTGCTCAACGCTGTGGATGTGGCGCAGGGTGTTGGACCCCCTCAATCTGATATTGATGACCTATCCTGAGTATAGGTCATCAATAAAAATAACTTGGAAACCCCTATAACAAAATGCATTTGAGGAGCAGTGTTGCCACAGGAGCCCTTAGGCACTGCTGTAATGCCCCAGTGGTTATTCGGGCATTGATCACAGGGTACTGATTTCTGTGTCAGAGGTATCACCAATTTGAATGTATCCCAAGTCTATATGTTTATGTTAATTAGCAAAGCTAACCCCACATATGTGGTTCTCAGATTGGAGTTCACTATCCAGCACCCCCAATGCATGTTTCTTACCAGCTTCAGTCTGGGATCCAAATTGTGTTTTTTTGGGATGCTTATGCTAGGGCCATTTTTCCTTTATAGGTTTCTAAAACTCATATGTGCCCTGTTATTTTACCAATGTTTATATATTCCCAGAAAGCCCCTTCCAACAACCAAAACTGTTAGCAGGGGCTTTTAGTTATTTTAAAGGTTATTCTATTGTTGGCCACTATTTTTTTTATTTTAATAATATGCATTATGGCTTCTATATTGAAACTCACAACAAAAGTTATTAACCTCCTTGCAGAAGTAGCCAATCTACATTTCTAGGCCTCAAATAAAGTCCCGAACTTCTCTCAAGGGTCTTGCAATAAAATGAAACCACTCAATTAAAGTTCTGGAATGCCACATACAGACCATGTGCAATGATTTTTGCAAAATTCTTCTTTATTATTGGCAGTCTAATCACAATTTTGTATAACTGGTGAAACTTCTTTGAGATGACCACCCGAATTGCATTGAAAAATAGTATTCTAGAAGGGTGGTCCTCTCATGGCAGGTGACCAGAATACGTATGATATGATGGAACTGGAAATCTGTTAAAGGAAATATGGTCTATTTGAAAGAGTGGTCTTCTCAAATAGATGGTCCATTGGAGATCGTTGTATCGTTGCCTAAAAATGTTATCATTAAAACTACGAATCTTGGTTAGTTCTACACTTGCCTTACCAAGAACTTGAAAGAACACTGATCCTTCTGCACTGAGAAATGGTGATAACCATGGGTGCCCACAATACATGAAAGGAAACAATGAAAGTCGATGACTGAAATAAGAAGAATGACATGAGAAAGAATTAAAATGACCTTGAACAATGACATGACACTGAAATTTGACAACATGGGAAGAGTAAGGGAATGGGAATGATAAATATAAAAAAGTATGCAGTTACATGAAAACATGAACAAACTGAATGAACTTCTTATGTATTGACCATTTGAAGACCAAGCCAATTGTGACCACAGCATCTTTTTTATTTTTTGGCACCACTTTCCTTCAGTGATACCTTTTTATTTGTATGTCTATGTAACTTATGTAGTTTAGGCCTTGTTTTTCACAGGTCAGGTTGTCATTTTTTTTACTGTAAAGTTAACATAAGTGAACTTTTAATGTACTGTATACTAATTTCTTATAATGGTAGAATGAATCAAAAATTTAATTACGTCAGTTATTTTTATTTTTTATATGCCATTTACCCATTTAGTCTGGGCACTAATTTTAGTGACAAATGGGTTAATCACAGCTGTCCTCCAGCATCCGATGGTACCTCTCCTAATCATTATTACGTACATATATGTAAGGATGATATGATTGTATGCAATTCTGCAGAAAAGGGTTAAAGACTATTTCTACCTAAATTTTAAGAAATCTCCAGTCTTGAAATCTTAACCATCCCATAGTTATATTTATCTTCTTCTCGATTTCCAAGATTAACAAGATGTCTGCCATTGAAACAAGCGCTTGTATGTTGTCACTCAGTTTTGCAAGACTCCTAAATGACAATTCTATTTTAACATTCAGTAGTATGTAGGTGGCTATCAATGCAATACCAGGCAGATTGGACATTCAGATATCATAAATGCAGCAGCCTTTGTGGCAGCCATTAGCTTTGGTCACTTTTTTAAAGCATAAATATTTAGCTTAGAAATATTGGAATAGTTTTTAAAACTTTGCAAAAGAGTACATCTCAAGGTTTTTCTGACAAAGGTGAAAATATAAAGAGGGCAAATGGGGAAATTTCCCAGGGTGTTCTATCACCTAGGGGCTTCACAATTTCCTAAAGAACTTCCCAGATTCTTAAAGCATCATTAAATATCTTGTCAACATTGACAAAGTCCACTAAGAATTACCTAATGTTTATGTCCAGCTTAAATTAACCTCCAATTACATATAGTTATTGGAGTGTGGGCCTACACCAAACTTGATGTGATCTTGGTTTTGATTTAAGGTGGAAACACTCAAACTTCTCTAGAGAAATCTCCTTCTTCAAAAAGTTGGAAAGTGGAGCTATAGTTACTGTATATTAGAATGCTAAGTGACAATTTTATTCTGTAATATTCATCTTTACTTCCATTCAGCTCCAGGTATAAGATAATACTTAATAAAGGAAATAACATATTGAATGTTTCTTCATAAACTATAAATACATGTCTAACCTCGTGCACTTCTTTCAATACATTATCAATTCAATACAACTAGAAGGTACAAATAAATTGTTTCAGTGAATCAGTTGTGTCTGGTCTGGAATGGGCATATAACTCATGTTTTCTACAGTACAAACCTTTGGTAGAGATGCTCGAGATCCAGAACTTTGAGTAGTCATTGTCAGCACAGTAGTGATGCCAAGACCAACTCTGGCAGGGGCTGCATCCATGTTGATCCAGAAGGACACCCAAGAGAGAATGACAATAAGCAAGCTGGGAATGTACATTTGAATTAGATAATAACCCATCTGTCTCTCCAAGTGGAAGCGAGCTTCAATACAAGTGAATTTTCCTTGGATTTAAAAAAAAAAGAATGAGGTTAGGAAATTGGTTTAGATAATCTACCAAAAATTAAGGGTTAATTGCTCAGTTACAGAAATATCGGTGAACCTATTCGTGTTTGTGATTAAAATTAATGTACTAATTGTAGTCTTCAACAAGAGACTTAAAGGGGTTGTCCAGTTTCTACAACCTTCAACTGTGATTGCAAGCAGCCCCATAGACAAGATAACTATGTTCGATTTGGCTAAAAGAAGTAGTTCCTAGTAGAGATGAGTGAATTAATTCATAATCTGTGAGAATGTCAGGGGCGTTCTTTGTTACATGTAAATGACAAATGTTTTCACAGATTCTAAAAATCTGATTTCTGTATGAAGTTTTGAATTCTATGCAATTCGTTCATAGACTATTATGGTCAAACACACGTGGAAAGATTATTTTTTGGATATATCAGCACTCTGTATATGAGAAGCAATTAAACTGCAGTCAATGGCGGACACATATAACTGTATGTCTATCTATACACTTAATCCACAAAATGCAAACACAAGCACATCAGGAACCTTGCCTTATTTAAACGATATAGGAAAATAGTTTTATGAATGTTTCTTCATCTCTCTTGTTCTGAGGAATCGGTCATGTCCTACATTAAACAGTCAAATCATCTAGTTGCTAGGTTTCCCCATAGATTACAGCAGAGGACACTTTGTGATCACATTATTTTCAAAGGATCCTTCTAATTTGTTGGGATTGTCAAATGCAGACAATTCATTTAAAAACTTCTTTTTCGACACACCTCAAATTGGGATTCATCCCTCTGCCTAATAATTACCCCTGTATGATTTTTGGGTTAAACACAAATCTGCTGCCAACCTCAAACAAACAAAAATATCCCACTTTATCCATATCTCTGAGGTGAGGATACTAATTCCCCATTTAATTTTTAAATACGGTATATGTTTCCTAGCAAAGTGTCACAATTTCACTACCACCAATTTGTATTCCTTTATATTTTTTATAATTATTAGAGTTGTCCACTAGCGTAAATGCCCCTCAATTACCAGGTCTAGGATCTAACAGAACCCTTATCTTGGTGATACTATCGATCACTTCCTCCCAAAATTTTCATTGGACTCACAGAGCATAATGTAATAAAAAAGTGTATACTTTTGCATATATTTTTTATGCTTTTTATGCACATTTTGGGTGAACAGAATTGCATAGTCTGACACATACTTTTTCCCTCCAAAAAAAAAAAAATACCATCGGATGCCTACCTAACGGATCCAACAAATGGAAACGCTAAGTGCATACTAAAAATGTGGTGTCAATACACGCTTGGGAAAAACTGAAAGGAAAGCAAATATGTATTCTTACAGGTGCTACATTATTGTATTTTCTTTCAGTTCAACAAATATGTAGCAGCAGTAAGCATAAATGTGATACGCCTGTCAGTGTATGATCGTTGCTAGTGGGGATGAGGGTGACAGGGTACTTACCTTCATATATGGTGGGAGAGTCCAGTTACCAAACCTTTGTGGAATACTGTATTTAGGGAATTTAAACGTATCTCTGGCCTAGGTCTTTCTCCAGTTCCTGGACTAGCTTTATATTTTTTGGGTCTTAAACAAATAGCAGACTTTGCTAAAACTCTACTAGGTCACTTCCTTCTAGACACTACGATCACTAGGAAGTAGAAAACCAGATCTTCCTTTTCAGCTGCAGAACTTTTGGTACATGTGGACTTCTACAAATTGAAAAAGGCTGTTGCATATAGAGTAGGACTCTCTTCTCAGTTTAAATATTGTTGGTGATTATGGACTTCCTCTCCATTTGACTTGTAAAGTCGAAGACATCGTCATTAATGTACTTTATTGTCTGTCCTATTTATCATATTACTTTAGACTCAACATTTATTGCTATCAGATATTTCTCAGATCTTAAAGGGGTTGTCCACTTTTTATTGTTGATGATCTATCCTCAGAATAGGTCATCAATATCAGATCGGCAGAGGTGTCGGATGATCAGCTGTTTGAAGAGAAGGCAGCACTCATATGAGAGATCCTTTCTCTGCTCTGTTTACCTGCTCACCACAGAAATTGCATTGGTGAGCAGTGTAATTAGAAGTATGGTGCCCCAATTCACTTCTATGGGACTGTTCCTTCCTATGCACTTGAACAGACAGAGCTGTCCCACAGAAGTAAATGGGGATGCCATACTTGTAATTACCCCTGTTCACCACTGCAATTTCTGTGGTGAGCAGATAAACAGAGCAGAGAAAGCAGCTCTCATATGAGCACTACCTTCTCTTTAAACAGCTGATCTCGACACCCCCGCCAATCAGATATTGATGACCTAGGTCATCAATAGTAAAAAAGCAGACAACCCTTTAAAGATTTGCTAGTATCTGCAATCTTTCCTCCATTTTCCTTTGTGTGTACTTACAGTATTTGTGTGTTTAAAGGGCCTTTTACACTGCTTGATGTTTGGGCAGATTATCGTTAACGAGCTTTCGTATGGGCAATCGTGATAATCTGCCTGTGTAAAGGTGCCGCCAGTTACCCAATTAAGGAGCGAAAAGCTTGTTAATCAGGTAATAGGATCATTTGTGCAGTCACCTAAAACATTGCCGGCAATGGATTGTAAACAGCACTCTGCTGCCAGCATACAATCATTCTGTATGGGGACGAGCGATGGCATTAGTGATCGCTCCTCCCCATACTGTGAAGGAGATCGCTGCATGTAAATGAGAAAGTGATTGTCAGAAAGGAACACTTCCTTCCCGACAATCACTTGCTACATTGGGACATATAAATGGCCCTTGTAATACTGTTACTAAAAACTTTCAATAAAAATTGAAATTTAAAAAAGAAATACAAATATGTAGTTTAAACGTGTTTAAAATTACTGAAACACTATTAGACACAGGCCAATTTAGGAACATAGTAATTCAACCCACCGTTAAATGACATGGTGTATTGTCTTACCAGTATTGTAGTGTTTAGTACAATAGCGTAGATCCTTCTCCTCTTTTAAGATAAACTGTGGCAAGGTGAGTCCTTCTGCTACCTGCACGGCACCCACCTCCTCCCACTCAAATATAAGATCATTCATAGTGTAACCAACTGTGTAGAGATAAATTCGTTTCAGATGTAGTTGTGTCAAACATGATGCAAACAGCAGACTGAATCATTTGTATTTCTCCATGAGCATTTTGCATTGTTTATTTTTTGGAAATTTTCAGTAAAACATGAATATCAGCTTTTTGCTTGGAGAATAGTACTCTTAATTCTTGTGAAGTCAAATAATACTCAAATAAATAAAAACTATTAATTAACCCCTTAGTGACCACCATTATCTTTTTACGGCGGTCACTAAGGAGCCTTAGGTTTGGCCGCCGCCAGTCTAAGCGCTGCACAGGTCTCCCATGCAGCAGAGAATGGGGGCTGAGCTCTCACATGAGAGTCGAATTCCTGCTTTAACAGACCAGATTGGCAGAAGAACCAATCCGGGCTGTTTAGCCCCTTACATGCAATGGGCACAGAGTTAACAGAGGGAGCAGACTCTTTGTATCCCATCGATTTGTGTATATATGCAGGCTTGTCTTTATATAGGCCCCAAGCCTGCCTTGAGTGTACTCCAGCAGGCAGCACCTCTGTAGAGCGGCCACTGGTCAATTTCAGTATAACACTGACATTAAAATGCAATGTACTATAGAAATAGTGCAATGTATTTTTGAAGTGATTAAAAGATTGCCTGTTATAGTTCCCTTGTGGGACTATTAAATGGTTAAAAAAGTAAACCGCCTGCCAGTTGGCTACCCCCCACCCCGACACCGGATGTTTTCATCTGTGCATGGGGAGAAGCAATGGTGGCCGTGCGGGGACCAGGAGTGACCCGGGTGCTGGGGAGAAGGGTAAGTATATTGTGTGTGAGGGGCTCTGGCCTATGGGGGAGGGGGCATTTCCAGGCTTAGAAAACCCCTTTAATGTAAAGCAAGGTCTTAAGGTGGCCGTACACGTTAGTTGTCGCCCACATGCTCCTTTGGCCAGCAGCTATTCTTTCTGACCTTCCCATACATATACATAGTCTAAGGATGTATGTGTTCAGAATAGAGAGACACAGGAGTAAACTATTTCTAGAAACCCCCAGCAGCGGCTTAGCGCTCCTGGGAAAAACCACTCGGCATAGGCATGTAAAATTTCAGTAGATTCAGTTCTTTTTTTCCCTGACTTGCACCATTTGGGAAGAGTTGGGACAACACCACACACTTAAGATTGTTGTCTGAACTCATAAAAATCATCAGGACCTTAGTTTAATGTGTATGGCCTACTGTAGAATCCATTTAAACTTACAGCTCTCCAGTTGCATGATGCAGGTTTGGACATCCATTGGAAAATTTTTCAGGTCCATGGGGCAAGCCAAAGTCAAAGTTAACCTGCAAGAAAAAAAATATTGATATATTATGGCATCATGTGTAACAAGAAAAGTTACCTTTCCCACTCATTTAACTCCTTTAAAAATTCTCTGGCACTGTAAAATACTACACATTGGCTGCATACAAACTGAGGCTTCACATATTTTCCGAAATGAACAGTGCACGTGAATATAATAAACTTTATAATATATCTTATTAAAAAAAGCTTTTTCTCAGACAAATTGATCTCTGCTACTTTTAACATTGAAGTCTATGGAAATGGGGGAGGAGGAGACTGCTCGATGAGGGACACATAAACTGCAGTTTCTTAGCTCTGCTACTCTTAGCACTTTTGTCTCTACTATATCTAGTAAAATAAGGCTCTACCAATGTTCAGAGTGATGTATTAAATCTCTTACAAGCTGGTAGCAGCCTCCTCACACTTCATCTCTCCATAGACTTTTGTGTGTGAGGCTGGAGACAGAGACGGTACGGCTACAGATAAGAGGCTGAATGAGGGGAAGCAGGAGGAAAGCAACCTGAGAAGCCCAGAAATAAGAATAATTCTTTAATAAGATATTTTACAAAGTTTCTTATATTCACCTGTACATGTATGAAAACTTGTTTATAACTGGAGGTACACTTTAAATCCAGTGTGGACGTCCCCTGCATTATATTACATTATCAGTTAACATCCTTTCCTCCTAACAATATTTATTGAGGTAAGAAAAAAAATGGATGCAAGTTCTACCTACAAATTTTCGTCTTGCTTCTTGCACCATTGAAGTTATATTTTGACTTACCGAATGCTGTAAAGTACATTGCCATTTTTAAAGATCCTTAGCAGTTTGTTGTCTGTGGTAATTTCATGGAAATTTGCCCCCTTTTCGTTGGCAAAGAACAGATCTGGCTTCCAGATAGAATCCAACATAGAGGGGTCCAAATCTAAGGAGTCATCTGGGTATTCACTATAAGCCAATCGGGGGTCATTCCATTGTTGACGAAGGAATATATTCAATCTGTAATCCTAGAATAAAATGAAAGGATACAGTAAATGATAATGGTGGTACCATACAAGAAAATGTCATTTTTTCAGTTAAAGAAATAGCAAACTGAATATAATATTCCTCAATAGATCATCAACAATGTTTAAATTACTGCATTTTTTTTTTACATTTTAAGCTTTTTCTTTAGGCCTTTTACAGTCTTTGTCAAATATATAGCTTCTTCTCAGTATGTGGGACAGCCATCTTGCTTACCTGCTGGTTTCCAAGAGTGACCATACACATTAGTTAGCTGAATACTTGCCTCAGCTGAGCATGCATATGTTCTTAATAAGGAGAGCGGACTAAGCCTCTGCCAGGCATCTCCGAGAAAAAAAGAATTGGACATGTTAAAGTCCAACAGTGGAAAACCTCTCTTAGCTCAAATGAATGGAATGATATCATTCACTTAGTAATCTGTTGCTTCAATCTAAAAAAAGGAAAAACTTTTAATCTATATGCAAATACGCAGTTAGGTGCACTGAGAGCGTTCCCAAGCCACTCTATGCACCCTTGCCCCTCCTATTCCCTTTGCCAGTACCTCCCTCTCCTTCTTCATTGACATGGCCAGGTTCCTGCATAGTCATCTTCTCTTGTCTTATCAATCAAGAAAGAGATGGAAGGCCTGGCAGAGGAAGCAGGAGGACCACGGGTACACACAGTGGCTTGGACCTGTCCTCAGTGCACTTAAATGCTCATTTGAATATGGATTAAAAGTAGTTTTTCTCTAGAATCAAGAATGGAGCAGAGCCTAAGTGCAATAAGAGAAATGGTGACACCCTCATATTCCCTGGTGACAGATTCCCTTTAATGAGCTTTTCCTTGTTTTGTCTGGAACATTCTAATATCTAAAATCCAAGATTCCTCTGTCATAAGATTATTGTCTCATATGTATTATTTTCTTTACAAAAATAAAACAGAATAAGAATATTCTGTATCCTTAGAGAATGAAGTCAACGTAAGTACATACAAGCTGCAATTGAAAGCAGCCTATTGATATGAGCTCCCGTGAAATGCATTAAGAGCATAATGTATTGAGCCTTCTCCCATTGATCTCACTAGATGACTTTTTCTATAGAAGATTGGGTGCTATGACTTTGAGATAACCTCGTTCAAACCAGAAGAAGTGCTGGTACATCGTCTGCTATTGATACTCCTGTGCATTAGGTTAATTTGATAAACCGATCCTTTTTTCTCATTAAGATTGGATTCAATACACCATAAGTCCAGGCACAAAGTAATGCAGAAACGGCTAGCTGTATTCGAGATGATTTATTTGGTAGATATTTCACTGCATGCGAACTAAATGTGTTTATTGTTGAGTGCATGTAGGGAATCATAATGAAGGGAAATTGTAAGCTATAGAGCATGACTGTCTCATTACAACAACCTCTGTTGATACGTCCAATGGACAAGGGTTATATGGATCTTGTAATGGTGGTTCCCCTTTCTTGTTCCCCTCTCATGAGCAAAGCACAGAACAGTTGCCAGTGGTAGCTCTTGCTGTGGTGGATCCTGCCTGTCCTTGTAATTGATGACCTTTCATTTGCTACATTTCCCCCTGGTATCAGCTGTTATCCCTGGTGGTTCTGAAGCTGGACACCAGGTAATACACTGATCACTCTGTTGGCTTCAGTACAAAGAAGGATTGGCATAAGCCCCTTTAAAGAGCATTTGTCAACATGTTTGATTTATAATCAATATTATATATTTTATATTACACTGTAATTTCTCATGACAGGATTCAATTACAATTTTTTTAAAATATAGAGAGAGAGGGTGAAGTTGCATGTGTGATCCATCATCCATGTTCTTAAACCACAAGACCTTTGTAGCCTAAAGATAGGTTGTCCTCTAACCTAGATCACTGACTTTTCACTCTGTCCTAAATCTTGACTATTCTGCAAAATGAGTCATACTGCTTGCCGTTGAATTTTTTTTTAGTAACTTTAACACACTGTAGGTGATAATTACTTCTTTCAGCAGGAGCACACAATTTAAATACAATGACCTAAAGATATTTACATCTTACAAAGTCCATTTTTATGATATAAGAATAAAAGAAAAAAATGTAACAGTAGGTTGGTAGCTAGACATAGATAGAGGCTGTAAGGCAAGTGATTGCAGCAGGAAACTTCATCTCACTGCTCTGTCTGCAATAGGAAACCAGGTACCATTAGGCACCACTTCTGCCCTTAAAAAACACTGCCCTCACTTTTCTGGTTGTAATGGATTCCGGTTTTCTGTAAAGAGAATCATGCCTGATCAGTGTGTGTGGCTACCCACTCTAGGATAACAGAAGGAATCAGGTGGACACAGTTGGAACTTAAACAAAGTGAACTAGTAAACTTTACTGATCTCACATGTGGCAATGAACTTGGTGGTAGCAATACTCTTTCTTTTGTTTATTAGCACATTTTCTACATTACTACAACACAGTCCCTTTAAGAGTCAACAACCAACTCTTCCTCTGGCTTGCATTGCACCCAACTCTCTGGGCGTCAACTCTCTGGCTCAGTTCTCCTCAGACTGGCAGCAATAGAGATTGTTGTATCTGCAGTTATGTGCACGGCTTCCTCCCCAAGTGGTGCAGTAATGCATGACCTGCCTAGTCACAATCAGTCATGGTATGCCCTTCCTTGCAACACACTGTATTGCACTGAGTCACTCACGCAGTTGCTTACAGGTGGCTGGCTGTGTGGTCTTGGTCACAGGCCTGACTTTTATACAGGCCTTGGCTGTTTCCAGGATACACTAGATAGGTATCATCTATTAACCCCTCAGCTCTGGCATCAACTCTTCTGCAATGCACAACTGCGTTTTAGCCCTATCCGTGTCCTGAGGTTTTGCACTCTTACTTTTCTACCTGCCTGCTACTGAAATGAGACCTGTAGTGCATTGTTATTTATCATCTCTCAGCCATGCTCTCATTACAGCTTCATGACTTGAATAAATTAAGTCACATGGACAAAAGTTTTTTGTGCATCCACACAACATAGTTTCCAACAGCAATAATACAATTGGCCAATAGATGGCAGAATTACCTCAGTGTTGTTTACAACATATGCAGTGATCTACTGGTTCACTGCTAAACGGTTAATGATATGGTTCACTGCTAATATTTAGGTTCAATACTTTAATATGCTTACTGTTATGCTAACTTTGATTAAAAAGCCCTGTGATTCCGAAAGGATATACATGAGAGGAAATAGTTAATCTGGCAAAAGCAGAGATTTCCTGTGAGGTCAGGCTAGAGTGAAGACCTGTTTGGTGTGTGCTGCTGTTTAGTAGGCTGAAAGAGAACTCTTCTCTGGGAAAAAGCAGCCAGAAAAAGCAAATCTAGAGAGTAAAGAAGCACTAAATTTTTTTACAGATGGTTGAGGACCGGGTTAGTGTGTGGACAGGACAGTGAAGATAATGTGGACTTTACTGCACGTGGTGAGGGTTAATTGCTTCTGGCATCTGCCTTTATGCCTGTGGTAATTTTGGAAGATTGTATGGTATATCTAGAGGGAGACTTAGAGGGGAACATCATACTGCCTAATCCCTTAAACAGAGACTTCTGGAGAACAAATGCCCTGTGAAATAATTGAAAGCTGTGCCCACTGCCTGTATCTGTCCTGTAACCCTCATCATCCATTCACTGAAGAGAGACTTTATTTATAACCAAGCAGGCTCCACCGCCCACCCACTGGCCCTGTACCTGTTCTCCTGCTTTACACCCCACTACCCAGCCAACACCAAGAGCACTCCAGCCACTACCAGGCAGGAGACGCCAAATTCAGGGTGTGCCCCGAGTTAAAGAAGGGCTGTGATCCCCCATTTGTTGCCTGAATGGCCTGGAGCGGCATGCTGGAGCAGAGATTAGCCACCGTGAGGACTTTAACCACCCTCATTGCCTCAGCCACCACTACCATCTTTTGGGGGCCAAGGCTCCACAAATTCACATATTCACAGTACAGTATCTTCACATTTTAGAGTGTAGCATATTTATATCACAATGCAGTACAGTGGTTCCTCAACTTACATTGTAGTCAATGGAATCTGACAGCTATACTGGATATGGTGAACTCTGGCAGTCTGCTCCTCTGCTAGAACACGCTTCTGGATTTCACAACACATATATGATTGTCGCCATGGAAACCACTCCAAACTTAAAGGATATGTGGTTATTAAAGAGGACCTTTCACCACTCCTAACATGCCTGTTTTAATAGCTCCATGCATTCATCATGTAGTAACAATTCTGGAACATCTATTCTTATGTCTATATGTTGTGCCATTCCTTTATTATTTGCACTAGAAGTTATAAATGAATTGCTATTTGTCTTCAGTAAAGGAACAGAGGGGAGGTGACCAGTTGGGGGTGTGTACCTTCACAGACTGACTCTAGCCAATCAGTGCTGCCATGTTCAGACTGTGCAGGTACACACCCCCAACTTGTTACCTCCCCTCTGTTCCCTTACAGAAGACAAATATCAATTCATTCATAACTTCTAGTAGAAATAATAAAGGAATGGCACAACATAGAGATATAAGAATAGATGCTACAGAATTGTTAGTACATGGGGAATGCATGGAGCTATTAAAACAGGCATGTCCGGAGTGGTGAAAGGTCCTCTTTAAGCAAGAGGGACAAGAGCTATTTCTAACCCTTTTAGACTATGAAAAATATAAGGTACTGGGGGGAAATTACCATAAGCATTTACTTTAAGGTTTGTGCAGGACTTTTTAAAGAGATCTGGGGACTGACAAAAACAGTGAACAGGTTTTATTTCTATTTCTTTGTATCATTCATTTTAATGCTTACTGTTCCCTTAAACGGAATGAGTAAAAAGTTTAATGCATGAGTAAAATAATAAAATTACCATCGATTACCAATACCTTCAACAGATTATTCCATCAGTTTCATTTCATATAACTGATTTATCTTTGCTTGTGCAAGGATATGATTAAAGGCGAGGACTAGATATGTTCACCAGTAGAAATGAAAATGGATCTAAGGATTGGCCTCTCTTCAAGGGTCCCATATCAGATGCATGTGCTGCCTCTGTGAGCTAATATACATATTCTAGAATTTAGTTCTGCAAGTCTCATGTAAAAAGTTGTGTCATACTGCTCAATAGATTTATAGATTTTATGATAATTCAGAGCAAATTAATACACATAATACATTTTGACAGAAGAGACTCATGGGAACAATGTGGATGTTTTTTTCTAAGCCACACAGGTGGTTGAGCGTCTTTCTTCTTGAGTATAGGTGGAAAATGAGTAAGCCTTCTATTAAGCAGCATGTTGTCAGGACTCCGCATTTCTAAATTTTCATTATACTCTTATACTAACAGATTCCCGAAATAATGGAGCTAGTTTGAATCAGAAAGTGTGGAATATACATGGAAACCACATGTGTTTAAAAGGGTTTTCCAAGATTCGATGACTGATGACCTGTCCTCTGTATATCAGATCGGTGGGGGTCTGACATCTGGGACCCCCACCAATCAGCTGTTTGAGAAGGCACTGGCGCAGCGAAGGCACAGCGGCGTATATTGTATAGCGGTTGTGCTTGGTATAGCAGCTCAGCCTCATTCACTTGAATAGTGCTGAACTGCGCCTAAGCCACGTGATCGATGAACGTGAGGTTACTAGCCTAGGAAAAGCTATGAGAAGGCTGTGGAGCTCATAGGAGCGCTGGTGCTTTCTGAAACAGCTGATTGGGAGGGACCCAGGAGTCGGACCCCCACCAATCAGATACTTATGACCTATCCTGAGGATAGATCATCAGTTATAATGTCCTGGATCAACAGGAATGTAAGCTATTATAGTATTAGTCTTTGTTACATACACCTCTAATATTTCTCAATCCACAAATGGGCATCTATATTATTGAAATCCTCATTCAACAACTTGCCTTTACTGTCAGGTGAATAGGCCTTGACGATACATGGCCACCTGAAGACATTTAACAGAACGTGTTATGGTATGTATACTTAAAGGGCTTGTCCAGCCATATATATTGATGACCTATCGTCATGAATATCTGATCGTCGGGGGTCCGACACTTGGAGGCGGCCCCGAGGGGTTGTCTCACGAAAAATATTCTACAGTTTTCAAACCAGCACCTGGATCTGAATACTTTTGTAATTGCATGTAATTAAAAATTTTGTATAGCTACTGAGTTATTCAGTAACATGTATCTGTATAGGACCACTTAATTTCTTATTTCTTTGACCTATTCACTGAGCAGGCCGCACATGCTCAGTTTCAACTTTTAACTGCCTACTGAGCTGTAATAGGCAGAGCTGAGACACGCCTCCTTAGCTGCAGCAGAAAAGACACTCCCCTTGAGCTGTCAGCTGGATATAAATCTAGCAGATCAATGAATGGGGAGATCTCTGGGTCCATGTGAGGTACAGGACTGGTTCTAGCTTTGTTAGAAAGGTATTGTCATGGACTATATGATGTCTGATTTTCATTTTTTACATTATTCGTGGGATAACCCCTTTAAGCCTCAAGGCATATGGTAGATTGTGTTATATAGATATAAGATGGCTTCTTTAAATTAATATGGGAACGTGTTGTATTTCTACATAACTCCAGTGGTACAATGGAATCAGTATGAATACATGAGAAAGATATAGGAGCATGCTCCATGGCAAGCCATGTTTCTAGGGGAGGATATTGTGCATAGTCAGATAGATAGATACACCCACAGTGCTTAGTGGTCAGTAATGTGGACTTGTAGAGACGCCATGTACTGCTATACTACTTTACCATTAATATGCTAGCCTTAGGCTTGAGTGAATCAACCTTCGGATCATAGATCTAAATTTGATTCTTTCAAAACCTTTGTTTTTAATGCTGTTTCTGTACAGCATTAAAATGCATTGGCTTCATGTAGGCAAAGTTCATATCACCCGAACTTACGTGAGACTTTTGGATATTACTATTATATTTATATCTGCGTGTTTTAAAACATTTTAAAATAGGAATCTGAAGTGGACTTTGATACTGGCTAGTAACTCGGTACCAAAACCCACTTTGCATTTCTATTTTAAATTGTTTTAAAATACATAGATAGGAATACCATTAGTAATTCACTGAAGTCTCGCCAATGCATTTTAATGCTGTACAGAAACAATACAGCAGTGATGATATCATCATTTCCCAATTACAGAGCAAATGAAAGTAGCTGATGGGATTATGCTTCCTATGGAATCAACATAGTATGTCATACCAAGGGTCATTTGGGGATCTATATAGTTTTCACCATAAATGTGCCTTTTAGGCCTGTGGACAATATTTTGCCTTATTGAAGACATGATTTCACATTTTCTTTGCTACAGACACAGACCAGTTGAGATATCACTTATCCTGAAATGTCCAGTCTGTGTCCCGGACTCATTATTTCTTCTCTTTGCCTTTATTTTTAGCTGGTAAGGACATCAGTGGACAAGCAGCTAAGGCATATCATGGTTTAATCTCTTTTGTTCGCCATCTCTCCAGCAGCAGATGATTTATGAGACGGCTGGAGACTTTAATATTTAAATTATCTTTTTCTAAAAATACAATTTCTTTCCATATCCCTCACCAACACGAAATTACTGAAACTGACAAAAGTCGTTTATCTGAGTTGCTGTGATGAGGCCTAATGGGCCTGCGTAGTGCTGTCTGCCCGCAAGGTCTCCTTTGATTAAAGGACAAAAGATGAACCATGTGAGAGGTTATATGTCATTATACCATGTGTCAGGCCTCATTTTTACAAAGCACAGACAGGAAAGAATGAAAAAAAGAAAGCCATGCTATAATCAGCCCCCAGTGTGGCCTTTTTATAGAGCATTCAGGACATCATACAAATTACCTGTTCTCAATGCCCTTTGCTGTAACAAAACACACCAATGTACTCTTTAGAATGAGCTATTGATTAATACAAAAAATATATGAGATTATCGATCCAATCCCAGAGATTTTATAATATTTATTTTCCAGGTACAGTGTAATAGGGGTCCAACATTCATGTGCATTATAGTGCTAAAGGGGCTCTCGAGGGCCTGGATGCAAGTAATACCTCTCCATTCTTATAATTAACACTCTGTCATATATAGTGTGTAGGTGCACTTAAGCCCAAAGCAAAATCTGTAACAGGTTCCCTACTTATTGCTTTAGTGATGCTCTTAAATTATAGTAGTGTATTTATATCCCTAGTTCAGAATAGTAAGCAGTAGCATCTGACAAAGTAAAATCTGCATGAATGCCAGGAACCAAAGGTTTCTCAGCAGAACATTGTCCAGAGCTTCACATTTCCTCCACCTCCCATAATGCATCCTGGTGCCATCTCTTCCCCAGGTAGGCGACACACATGCACCCGGCCATCCACATGATAAAATAAGACATTACTCACCAGACTATGTGACCACAGTAGGATAGGGATCATCATGGGCTCTCTGACTGGTCTGCAGCTATGCATCCCCATAAACAACAAGCTATGGTACACTATGTTCTGACAGCCTTCTTTCATAGGCACCATTAACTATTTTAGTAATTTGTGCTACAGTTGCTCTTTATGATGGGATTAAACATTTTAGCCTTCACTCCCCACCATTAATGAATCTTGGGCAACTGGGAGGGTGTTGCTGTGTCAGCAGTTGCCCTTTCTTGGACCACTCTTGCTATGTACTAAAAACTGCATACCCACAAGACCTGAAGCTCCTCTGACCAGGTGTCTAGCCAATGCTGGTTTCTTTTAATGTATATAAATAAAAATAAAGAAGTCTCTTTTTTGCCTAATTGGAAATCACTAAATAAAGCAAAAGAAACAGCAAAATCACATTTCATACAAAATGTTCAACATCCAGCCATGCAAGCAAAAACTGGGGGAGTTAAGTGTACCCCTCACAGTGCACAGACAACAATATTGAGATCATTTCTCCTCCATTACTTGTTCTTCAGCTGCTTTGTTGCGACAACATATAGGTAAAATAATTAACTCTATCACTCATATTCATAGGGCAGGTTTACAATATGATTAATATTTCATTGCTCATAGAACAAGAAGATATAAAGTGTCCTCCAAAGTTTCTTCCTCTTTAATCAAGCTTTTATTCATCTGAACTTCTGCTGCAGTTTTATAATAAAGATGAATGTCTCCAACATAGAAGGTACAGAGCGGAGAACACTTACAGCTCCATTATAGTGCATATATTGCTGTTTTGTGGTACCATGTGCATCTTTTGTACTTCTCTGTAGGATGGATGTTAGAAAAATGTAAGATTACCGAAAATATGTAATACTACTAGTGAGACCAGCCATAGGCAAGCAGATGACTTATGTATGCCGCAGTCTAATCTATACCACACTATATTGATTCAGTTGAGGAGTCAGATGTGTAGCTTGAAGGCGATACCACATTTGTAACAGGGCTCCCCAACTTTACATGCAATTTACGGTATATTTCTGGAATTACGTAGCAACCGAACTCACAGGTCCCTAGATGTGCACATGGTAAATCACTGCGCAGGAGTCATTTTTAGCTATGTCACAGAAAATGGATAATGCACACAATAATGTCTTAGAATCTAGTTAATTCTCAGTGAAATCATAGACGAGTGATAATGGACAAAAGGATATCCCTTTGTAGGGGTAATAAAAGCTGTGAAGTCATAGGAAAGGGTTATTACACATAGTGATGTTATAGACTAGGAATAATGTGCTCTGCCATGTCATAGAACAGGGATAATAATCCGAGTGATGTCACACTTATGTCTAATGAGTTAGTAACTTCCACTATGATGTCACAGTACAAGGATAATAAACATAATCAAATTATGTCATAGTGCAGGGATAATAAACAGTGATGTCACAGTACATGACTATTAAACAGTGATGTTACAATACAAGCATAATAAATATAGCAAACCCAGTAATGTCATAGTACTGGAATGATAAGTAATGTCACAGAACGGGGATAATAAACAATGATGTCACAGAACAAGAATAATAAACAGTGATGTCACAGAACAAGAATAATAAACAGTGATGTCACAGAACAGGGATAATAAACAGTGATGTCACAGAACAAGAATAATAAACAGTGATGTCACAGACCAAGAATAGTAAACATTGATGTCACAGAACAAGGATAATAAACAGTGATGTCACTATACAGGGATAATAAAGAGTGATGTCACAGCCCAAGAACAGTAAACTGATGTCACAGAACAAAAATAATAAACAGTGATTTCACAGTACAGGGATAATAAACAGTGATGTCACACAACATGAATAATAGACAGTGATATCACAGAACAGGGATAATAAGCAGTGATGTCGCAGAACAAGAATAATAAACAGTGATGTCACAGTACAGGGATAATAAACAGTGATGTCACAGTACAGCGATAATAAATGGCTTGTAGTGAAGTAGGCAAACCACTGTGCATACACAAAAAATGCACAAAAGTTGATAGCTCTTCTGCTTCCAAAATGTACCACACACACGCATATCAATACTAGCTAAGTAGTCCTGTAATTGGTTGGTGTACTTATATGTGCCAACCATCCTTCTGTGTACAGCACCATGAGTACAGGCACAATAGGGGCTCAATCATTGTGCAAGGGACTGCACCTCTCTCCCCTTTTCTCTCTATAATTAAATATCACTTTTACGCCTTTGAACTATTCCTCAGATACAATTAAAGCCATACTTTTTTTTACAATATGGAATTAAAAATATTAGTTTTAGAAATGTGTCCTAGATGTGAGCAATTATCCATTGCTAAGCTTTATACTAAGTTCCCCATGGGCTCTGAAATCTGGAATCTTTTCATCTTTTGAATCTTTACTTTTGTGTGATCACAGCTCATAAAAGAAGAAACATGTTATTTTTTTAATTCATATATTACAATTTCCAGCCATAAATGACTAGACATTAGATCTATGGTAAAGGGATTAAAGAGATTTTCCTACTGATTATGTAGCACACCACTACAGCACTGCACTTGTCCATAGTTTGCGTTTGGTATTGCAGCTCAGCTCCATTCACATGAATAAGGTTGAGCTGTAATATCACATACAACCTGTTGACATGTATAGTACTGTTTATGGAAGAAAGAGGCCATGCTTGTCTAATTCTGTGCAACCTCTTTTTTTTTTTTAATAAATTTTATTGTTTTCCAAATTACAAACAATTATAATAAAAAGGAAATATCATGCTCAACATATAAATCCCCCCAAAAACCCAACTCGACCTCCCCAACCCCAAACCAAACCACGATGCGTCTCCTATAAATAACAAATTATAATATATATACATAATCATGTATATACATAAACATGTATACACATACAAAGAATAAGTAAAAATAAATAAATACCTAAGTAGATAAATGGTGTGGAAGGAGGAGAGGCCAACTACTCAATCCAAACTCCCCAAACCTTCAACCATTTCTCCCCAATATTCCTTTGAGTATATAAAATATTTTCATAGCTCTTTACCTTATTAACGAGATATACCCATTGCTCTACTCTTGGGATCTCCCGCTATAGCCAAATTCGAGCAATAATAAGTCTAGCTAAGAACATTATTTTGATTAAAAGGATCCTTCTATGACTGGAACAATTAACATTGGATAAATCCCCTAATATCGAACATTCTATTGAGAATGGAACCAGAACCTTCGTTCTTTGTAGAATATATTTATAAATAGACATACTCTTTCAATTCTGGGCAAACCCAGAACATATGCAAAAAATCAGCGTCAGTTATATCACATCGGGGACAATTGTATATAGGTTGCCTGCTTGAAACAATCTTTTTTAGATAGATGAGCTTCCCAACAAGCTGACCTAAGGATGCCCTGCAGCTAGGAACCCTGCAGAAAAACCTCAATTTCTGTTTGCACCTTCACTAGTGCTTTCCTATGGTCCTACACAGAGAGAAAATACTTAGAGTCACTCTCACCGTTCTGGCTAGCTGATGAATAGGAGACCACCCTCTATCATAATTCCCTAACAATGAATTTGAAAATAGGTTTTTGTCTACTTTTCAGTCTTCATTCCTGGTTATGTTCAGATTGAGTCTGGTCTGTTATCCTGATCTGGAAGTAGCTGTTCTGTGATCTGGGAATTTCCTCACAGAAAGTCCATACCTCCATCAGGATGCCTACTGAGGGAAATACTTAGACCCAACACCTTGAAATAATCAATTCCAAACCAACCGAGGGCCTTAGTGTCCACATCTTTGAATTCCTGCTGGAGACTTTATTTAGCACAGAGCTGAGGAATGATTCACAAACCAGATTGATTTTTGCCTCTCAGTTTCATAAACTTTCCACCTTTTAATAACTTTGGTTCCAGAGTGTTGGCTTCGGAACAGAATGTTCATTTTGTTTCTTTCACAGAATATCAATAATGTTGATTTCAGACTGACATCGAGTGAATTTTCCCATGTGTGTTAGGATAAAGCTCCTCTTATGGCTTCAGCCAAGAGAATTTTGTATATTACAGTTTGCTTTCCAACAATATGCACTACCACTGTAACCTGTAATCATTGGTTATGAGCTTATTGTTAACAATAATGCTGTATGTTTCAGTGGAACGTCAGCCTGCTCGGCTGTTTCTGTAAGCTTGGCCACCTGGGGCTGTTACTTTGTTCATCTTGCCTTTAAGTTAAAGGGAGTTGTCTCATGAAATACAACATGTTTCAGATTAGAGCAATAACTGTGATCCGCCTCTAGACATATGCTAAACAGCTAAGTTTGGCAGGTGAAACCAGACAGACATTTTACCTGCATCAGCCATCAGGGAAATGTCCTATTACATGGTGACTATTCAGATGAATGGCTGCGCAGCTAATAAATGGATGGGTTCAGTCCATCCTAGTGGGGGCTGTTCTTATAGAGTGGTTTTCCATTTTGGCTCATATAGGGGGTCCCAAAGCATGAGGCAACTTCTTAAAATACATGCTTATATTCATGAAATGTCAGGAGTTATATGGCTTAGTTTACAGTTTCACGTAGTGGTCCTCAACCAGTGGCTTTTAAGTCACATATGGCTGATGAGTTTCACCATAAAACCCATGAATTATAACTATATGACAATGGTTTCGCTACCAGGCAAATGCCCAGATATTTGGCTTGGTGCTTCAGATCCCTGGGCAGCCTCATGATACAGATACAGTTGAAAGCCATGGTGAAGCAGAGAGCTTTTGGCTTCTTGCCCTGACATTTTCTCTCTGATTTAGGCCTGCAGCCTATGTGACACAGAGAACATCCTAAGGACATCAATGGCCTGACACAGCCAGTGCAATGATGCCACCGCATCAGGTCATCTGAACTGGGTCACTGACAGCACAAACAGGAAGGAGCCCCAGCTCATTATGGGGATGGGGTTTTGAGAGTATACATTTTAAAAAAAAAAATCCTTGTTAGGGGTGTAAAGGGAACACTATTAATTGGGGAAGGCGCACAAAAGAGATGCTACTGTGTGGGGACACAAAGGATGAACACTACTACTGTGTGGGAGCACATTTCTTCTGGGCACAAACTGAGACAAAACTGTGTAAAGGGCATAATAGGAGGCATTATTATTAAATGGAGCCATTATTACTCAATAGTGGTCTAAAGGGGGCACTATTAGTATGAAGGAGGCACTAGAAGTGGCACTATTAATGTGTGGGACATATGGAAGGCATGATTAGCATAGAGAGGGCTCTAAAATAACAACTTAGAGGGTCATTTATGATATGAAGTATGCCACTTTCTGGCGTACTTTTGTCGCAGATTCAGTCACAAAGGGGATTTGTGGCAGATCTGTGACTTTTCCCCTCTCATGCCACTTTTCTGAGGTATAAATCGCCGGTCTTCATAAATGAACCCATTAATGTTAAGTGCCTATAGAAAGGGGCAACTGGTGGGTACAAACACTGTCCATGATATAAAGGGGTCCACTATTACCATCTGGGACACTATCACCATGGGGGGCACTGTTTCTGTCTGGGGCACTATGGATTCAGATTTTGTGTAGAAGTGGGGAAGGTACTGAAAAAGTGAGAAGACAAGGATGTATGAGTAACAACTCTGAGAGACAAGCCATGGTTGGGAGAAGTCTTTATGACGGTGTAGGTCAAATGGAGAACAAAAGGGAAAGTGGACAACTACAATCAGAGTGAGTGTAAGTCACTTATTTGTACTGTAATCAATCACTTACAGTATATGGTGTGCAGAGTCTAGAACTGGCATCCACTACTATATGGTTACTTTATTGTGGTAATTTTGGTGTTAGTATACATTTTTTAAATTCAGGAACAGTATAGTGGTATAATTTGGTCACTATATCATGGCATTAAAGGGGTATTCCGGTAGATAAAAGTAATCACCTATCAGATCAGTGTAAGTCCTACTGCTGGGACCACCACTGATCATGAGAATTGGGGCCCCGTACCCCCTTCAAGCCCGTTGCTGCTCTCCTAAAAGGCTGGAGCGGTTGGTTGCACATGCGCGTGGCTGCTCCATTCATTTCTATGGAGTATGATGATAATGTTTTCTCTTTATATGGTAACTCTAACTGTATGACTGTACTATTCAGAACATGGATTAGTGCTCTTAAAGAGGCAAATTCTTTGTAGGTACAGCAGATTTTCATTATAAAGTGTCTATAGGGACAGTGTAATGCAGAAATGGTGTATGGTGAATGTTATAGATCAGTAGTCCTCAACATTTCTTATCTTGAGAGCTACACTCAGGGATGATAGATGGTCACGAGCCGCACAGAAAGCAATTGTAGAAGCCATATAAACAAGAAACAGCTGGAAACGGCAATGAACGAGTTCAGGGTGAGACCTGGCTCTGCATGATTTCTGCTGTTCTTTCTAAATCTGGATTATAGTTAATGAAAGCTGTACTCATGCAGTCACCCAGGTGGGCATCTGTCAAGCGGGTCTATATTTAGACTTAAATATTTTCAGGGCTGAAAATTCAAATTCCCTGCATTGAGTAAATGACTCATAGGCCTATGGCCTAGAAGCCTGTGAGAGTGGCTCCCTTGTCCTGCCATAGTAATTGTACTGCATTGCTGTTGTGAGGACGGCAATACAGTTGTGTATTTGGTGGTGGAACAGTAACATCACAGCCCAGCTGGAATCCTTTTCCTATTTCCTCACCAGATGCTTGGTCTGGCTCTATAGCACTGCTCCTCAACTCTAGTCCTCAGGGCCCACCTGCCGTTCATGTTTTGAGAATATCCCACAGAATGAATACCTTAGGTAAGTCCTGATGCATTGACACTAATTATATCACCTGCTCAATGCTAAGGAAATCCTGAAAACATGGCCGAATGGTGGGCCCTGAGGGCTGGAGTTGAGCACTGCCCTATGTTATATGTTCCGTTATCATCAATAATTTACAAGAATCCCCTACCTGTCATCCCATATGTATAGCTTTGTAATATTCTATGAATTATATACTATCCAGAGATTTATATAGAATTTATTTTCTACAGTATGTTCTGGCTGAAAAGATGCTCAAGAAAGTCTCTGGTGTAATCTGGCATGGGGTTGCTGGGTGACGGGGATTCCACTAACTTCAATCAGTCAGCATTTGCAGGGCATGGAGTGCTATAATGAAGGGTCTCTAGAGCCCACGATGTGTGAGACAGAAAAGCTTTAATTCCTTTTCAGGTTAGGACTGTGGAGTCATGACGCTCCAGTGAGCTCCTCTTGCTCAGATAACAGGGAAGGAGGGAACACACATTACTCAAGAGGTTGCTTTGTTAGCAGAAATCTTGCTATACTATGTTACTGATATAAAGTGTTTTACAGATCTGAGGAAGAAATACTACAATGATCACCATTTTATACTCAGAAAATACTTGATTTGCTCAGGCTGTAGAAAAAAACAAGACTTCACGCAGGGGAATAATGAATATGGCTAGTTCATCATCAGCTAAGGAAATCTGCTTTTTTCATAGACATCAAAGTGACTGTCAAAAGATATCCTAAAGATCCACATTCAAAAATGTTTTTCCCCTAGGCTATTAGTTTTGTGCTAACCAGTACTTCCATTATAGCTCTTTATGTCCTAGTATTATAGGATAGAAAGGATTCAGCACTAAAGGGGTATTCCTATCTAAGACATTTATGGCATACTGACAGGATATGACATAAATGTTCTATAGGTGAGACCTGCACTTTTTGGACATTTATAACATATCCTATTAATATGTCATAAATGTCTCAGATGGAATACCCCTTCTAAAAGAAGAGAATGTGCTGAATGAAAAAAAAAAAGGGGGGGGGGGAATTTCAGTCAGCACATCCCAGTGCGCAGGTGCACGTTGCTATGGCTAAATGCACACGGAAAGGAAAATATATACAATGCAACGGCACACTGCTAACCAGATAAAGCACAAAATGCCATAGAGATATGAAGTATTCTGGAGCTAATGCTATGCTTGTTTAGTAAATTAGAGATTCTTGGCAAATATATTTTGTACAAAATTATGTGGGCCCGTCCACCAAATCGTCAAGGTGTTCTCTGTAGAAAACACCCCCTGATTATACGTAAGCCAAAGTTGGCACATAACAGGTAGGAAATAGTGTTAGGTTCCCGTTCTACAGAGATTACCTTGACGATTTGGTGGACGGGCCCAGATAATTTTGGGTACATTTTATATAAATACATTCTATCTAATATATAAAGCTGAGTGTATGTGTGTGTGTGTGTGTGTGTGTGTGTATGTCCGCTACCCCTGAAGCTACAATCACAAAATTTGGCACACATGTACATCAGGTGTTCGGGAAGGTTTTAGAACAGTTTTCAGCTCTCCAGGACGTACCGTTCCTGAGATATTCCCAAAAAATGCATTAGCCAATAGTAGCCTGGTCACATGATCCTTATCAGCCAATAGAAGCTCACAGGCAGTTTTCACACACCAGGTTTCTATGACAACCTAGCCAGTTCACTGCTGTAGGTCTGCATTAAAAAGGCAGAGCACTGTGGATGACAATGGTTTGGTTACCATAAATATAACTTATGTTTTAGACTAATTCATGATCAATCATTACCTCATATAATGTAAATTTCACATATTTACTGTTCAGTAGTAATAAAAGATGTTTTCTTCCACTGCTACCCACCTTCCTCCTAAATTACTATGGCATCGACCTGTAATTCAGGCCACCGTCAAAAGAAGGACTTAAAATCCCCACCCCCAGGTCCCACTAAGTCACGACCCTGACTCAGTCAGGCCACGCCCCTTCCATGCTGCATTTGACCGGGATTAAAAATATAGGTAAAAATCACATTCTTTCAGCTGCAGGGGTGGGGGGAGGGTGACTTTCTCCCTGCAGCTCATGCTCAGTCTGCACAGTGCTGCTGCTGAGAGTGAGCTGTTCAAAAGGACATCCCTGTGTCCATCCAGGCCCTGCACATGACAGAGGACAGGGAGTCTGAAAGCCAGACTGTCCAGCCTAAAACAAGACCTCTGGCCACCCTAGGGGCAGGCTAATGTTAGGGTGGCCAGATGTCCGGCTTTAGGCTGGACAGTCTACCTGTTCTCCGTCTAACGCAGTGCCTGGACAGACACAGGGATGTCCACCCTTTCAGTAGCTCACACTCAGACAGCTTCTCCTCCGTGTCTTCATGGAGCCAGGGGGGCGTGGCCTCATGTTTAGTGGTGTGTCTTCATGGGAACTGGGGGTGCTGTTTCATGTTTGGGGGAATGGCCGATGAGGTCTGGCTTTCTGGGGTGAAGACAGTGGCCACTCTAGCTGCTGTGGAGGTCACAGTTAAAGGGGCGGGCTGCTGTAGAGGTCACTGTTAAAGGGGAGGGCAGCTCTAGAGGTCACTGTTAAAGGGGCGGGCAACTGTAGAGGTCACTGTTAAAGGAACTGCTGCTGTAGAGGTCACTGTTAATGGGGCGGCCTGCTAAAGGTCACTGTTAAAGGAACGGGCTGCTGTAGAGGTCACTGTTAAAGGGGTGGGATGCTGTAGAGGTCACTGTTAAAGGGGCGGGCTGCTGTAGAGGTCACTGTTAAAGGGGCGGGCTGCTGCAGAGGTCATTGTTAAAGTGGCGGGCCGCTGTAGAGGTCACTGTTAAAGGGGTGGGCAGCTGTAGAGGTCAATGTTAAAGGGGTGGGCTGCTGTAGAGGTCACTGTCAAAGGGGTGGGCTGCTGTAAAGGTCACTGTTAAAGGGACGGGCTGCTGTAGAGGTCACTGTTAAAGGGGTGTGATGCTGTAGAGGTCACTGTTAAAGGGGCGGGCTGCGGTAGAGGTCACTGTTAAAGGGGCGGGCTGCTGCAGAGGTCATTGTTAAAGTGGCGGGCTGCTGTAGAGGTCACTATTAAAGGGGCGGGCTGCTGTAGAGGTCACTGTTAAAGGGGTGGGCTGCTGTAGAGGTCACTATTAAAGGGGCTGCTGTAGAGGTCACTATTAAAGGGGCGGGCTGCTGTAGAGGTCACTGTTAAAGGGGCGGGCTGCTGTAGAGGTCACTGTTAAAGGGGCGGGCTGCTGTAGAGGTCACTGTTAAAGGGGCGGGCACTGTAGAGGTCACTCTCGATATCTTTTAACGACACACACACACAAACAGTAAATGAAATAAATTAAATATACCCGGGCGAAGCCGGGTCCTTCAGCTAGTTATTAATAATATTGGTATGGCTATAACATTCTATTAGTAATAATATTGGTATGGCTATAACATTCTATTATTAATAATAATGGTATGGCTATATCTAACTATACGAACTACATTTGTGATATGAGAATACCCCTTTAAGAAGACTAAGAAGCATTTAGATATGTTGAGGAGCAGCTGATTGTCGGCAAGGAAATGTTCCTTCCCGACAATCAACTGCTTGTTATGTGGAGGTGAAGCACTTCATTTTCCAGCAGCAGTCACCTCCACAGTAGGAGGACGAGTGATGGCTGCTGCTATCGCTTGCCCCCATACAAAATCTTTGATCCTGGACAGCAGACAGCACGATCTTCTGCCCAGGAACAATGACTGAGGTGTCTGCACCTCACATCTTTTCACCTGATTAACAAGCATTTCGCTCGTTCATCGGGTGATCTATGGAACCTTTTGACGTGCAGAATATTGAGAACACAGATTTGTAGAAATGTTTGTTCTCGATAATCGGCCGGAAACATCAGCCAGTGTAAATTCAGCTTCAGTGTATATTGTTTTCAATGTTACCACTTATATGCCTAAAAAACCCTTAAAAGTGTCTTCCAAGTTCAACAAAAGCTCAGGGATCCCCTGTAAATGTGTTAAAATAACAAAAGAAGAGAAACACTTGGGGCAAAACAGCCAAGTGCAGAGCCTGAGAGATCGGTGACTGACAGAGAAATTCTATCTTTGGAGTTGTTTGAATGCCTGTGTTATGCAGCATCAAAACTTGCAATATAAATTACACTGCGTTTCAGTATTGTCCTGGGCGTTCGTTTAAGTAAAATATATGTTTCATATTTGCATAGATAATAAGTAATTACTTACCATAGTTGTTTCTGCAATGGAGCCAAAGCTGTTGATGAAGATGTTGCAGCTGACGTTCACTGGGGGACCTGTTGTAAAACAGAGAATCTATTTAGTATAGAAGCAGGTACTGTAACATATAAATAACAGCGATTATTATACAGTACAGACCAAAAGTTTGGACACACCTTCTCATTCAAAGAGTTTTCTGTATTTTCATGACTATGAAAATTGTAGATTCACACTGAAGGCATCAAAACTAAAAACATGTGGAATTATATACTTAACAAAAAAGTATGAAACAACTGAAAATATGTCTTATATTCTAGGTTCCTCAAAGTAGCCACCTTTTGCTTTGATTACTGCTTTGCACACTCTTGGCATTCTCTTGATGAGCTTCAAGAGGTAGTCACCTGAAATGGTTTTCACTTCACAGGTGTGCCCTGTCAGGTTTAATAAGTGGGATTTCTTGCCTTATAAATGGGGTTGGGACTATGATTTGGTGTGGACAGAAGTCAGGTGGATACACATCAAGCGCTACAAAGAAACTGGCTCACATGAGGACCGCCCCAGGAAAGGAAGACCAATTGCCATCTCTGCTGCGGAGGATAAGTTCATCTGAGTCACCAGCCTCAGAAATTGCAGGTTAACAGCAGCTCAGATTAGAGACCAGGTCAATGCCACACAGAGTTCTAGCAGCAGACACATCTCTACAACAACTGTTAAGAGGAGACTGTGTGCAGCAGGCCTTCATGGTAAAATAGCTGCTAGGAAACCACTGCTAAGGACCGGCAACAAGCAGAAGAGACTTGTTTGGGCTAAAGAACACAAGCAATGGACATTGGACCAGTGGAAATCTGTGCTTTGGTCTGATGAGTCCAAATTTGAGATCTTTGGTTCCAACCACCGTGTCTTTGTGCGACACAGAAAAGGTGAACGGATGGACTCTACATGCCTGGTTCCCACCGTGAAGCATGGAGGAGGAGGTGTGATGGTGTGGGGGTGCTTTGCTGGTGACACTGTTGGAGATTTATTCAAAATTGAAGGCATACTGAACCAGCATGGCTACCACAGCATCTTGCAGCAGCATGCTATTCCATCCGATTTGCGTTTAGTTGGACCATTATTTATTTATCAATAGGACAATGACCCCAAACGAACCTCCAGGCTGTGTAAGGGCTATTTGACCAAGAAGGAGAGTGATGGGGTGCTACGCCAGATGACCTGGCCTCCACAGTCACCAGACCTGAACCCAATCGAGATGGTTTGGGGTGAGCTGGACCGCAGAGCGAAGGCAAAAGGGCCAACAAGTGCTAAGCATCTCTGAGAACTCCTTCAAGACTGCTGGAATACCATTTCAGGTGACTACCTCTTGAAGCTCATCAAGAGAATGCCAAGAGCGTGCAAAGCAATAATCAAAGCAAAAGGTGGCTACTTTGAAGAACCTAGAAAATAAGACATATTTTCAGTTGTTTCACACTTTTTTGTTAAGTATATAATACCACATGTGTTAATTCATAGTTTTGATGCCTTCAGTGTGAATCTACAATTTTCATAGTCATGAAAATACAGAAAACTCTTTGAATGAGAAGATGTGTCCAAACTTTTGGTCTGTACCATAAGTCATGACATTTTATTTTTCAACACTAAGAATTTATGAGGACTTTGTTAACGATCTATACAGCTAATTAATTAGTAATTAATGATAGGTTCAAATCTACTGAAGAAATTGGTACATCACTGAAGGACCTGCTTGAAACCCAATGTACAGGAACTCTATGATGAGGCCCTTTCAAATAAGCTGAGGTAGTAGGGGGTCCACACAAGTATTTTCTGAACTCTGTGTTTCACTCAAATGGCATAACTTAGAGCTCCTAGTCTCAATGCAAAATCTGTACCAGGACCCCCGCCAATCTAGTACCATGTATAAAACAAGTGTATCTGGCTACTTTAAAACAGAATTACCTTTAAAGTTGGGTCGAATTCTGGCATCATATCCTGAGATCTTCCCCATTAACTTATCCAGGAAATCAGAGGGGGACATTAGTTTAGGAGAAGAACGGGCAGATGCTCCAACTTCTTTGGATGCTGCAAGACTGCAAAAGAATTAAAAACAGTAAAACAAACTTGCATTGCTTGTTGGAGACCCACTTACTCAATATTAATGAGCCATATTCATAAGTGTCCTTTTTGTGTTGGCTACAGTAGATCTGTAGACCCTTCTCTATACCTCCCCTGACCTATTTACTGTCTAATGGAGGCCAAATATTGACATTCCCTGACCATAACCTTTCATGCCCACTGAAGTAATAGTATATCAGTAGAGCAGGAGACGTGTATGGAGCAAGCACATTAGCTGATCCTGTTCCATATGTGGTTGTGTATTACAGCTGGCCACAATGACTGGGATTGTTTAACCCCTTAGATTCTACTGTCAGTAGAGACTATAACATCTATTGGGTTAGACAGAGGGAGGGGGCTCCCTTTGCCCTCCAATCAGTGACCACACAGCGAAATCACAGGAATAAGATTGGTTCCTATGACAGCCTGGAGCCTTGTGAAGGATCCCAGCACTGTCATCGCAAGCTGCCTGAAAGGTCGTACCTGAGACAGCCTGTGAAAATCGCTAAGACTGCAATAGTATTTTATTGCAGTCTATGGTTCAAGAGGTATAAAATCCTCATGTACATGTCCCCTTGTATATGAAGGGGACAAAAAATTAGAGTGCAAAAGTAAAACAAATAAAAAACTAAACAAAAAAAAACAATATTAATAATTAAAATCACCTCCTTTCTCAATTTTACATACAAAAAAATAAAAAAAAAATAAAATCAACATAATAGGTATTGTTACATCTAAAAATGTCTGTTTTATTAAAATATGCGTAGTGAATGCCATAACAGAAAAAAATTCCTGATATGCCATTTTTTTGTCATCTTGGCCCGTCCCGAAAATGTAATAAAAAGTGATAAAAGGTCATATGTACCCCAAAATGGTACCAAACAACAGCTCACCATGGAAAAAAACAAAAAAAAAGCAAGCCATCACACAGCTAGATGGAAAAATACAAAAAAGTTATGGGGGTTAAAATATGGCAATGCAAAGAAAATGTTTTTTTTTTGAAAGGTTGCTATTTTTTTAAATAGCAAAACAAAATACAAACTATATACTGTATATTTGGTATCATGTCATTTTTAGAGTGTAGTCAACACCATAAAAACAAATCCCAGAAAACCATGGCGAAAATTATGTTTTTTTTTTTTTATTTCACCCGACATTATTTTTCTTTGGTACTATTAAAAATATAACTTGTCCCAGAAAAAAATAAGCATTAATAAGGCTGTGTGAACAGAAAAGTAAAAAAAAAGTTAAGGGTTTTGGAAGGCAAGGAGGAAAAAAACATAATAGTACTCGATTATATATAATTCTGTCTTCTGTTGCATTGCATAGCCTTTTTACTGATAATAGGCCCACGTTGCATAGTCAAATGTCACACTTCTCTTGATTTTGGACATGCTTTCATTTTCTGAAGTGTACTCATTTTGGTTTTGTAACCTTTTTTTAATGCTTTCAATGAAAACCACGAATACAAGAGCTACACTAAGGAATAGCTGGTGGACTAGAGTGTAAACTTTTCTTCCATAAAAATATGCACTGCTTTGTTCAGATTTTAAAGCAGTTAGCTGATTTAGAAAAAAAACTGTTTTCAAAGGGTAAATATAGTAGTGATCCCGTATTTAGCAACGTCAGCCAGAGTGCAGAGCAGCCACTAAGTGCCTCTGGAGGACCCTACAGGTCTACACATTATATGGACAGTCAAATAATTTCAGTGAGAACTGTGCAATAGTTAATTTGACAGATCACGGAAAAGGGTGCACTGCGACGGTAAATGCAATTGATAATATATGGCTAAATACTCACGCTGATGTTAAAATGAGACTTTCACCAATATATTCTTATATCAAGAACATACAGGAGCCCGAGCACCGTGTCCAGTATGTTCTTGATAAAAGAATATATTGGCGAAAGTCTCATTTTAACATCAGCGTGAGGGTTTAGCCATATATTATCAATTACATTTACCGTTGTAGTGCACCCGTGATTTGTTTGATTATATTGTTTGCCACACCCGCACAATTGGTTACCTTGTGTAGGATGTCTTTGTGGTACATGTGGTCCGCTGCAGGCATCCTCCATTGTATACATTTTTGCTGGGGATTGCTGTTAGCAACGGATCACATGTGCAGGATTTGCTCCCCCGGTTTGATATGCGCTACAGCATATGGGGTTTAAGCACTTCTCTGCCATTTTAGACCAAACTGAATACTTGCTGGGTACCACACATATTACGGCTGATCCAAGGCAATTCCAGAAGCTGTGCTCCCTATGACCAGCATATTGCCAGGGGACAACTATAACTATCAGTGACTGACAGCTATGTCTGTATACATGCTTACACATAGAATGCTAGCAATCACTGATATCAGTGACTGACATCTATCTATATATACAAACTTACACAGAGAATGCTATCAATCACTGATAACACCTCCCCCATGTACAACTATCAGTGACTGACAGTTATCTATGTATACACACTTACACAGAGATTGCTATCAATCACTGATAACACCTCCCCTGTGTACAGGTCTCAGTGACTGACAGCTATCTCTGTATACACTCTTACATAGGGAATGCTATGAATCACTGATAATATCTCCCTGTGTACAGCTATCAGTAACTGACAGCTATCTATATATACAAACTTACACAGATAATACTATCAATCACTGATAACACCTCCCCCATGTACAACTATCAGTGACTGACAGCTATCTATGTATACACACTTACACAGAGATTGCTATCAATCACTGATAATATCTCCCTGTGTACAGCTATCAGTAACTGACAGCTATCTATGTATACACAATTACACAGATATTGCTATCAATCACTGATAACACCTCCCCTGTGTACAGGTCTCAGTGACTGACAGCTATCTCTGTATACACTCTTACATAGGGAATGCTATCACTCACTGATAACACCTCCTTGTTTACATCTATCAGTGATCGACAGCTGTCTGTAGATTTAGCTACAGATATGTTGCAGATATTCTCATCTGAATTTACATCCCGTAAGTACCCTTAGTAAGTCAGTAGGTTCAGCAGTAGAAGAGAGTAGGGGGGGGAGGGGGGATTTGGGGGCTAGCATTGGACTCTTACCCTCATGTCAAGCACCAAGAATGGGGTCTTTGTTTTTTGTTATATTCACATCCACTGAAAGGTGTTGATTGTCACTCCTATGTATAAATTCAATGAAATTTATCAAAACTGGAGTAAAAAAACTGGCTTTTTGCCCATAGCAACCAATCAGAATCCACCTTTCATTTTCCAAAGAAAAGGTTCCTGTGGACAACTAAGCCTGTTTTCCTTTACTACAGTTTTGATAAATCTCCCCTCATTATCTTTAGATCCTGCTATTACAAGTAAAGGTAATTAATATTCATTTATTGCAATTTTACTTTGTCTTCTACTATATGGACCATAATAGTTAAGATTCTCTACGACTGCAAACTTCATGGACAGGCAGAATGAACATTATTCTCTATAAAAATATGAAGAAAATACTCCCACATTATTATTTCACATAGGTTCCATAAAGATAGATTATATCATATTATTCCTGGAAATGTAATACTGGACCCATCTAGAGACTGGCAGGTAATCTCATTTCCCATTGTACAACATTCTAAATAGCACTGTGCACATATAATAAAAAATGTATATTTGATCATGTCTATACATTGTCAACCACTGGGAGCCCCAGTATGAAATTCAATCCGTTTTCCTTTATCTAAATTGTTCTGCAAGCGTTGAGATGAGCTTCAAAGAAATTACATTTTCATTTTATATAGTGGGTTTAGTAGAAGGTATTATGGAGGTACCATATCTGTAGCCTATAACTGAATATGTGTAATAGATAATAATAAAAATATTACAAATAATAGTATCTCATCCCTATTACCCACACATATGTATGAATGTAATGAATTATTGTTTTCAGGGGTACCACTGGCACCAGGCATCTCTGACACATGCCCCAGACTCCCAGACTTCTGGCCTGGTGTCTTGGATCCCTGGGTCAGTGCCACTTTTAACTGCATACCATTAAACCTATGGTAAAGCACCATTCTCCATCTTGTAGGCCATGAAGGGGAAAAGCACATGTGGGGGGGGGGCATTATTACTTTCTAGGGCCACAAAGGAGACATAAGAATCTAGAGTGCACATATGGGACATTATTCCTATGTGGTGGAGCAAAAGGGGCATCATTACTGTGTAGGAGGACAAAGGGAGCACAATTACCGTGTGGGTCAGTGAGAAGATCTTTATAAGGGTCCATTCACACAACCATAAAACATGGGTACCTGCCATGTGCATTCCACATTTTGCAGAACACACACAGCCAGCCCTATGATAGAAATGCCTATACTTGTCCAAGATTGTGAACAAGAATAGGGATTATTCTACTTTTTTGCCTAGCTGCAGAACTACGAATGCAGACAGCACCCATTCAAATGAATGGGTCCGCACCTTTTCCGCAAAATTGCAGAACGGATGCGGACCCAAAAATATGGTCTTGTGAATGGATCCTTACTCTGTAGGGTCCAAAAGTTGGAAGTAGTACTGCTTGGGGTATAAAAGATGGCATTTGTGGTGCTGTGGTGGTGCACTGTTACTGTCTGGGACACAATATGGTGAACTGCCAGTTTGGAATTATTAGTTTTGGGGCCTCTATTTGTGGGCACTGAGGTGCTTTTTCTGTGGCACTATTTTTTGGCCATAACTATAGTTATGAAATTATATATGAAGTTCACCTTGCACATCACACATCAACTGTAACTCATTGAAATTTATTATACTGTGATGACTTATATGGTCTTCAGAGTGCTTGTTATCTAGCAATATATGATCACTGTATGATGTTTATATTAGCCTTTGTATAATAGTTTTATTCAGTAACAATATAGTAGTATTATTAAGTCACTAAATAGCCATAATAATAATGGTCATGTCATGATGGTATTATTTGGACCTTGTATAGTGGTGTCATTGGTAATACTGGTCTTTGTATAGTTTGGTTTGTTCAATAAAAGTATTTATAATATTTAGTTACTATATGGTGGTAATATCTGGTCCTGGTATAGTGGTAACAATGTTTTATGGTTATTTTTCTGCAGTGCTTTTGTCATAGAGAAGAACATAGAATGCTAAGTGAACATATCCTTGGATTTATGTTGATAGCGCCCTCTACCTGTGCCACAGATGAAAAACCCAGCATGCTAAATGAAAAGATTTTAAAAATCCCACTATTTGATACTGTGCACTGCATGTGTCATAGATGGAAGGGAATCCTGAAATGCTGGATGCATAATGTGCCTCATTTGATATAACTGATTAAAAAATAAACAGTATATGGAGAATGGAAGGGTATATGGCAAACTAGGAATAAGGGACTATTCCTGATTGTTGTGCTACCTAAGTGATCTGCAGAGACCACAATAGTAAGGTTAGAAATCCAAATCTGGAAAAAGTTTTTGAAAAAGGAAGGAAAAATACAGCAAGAAAAAAATTCTGGTGATATTCTAGCACTTAATGTCAGAGTTAATCTATCTTGAGATCCTTCTCCACTTTGACAGGACACAACTGTACTGATAGACAGGTTACTCATCACAATGTTTGACAGCACCCCTGATTCTATACTTACTATTCACCATGCACATGGTGAAAGACTGGATATTTGAAATCCCAGTAAAGCATCTTAGTTTTATCTACTAAAGTGTGCTGTGAGGGGTGTACATAACATCTGCTGTCTCCAAAACCATTACATAGATTTGTGGAAGATCTGGGTTAGTGACACACTGCTGCTGGGAAATTACATTACTCATACAGCTATTCACATTAGGGATGAATTGGCTACAGTGATCCTACCTTACCAAGAAGGAACCAATAGGACAGGACAAACAGATGGTTCTGCCACCCCAAGGCATAGGCTGAGTATATCTTGACCTACATCTGGAATTGTCTGTATATATAATACACCTCTGGTATGGAGTAACCTATTATTATGTTAGGGTTTCTTTTACAGCAAAAAGCATTTTTTTATTTTATGTGAGGTAGCAATATACTGTATAATATCGAAGACAGTCTATTCCTATAGGTATAATGTTACTCTGACTTACAGGTACCATCCTAAAAACTAGAACTTGTTCAGATGCATTTTAAAAATCCCACACAAAGGGCAGTTTATATTCACTTTCATGAGGTGTAAAGAGTTGACTTAAAGAGGTTGTCTGGATTGGAAAGGCCATATATTGATACCTTGTTATGGAATGTTGAGTTAATAGAGGAGGGTGTCCCATTCAGGTCTCTATTTATTAGCTGTAGTGGAGAGTGATTTTAATATGACCTATGTAATTCTTCATTTCCTCTAGTGGTGGCGCTGCAGGAGAATAGGAACACTACTTAGTTCCCTCACAGATCACAACTCATCACCAAGGATCTCAACAATAAGACATCGTGCAATCAGTTAAAGGCGTTCTCTGGGAATTAAGAAAATGGAAATACGCAAATATTACTTTATTATAAAGATATACCCAAATACCTTTCATTATTTATAGTGGCTCATTGTGTCTAGGGAGCAATCATTAGGAGAAATAAAATGGCTGCTGTCCTACTAGGACAGCACTAATAGGACAGTGGCCATTTTGTTTCTCCTAATGATTTCTCCCCAGACAAAACTAGCCATTATAACTAATGAAAGGTATTTGGGTATATATTTATAATGAAGTATTATTTAAGCATTTTCAATTTTTTAATTCCCGGAGAACCCCTTTAATGCTTCGGGGACCCATCTAACAAAAAAGATTGTTCCAAGTGGAACAGAATGATAGTGCTACTTGGAGAATGCCTTTTAGAAGTCGCTTTGTATAAATGAATCAGAAAACTTTTTCATCTTTGGGCACAAATCAAGCAGAGTGCGTCATTCCTAGTATGGCTGGTTTCTGTTTTATTTCCTCATTGCTCATTTGTGTATAATAATCAGGGGTGCACCTCCAATGAGGCCAGGTGAGGCTGTTCATGCTGTTTGCACAACCACACTTGAAAATCAATGTTCTCTAAAAGATCCTGACCAGAGATGCTCTAATCAATTTGGCAGGTTTTAGATTTGCAGCAAACCAGAGTGATTTACACACTACAGAATCAATGGAGGAAAGGAATTTTTTATTGATTTATTCATCTATAGAGATTATGGAATTGATTGGACATATTTAAGATTTGCAGTAAATCAGAGCACTCATTAATTCTCATTCGAGTCAATCAGTGGAAGATTTCATCTCTGAGGCTGTGCTGTAAAAGTGCAAATATTGTAAAAAGACAATTCTACCTTAAAGGGGTATTCCCATCTCACAAATGTAGTTTGTATAATTAGATCTAGCCATACCAATATTATTACTAATAGAATGTATTTATATAAAATGTACCGTTTAGAAGATTTGCCTATTTGTATAGTCATTGTCCCACACACATCAGTCAGGCCGTTGCCCCTAGTTACGACCACCGCAGCCATGTAGTAGTGGTGGTCGGCTTGCTCTTGTTCAAACCTGCAGGTAACTGCTGTATTGTGAACACACATTGCATGAGCATGCGCAGACGCATCTTAGGGCTGTAGCATTTTTGTCTGCGCTTCCAAAACACAGAGAAACGGATCCTGTTCCAAGATCAATTCTTTTCTATGGAGCAGGATCCGTTTATAAAGTCTGCGTTTTGTACGGATCTTGACCATTGTGTTTTGGACTGGTAGCGTCCAAAACGCAGATATGAAAGTACCCTAAGATGTGTCTCCGCATGCTCATGTAATGTGCGTTCACAATACAGCTATTACCTCAGAGCGGGTTTGAAAGGGAGCAAGCTGACCACCACTACTACATGGCCGCAGTGGTCGTAACTAGGGGCAACGGCCTGACTGATGTGTGTGGGACAATGAACATACAAATAGGCAAATCTTCTAAACGGTACATTTTATATAAATACGTTCTATTAGTAATAATATTGGTATGGCTATATCTAACTATACAAACTACATTTGTGAGATGGGAATACCCCTTTAAGTCATTTTTTTAAAGATCCTGACATGTTTTAAAGAACAGAAGTCTGGTGGGAATAACTAGTATTTTAATTTATTCAATATTCCTATATGGTAATTCATCCATGATGGGAACATTTTTGGAAAAAGTAAAAAAAAAGGTAAATAACTCGCTTTTTAAATTAACCTCACTATGAATAATTATTATTGTGCAGGGCAAATACTAGTCCCAGTACACTAACTGCCCCTATGCTCTCCCTACTGATAAAACCTGACTTTTTGTCTAGTAATTCAATCTTTGTAACTAAATATATCCCTACACTATCCCTGTAAATCCCTAAGATGGCTGTAATTGGTGTCTGTTAGAGACTCTGGCAGACACATCCTCTCACATCAGCGGCTGGGCTCATGAGGGCGTCTGTGCTTCACAGCCAGTGTGTCCACTGTGAAGAAGCCTGCCAGTTGGACCCACCCGGGGTCATGTGGTCATTCATTTTCATCCTCCCTGCCCTGTTTCCCTTGCATTTTAAAAGTAAAATGGTGGGAGCCATTTTATGCAATTTGTCCACAAATTGTTAAAATTTTGGATTTATTCATAATTCCTGAAGAATCTGATTAGTTCAGAATCAATTCGCTCATCTCTAGTTCACACACTTTCAAGCATTGCTATATAGTAACGTCAATATTCCAACCAAGGAGATGACATCATGGTTACATTAGTGGGGAGGATGGGAGCTGTGGAGCTGGAAGAGTGAGTATAAATTATTTTATTATTTTCTGGGAGGACTTTTTTTTTTAATAAATAGGGCCTCTTAATTTAAATGATATATTTTTGAGTTGGTTTGGGGAAATAATATGGTATATGGCTAGCACGAAACAGGACTTGAGGATAATTTTTGAGCAGGTCTAGTTTTCTGCAGGGACTTGACCAGGAGGGTGAAAATTCAGACCTTTAAAGCCCTTCTAAGAACCAAGATAATGCTGGCACACTGGCATAAGTGGTTGACCTTATTCTCCTTACGTTTCTTTTCACTTTGAAGGGAGTGCAGTTTTATTGATGTGTGGTGTCATGGGTTATAATGTGTCAAATACTTCTGCTTAGTGTTTGTGATTTGCTAATTTCCGTGGACTGCATTTGTCATTACAGCCAGGGGTGTAACTACCATAGCGGCAGACAATGTGACTGCTATGGGCCCCAGGGCAGGAAGGGGCCCAGTCTTAGTTGGGATCATCTCTTCTACTAAGGTAAAAACTTGGTCTGGACTCTACCCTCTAAAGGAACAGCTTTTAGCAAACGAGGCAGTGGAAAAAAATGGGTCATTGAAAGGGATTTAGGTGGAAACCCTTCTGTCCTGTGTGTGGGGCATGGTTTGATCTTGCTATGGGGCCCTTACTTCTCTATGTACGCCACTGATTACAGCTCAAGTGAATGTGGCAATAAATCCGACATTCCATGGACAAGAGTGGGACAGTTTCTGGAACTTTCTTGTCTAAGGCTACTTTCACACTAGCGTTTTCTTTTTCCGGTATTGAGTTCCGTCATAGGGGCTCAATACCGGAAAAAAACATTTCCGTTTTGTCCCCATTCATTGTCAATGGGGACAAAACTGAACTGAAGACAACGGAATGCTCCTGAAAGCATTCCGTTCCGTCTCCAGAACGGAGAACAAACCGCAACATGCTGCGGTTTGCTCTCCGTCCTGGGCATCCGCACCAAGACGGATCCGTCATGACCCCCAATGCAAGTCAATGGGGACGGATCCATTCAGTATAACACACTCAGTAAACGGATCCGTCCTCCATTGACTTTCAATGGAGATCATGACGGATCCGTTCCAGCGATGTTTAAAGATAATACAAATGTAGCGTGTGAATTTGTATGCTAATGCGTACGCATTTGTATGCTAATGCTATGCATTGTACGCTAATGCGTACAAATAGCTTACTTTTACTGTGAGTTAAAGGAGTGAAAGAGGAGAAGCGCTGCTACATCTGTACAACCGGATCCGTTCATTACCCCCTTCACCCGCCGGATCCGTAGTAAACTCAAGTGTGAAAGTAGCCTAAGTATGGCTCAGTTTCAAGATCTATCGAAAAAAATTAACATAATGGTAAATTAGACAAAACTGAAATATAGCTGTAGGATTTCAGTGCATTCCCTGCTATAATCAATCTGGGACGATACACCTTAGTCTTAAACAAATGAAAAGAAGACCAAGAAGGTTGGTAAAGGAGAAAACAATTTTTCCATCAAGGAGAAAGGGGAATTTAATGGTAATTACATATTTCTGCTTTGAAAGACAAAAAAGTCAATACATGGATTTTCCAGTATATCTGCAGAGCACTTCGTTCAGGCTTATGTTGACTTCCCAGTGAGGATTTATTAAATATCAAAGTATAAAAGGTTTTCCGTCCCTCCTGATGGAAATGCAGCAAAGCAGACATACTTTCCAGCCTAGAACTGCTTTTATTATTAAGAGCTTAAATGGCAAATACTTCACATTATCGAATGTGAATTATTAAAATAAATTAATCTGTAATAAGTATTCCTGGTACATGGGAGAAGAAAGCATTCAATCCTTAGGAAAAGCATAAGACTAATTAGGGTGGCCTATAAATATGGGAGTTATAGAAGGGCATACTGCTCTGACAAAAAAGTCTGGCAGAGTGCTTAACCCTTTGAGCCCCGGAGGTTTTTTCGGTTTTGCGTTTTCGTTTTGCGCTCCTTGCCTTGATACAGCCATAACTTTTTTACTTTTCTGTTCACATAGCTGTATGATGGCTTGTTTCTTGCTTACTTTCCAACGCCACCATTTAATATTGCATATGTTGTAGTGGGAAGCGGGAAAAAAAATCCAAATCTGGTGAAATTGCAAAAAAACCGCAATTCCTCCACAGTTTTACAGGTTTTTTATTTACGGCGTTCGATGTGCGTTAACACTGACCAGTTACTTTCATTCTACTGGCCAGTACGAATCCGGCGATACCTAATATGTATAGTTTTTCTTGCATTTTGATAGTGATAAAAAAATTATAAAGTTGGACATTTTTTTTTCCAGTTCTTGACCCCAATAACTTTTTGGTATTTTTGTGTACGGAGCTGTATGGGGGCTCATTTTTTGCGGGGCGATCTGAACTTTTTATTGATACCATTCTGGGGTGTGTATGACTTTTTGATAACTTTCTATTTAATTTTTTTTCTTTAAAAAATGGTGAATCGGCCATTTTGACACTTTTTTCCGTTTTGCTTTTTTCTGTATTGTAAATATTTTTTTTAATTTTTATAATATGGGTGTTTTCGCACACGGTGATACCCATGATGTGTATTTTTAAAATTTTTTAATACTTTTATTTTTATTTTCGGGAAAGGGGGGTGATTTGAACTTTTACGTTTTTTTTATTTTTTTAAAAAACAACTTTATTTATTTTTTTTACATTTTTTATAGTTCCCATAGGGAACTATAACTAGCAATCATCTGATTGCTTATATCATAGACTCCAATGCACTTACATTGGAGTCTAAGAGGATTTCAATGCTTTCCTATGGAGCCCTATTACAGGCAAGGGCTCCATAGGAAAGCCTATGCAGCAGCCTCCTGTCATCGACTATGACAGGGGCTGCTGCAGGCATTCTCCGGCTCCCCTGATCGCCACACGGGGGAGCCGGAGCAACACCGGAAGCGTACGCATCTGCTGTTTGCCGCCTTCGGGTGCCGTGGTCAGGCTTGACTGCGGCACCCTAGGGGTTAAATGTCCGCAATCGGCATTAATGTCCGCAATCATGCTATCTTGAAACACGCGCCCAGCACCGTACTATTACGGTGCTGGGCGCGAAGGGGTTAAAAATACATCCAGTGCTCAGATATATCGTACACATTCCTGAAATAAAAGTGCAGAAATAATAAACATTTATGGGGGAATTTTTCATTTGAGTTACACCAGTTTTCTACAGTAAATTTTGGTGCTCGCCATGTTTGCGCAAAAAAATAATTGTACCATACAACTAGTGTTATTAACGAAGTGGAATTCAATCTGAATTTAAGGAAAAATTTGATTCAAATCTGAATTTCCCGGCGTTTCGTGGTAACAAATTAATTTTTCTTAAAGAGGCAGTAAAAAAAACAAAAACATACCTCATCCGTTTGTCGCGGCCATCTTGATAAAAAAAAAGTGCGCCAATTTTCTCTTGCACTGACATTTGACGATGTGATGACATCACCGCACCCAAAAATTGCAGAAGAGTGCAAGAATTGCCGCATTTTTTTCAACCAAGATGGCTGCAACGGCCTCTCTGCGATCAAATGGATAAGGTGAGTGTATATATTTTTGTATTAAAGAAGAACTCCTGCAAAAAATTTTATTCTCTGACCTGTTAGAAAGGTGCATGATATAATCTGTAGTGAATGTCATTTTCTTATCAGTGACTGTTTCTGTAACCTCTCTTCTTATTGTAGCTGGGTCATGTGACCAACTCCCTGACCTCCAACTGACCCAGGACAGAAAGCCAGTAACTGCTCTATTCATTCCTATGGGAGCCTCACTTTCAGTCTCATAGGAATACATAGAGAATTAGACTTCCTGTCCACACATAAGGTGCTGCGTGAGTTGGTTGGTCTAATTGCTGGTCACATGACACAGATAAGAAATTTCAGGATGATATAAGTCAAAAATTCAGACACTGGTAAGAAAATGACATTCACTACAGATTACATCATGTACATTTCTAGCAGGACATGGAATAAAATTTTTGTCGGGAGTTCTTCTTTAACTTCTGATTAACCCTCTGAATGTGACTCAGAGGGTTAATCAGATAAAAGATCACTGATGGCTGATGATGATCATAGGCAGGGCCTGATTTTTACAAAGTCAATGGGAAGGAGTCAAGCACATTGATACTGTAGGAAAAAGCACTAGCCTGTGTGTGCTTCCACGGTTCCGACCAACAGGGAGGCCAATGATTTTTCCTATAGTGTGCAAGCACGACCACTGCTGATGGATTGCAGGGTGGTCATAACCATGGATACAAGCAGTGTACAATGTGATAGAAAAATGAATCCAGACAACAAGGAAGCAATATGGACAGTCTCAATACATTAGTAAGTGCCATGTATTAACGTTCTCTACATGATAAATGCCACTTACTGAAGTGAGACAACCCCTTTAACCACCTAACTGATTTGCTCAAGCTCAGCTCGGGCTGTGGGAACAGTACTAAACTGTTCTGCCCCAGCTGAGCTCAGGTAGAAAGGGGAGGGGGAAGACTGCTTTAGCTGCTGATATTTCCTGAATGGTAGCAGCTAGAAGCATGGAACTGGTCTTGATGGAAAGCTGGCATTCCATTAAACAGGAGATATCACTGTAAAAAATCGAGTCGGGAATAATTGCCGGTAAAACCTGCTTTTACCTTCACTTTCAGCTGCATTCACTGCATCTCAATTTCTAACAGTGATATCTTCCCATGTACTGAAGATATTGCTGACATTCTGCTCTTGGAATAACAGCTTTCAAACAATCCAAAACCCATATCTCTAACTGGTACCAAACCAGAGATATGAGCAGCTAAAGCAGCTGCCCCCCTTGCCTGTCAGTCTGGAGGAGAATGAGAGAGCTGACAGCCTGCAAGAGGAAAAGAAAAATAGTAAAAACATATAGAAATGTGACATTATCATCATTGTACTGACACACATATTAAAATTATGTTATTTTTACCACACAGTGAACTCCGTAAATACATTTCCCAAAATCATGTAAAAATTGCTTTTTTTTATCTTTCCCCCCTAAAAATAAAATAATAAAAGTTATTTCATACACTATATATACACCTCTAAATGGTTCCTAAAAACCTACAACTAATCCCACAAAATAAAAAATAAAAAATTGAAGAAACAATGACTGTTATGACTGCTAGAACACAAAGGAAAATATTATTGGTCTTTAAGGATAAAATGAATTATGTAACTAAGGATTTACAAATGCAGTAGTGTCCCCTGAGTTGTGCGCCAACAAGATTTACTGCAGACACACATTAAAAATGTACAATAAAAAAGTGACATTTTTGGGAGGGTTTTTCTCATTTTAACGTGACTGTTAGGAGGTTAATCATGTCCCCCCTTAGACATCTCTTCTCAAGACTAAATAAATGTAATTCTTTTAATCTTTCCTCATAATTAAGACCATCAATGCCCCTTATCAGTTTAGTTGCTCTCATTCTCTAATGTGCCACATAAAGATAATACAATCAACACTATATTTCACAGCCAATCTCTCCCTCATGCAAAATAAAGTCCCTTGGGAACAGCCGGTAATGATTTTCTAAACCACAAAGTTCAGATAGGGCAGTTGTGCTTACATCTAATCCAAACTGGAATTATAAAATCGATTGATCAGCAGATCTGGTTTGGGGGAACATCTTATCTTTTGATGTCACTCAGAAGATGAGTAAGCATGTTATTATGATAAAGTCAATTTACAACTAATTAACTATAAAATCAAATATGTCAGTGAGCATCTACGTTGTCCGGTTAAGAACTTTGTATGATCTCACATGACCTTAAGTGATCCATCACTACTGAATGTAATTGCTGCTTTTAATGAATATTCATATTAACATAATACCTGTCAAAAATTATGAAAAATTAGGGCATTTGGATGTTATGGGGGGAGGGGGGAGAATCTTCCTCTTAGTAATTTACTAATAAACATCTGTTGCTGAGGTCTATGGGGCCTCCTGGACTCTTCCGCTTGGTGAAGCACTTGAACAGTTTGTAGTGTAAGTGTATGCAAGTAATCTGAGAGATGAATCAGTCGGTATTTGCTGACGCTCCCCAGAGCATGCAAATCTTGACATAAACATTGTTGCCTCTCTCTGGAGAAGCTGCTAAGCTGTTAAATGAAATGTCACAGCTGTTTCGTGCCGAGTTCGACTATCAGAGTCTTTCATGGTCAACAGGACTTCAGTTGCCTCCGGGCCAGAAACTTTCCTGCTTCTTACTTTCTAAAAACTCATGAATAGTCACATCTTTGCAATGACCTTGATTCAAATTATCGGTGATTTCACTTTCAGCTTTTTCTTGTTTCAGAAGACATTTTACTATTCTATCTATCTATCTATCTATCTATCTATCTATCTATCTATCTATCTATCTATCTATCTATCTATCCTGTATTTATCTATTTATCATCCATCTATCATCTATGTACTATCTATCTATCTATCTAACAATTTCAACAATCATAAGCTGCAAATAAGTCATATGAGCGATGTTCATTTTATGTATGCTTGCCAACTCCTTTTTATTTATTTAACCCTTTCAGTACCGAGCCACTTTTCACCTTAAATCCCAGGCCAATTTTTGCAAATCTGACATGTGTCACTTTATGTGGCAATAACTTTAGAACGCTTTTACTTATCCAGGCCATTCTGAGATTATTTTCTCGTGACACATTGTACTTCATGACGGTCATCTTTATTTATGAAAAAATTCCAAATTTACCAAAAATTTTGAAAATTTTTCAATTTTCAAAATGTCAACTTCTCTGCTTTTAAAACAGGAAGTGATACCTCAAAAAATATTTATTACTTAACATTCCCCATATGTCTACTTTATGTTGGCATCATTTTGTAAATGTAATTTTATTTTTTTAGGAAGTTAGAGGGCTTAGATGTTTAGAAGCAATTTTTCAAATTTTCAACAAAATTTCCACTTTGACAGGACTTTGTTTTCCGTCCAGCATAATGGAAACCATAACGGATCTGTTATGCTTTCCCATAGGCTTCTATTATGACGGATCAAAACGGAATGCCTCTTAAAGGTGTCCGTTTTGATGTCCGTCCTAGGGATTCAGTTTCTTTCCGTTATAACGATGTTATAACGGAAAGCCTGAACGGAATCCCTAACGGTGATGTGAAAGAGCCCTAACATTTTTATTTTTGTTAAGTTTTACACATTAGATGCATTTTTGAACAGAATAAAATCTTTTTTTGTGTTGCCATTTTCTGAGAGCCATATTTTTTGTATTTTTTTGGCGATTGTCTTAGGTAGGGTCTAATTTTTTTTTGCGGGACGAGATGGCGGTTTGATTGGTATAATTTTGGGGTAAATACGCCTTTTTTGATCGCCTGCTATTACATTTTTTGTGAGGCAAGAGGGGAAAAAATGGCTGTTTTGGCATAGTTTTTAAAAACATTTTTTACAGCATTCACCTGGGAGGCCATCTCATGTAATATTTTTATAGAGCAGGTTGTTACGGACGCGGTGATACCAAATATGTCTAACATTTTTATTTTTGTTAAGTTTTACACATTAGATGCATTTTTGAACATAATAAAATCTTTTTTTGTGTTGCCATTTTCTGAGAGCCAGAATTTTTTGTTATTTTTTGGGCGATTGTCTTAGGTAGGGTCTAATTTTTTGCAGGACGAGATGGCGGTTTGATTGGTACCATTTTGGGGTAAATATGCCTTTTTGATCGCCTGCTATTACACTTTTTGTGAGGCAAGAGGGAAAAAATGGCTGTTTTGGCATAGTTTTTTAGAATTTTTTTACAGCATTCACCTGGAAGGCCATCTCATGTAATATTTTTATAGAGCAGGTTGTTATGGACGTGGTGATACCTAATATGCCTACTTTTCTTTTTTTTCCCTATTTTTTACAATTTTTTTTAACTTTATTTTGGGAAAATTACGCTTTTTTTTTTTTTTTTTTTACTTAAAACTTAAATTTTTTTTTCTAAAACTTTATTTTTTGTCCCAGTCTGGGATTTCAACTTTTGGGGGTCTGATCCCCTGCACAATGCATTACAATACTTCTGTACTGTAATGCATTGGCTGTAAGTGTATTACACAATGTAAAACACTTACAGCCTGCTGCCTGTGAGATCCAGGGGGCTGGATCTCACAGGTTTCCGTAAAAGGCAGCCCGATGCCTAAGGAAGGCATCGGGCTGCCTTACCTGCCATCGGGTCCCCGTCACAACAGCGCGGGGACCAGATGGGCTCTCACTCCCACCACAGACATCGCACATGTCGCTGCCAGCACTGACCACAGCAGTGCGAGGGTTAATGCTCCGGCATCGGTGTTTTCACCGATGCTGGTGCATACAGCAGGGGTCCGGCTATCGGCCACTGCCGGACCCCTGCAGCTGATCGGGTGAGCACAGCTCCTGCGCCCGCCCGATCACAGTGCCGTAGCAGTATGGCGCTGGGATTTGTGTCCCGGCTTCCAGCGCCGTACATGTACGGCGCTGGGAGTGTAAGGGTTAAGGAACGTGCCAGCAACAACATTATTTTTTTTTTTTTTAGGAAAGGAGTCCCAAAAGAATTCTGGAACATAATTTCTCATAACTCTATGTTGTGCCGTTCCCCTGTTATTCCTACTGGGAATTTATGAATAGACAGCTGAATGTTATCAATTGCAGATGTGTCTGTACACAGCTTCTGTAAATCACGACACTCAACTGAAAAGATATCTTTGCAAATAAAAAGAACTTTATTCCATCTTTAAAGTACACATATATTAATAGTGGCCAATGTTTTGGTCCATCCCGGACCTTGTTCATGGCCTAAACATAAACATAAAAAGTATAGACGTAAGTCACACAAGACTATACTAAGTACAAAGAGGTGTGTCAATGTGTAAAATACAGATAAATAAAATTACATCGTTTATGCATCGGTATTATCAAAAGTCAATCGAAATTCAATGTGGCAAGGATCAATTCACAATTAGGACTAAGAATAGGTGGGGAGTAAGACAATCCAACAGAAGATTCAATACAAATAATGAAAAAAAAAAGAAAAAATGGAAAATGGAAAATTATCACAAGGAGAGGGATAGAGAGTCCACCCAGAACTTTTTCAACTCATAAGGACAATAGGAGGTAAGTATTATGTTGATAGCACTACAATGTGTATTTTATGCAGTAAGCACATCTATATAAATACAATGTTGTCAAATCTGTACCACTATTTCTATAACTATGTCATATCCATACCGCTGTTATTGTATATGTTTCTAGAGCATTGTCATATCCATACTGGTAATTATATTCAATACATACATGTACACTGTGTAATGTTATAGAGGGGACACAATACCCAAGTTAAATAATTATAAGATGGTCAAGAGAGACAAATGAAAAAAAGCCTGAGTTTTTCGACACCAGGAGACAAGTGTATTTCATAAGAGGCAAAGCATATTATCATATGTAGGAGAAATGCAGCATTTAGGATGGCTTTGGCCTTTCTCAGAGCACCGCACTACTGTATGAATTGGAGAGCCAACCCAACCTTTTTGCTTTCTGTACACAGTGTCCATTCAGTACTGCCAGTGCCACGCTCTGTAGAATGTTATTGAGTGTTAACACTCAGTTATCAATTTAGTAATAAGGACACAACACAGAGTTCTAAGAAATTATGCTCCAAAATTGCTATTTTATGAGGAATACAAGACACTGCCTCTTAACAAATTGAGTGTTAACACTTAATTTAGTAATAAGGACACAACAGAGTTCCAAGAAACGATGCTCCAGAATTATTTGATGAGGAATACGAGTATTTACTACAATAGACATATCAGTAGAGTCAACAGACCCCCATAATAGTATCTATCCTGATTAGAGTTGAGCGAACTGTAGTGCTTGGATCCCCTGCGCTCGCATGGGCGCAGGCCTCCGGATCCGTCCTCACCTGACTGTAAGTCAATAAGGGCGGATCCGTTTGGTATGACAAACGAGTGTGTCATACCAAACGGATCCATCCCCACTGACTTGCAGTCGGGTGAGGAGGACGGATCCGGATGGCTGCGCAGTGGAGCAGTACAGTGCTCGTTAAGAGCACGTTCGCTCAACTCTAATCCTGATATTTCCCACAGTAATAATGCTTCTACCACAACACTCTCCTCTCCACTTAAAACATTTGAAATGGACATTTCACTGGACAGCACATCGTGTAGATATTTAACAAAGTCTTCATAAATAATAAGATCACAGATTGCCATGATCCAGTTTCTCACAGCATCTTATACCATATGCGATAGATTGCTCACTGAGTGAGAGAAGACTGCATGACTTTGAAGTGTTTGTAATCTACAATAACAATTAACTGGGAAAGTAATGCAGACTCCATTACAGACAATAATCTATCCTGCCATAGTTGTTTATCCTCCATGATGGTGTGATTCAAGTAGAGGTAAAACCATTTAAGGAAGCAATCCACTGGACCACCAAGGATTAAATATTCCCACACTTGACTTCCAAGGATTGAATACTGCCACACTGGACCACCAAGATCGTGAACACGTTGAACCACTAGAGGTCAGGACACTGATCATCATGTACCAAATATTAACTGATAAACAGCTAGCAAAAGCCAAATGCAATCAGTAGTCCATTGACCACCTTGCTCCAGATGTTTGTACTAGGGGCCAAAAGCAAAATGTTGACCAGTGGATAGTGGATTTACCACTAACCAGCATGAACTAAAGTCGCTATGGAACATATAGATATTAATAAATGTTTCTTCATCCCTAGGGTATGTACATTGTAGGAAACTACATTTTTATCTTCTCCATGACCTAGCTAGTCTTCATATGTGTACTATATGCAGCTTTGTAAAAAAACAACTGTTTTTATTTTCTTCTGTCTCTGTTGCGGCACACAAGCTTTATAGTTGCACTCCCAGGGCCATGTTAACACAGCAGATTTTACTTGAGTATTTTGTCATGTAATTCAAATCAAAATTCATGCAGAAAACACCCTTCATCTCCCTCTAATTGTTTTCAATAGGATATCAGTGATGTAGTTCATACGGAGTGTTTTTTTATGCTTGTTAACTAGAGATGAGCGAGCACTAAAATGCTCGGGTGCTCGTTATTCGAGTCGAATTTTTCCGGATGCTCGGGTGCTCATTTCGAATAACGAACCCCATTGAAGTCAATGGGAGACTCGAGCATTTTTTGCAGGGGACCAAAGCTCTGCACAGGGAAGGTTGCGTGAAAACCTGGAAACCTCAGAAAATGATGGAAACACCACGGAAATGAACAGGAAACAGCAGGGGCAGCATGCATGGATGCCTCTGAGGCTGCCTAATCGTACCATTATGCCAAATTCTGGGCAAAAGCCTGGTGGTGACCCTCAAGACAATTGTGCTAACCCAGACCAAGATGGGCAAGGCACATGCCCATCACATGTTAGTAAAGCACCCAACTAGGTGCAACGAAGGTCCATCACCGTCTGCGAGTGACACCACTGCCCATGCTGGCACTGCTGTCCTATCCCCCGCCCCACGACGCAGGCATAAGCCTGACACAGCGTGGTGACAGCTTGGTGACCAAGTTAGATTGAGGTAGCAGGTGAACCACCCAACAATTTACCCTGACACAGCATGGCGGTGAACCCAGAGTGACCAAGTGAGACTGAGGTAGCAGGTGAAGCACTTAAAATTTTACCCTGACACGGAATGGCGGTGAACGTCAGACGCCGCCTGCATGAGATTAGGGATAGAGCTGCTGTCTGTCAGGGAGAGTGTTAGAGTCTCAATTTAGATTTTGGTTAGGCAGGAATCACCCACAAAAAACCCAACAGCCCTTCTAAGGGCTACAAGCACCTTTTTTTGGCTCCTCCTGGCTGCTGCATGAGATTAGGGATAGAGCTGCTGTCTGTCAGGGAGAGTGTTAGGGCCTCAATTTAGATGTTGGTTAGGCAGTAATCACCCACAAAGAACCCAACAGCCCTTCTAAGGGCTACAAGCACCTTTTTTTTTTGGTCTCCTCCTGGCTGCTGGCTGGGACTTGTAGTGCAGCTACCGCCATCTTGGCTGCACACTGTTAGGGCGTGAAATTAGAATGTGGTTAGGCAGGAATCATCCACAAAGAACCCAACGGTCCTTCTAAGGGCTACAACGACCTTTTTTTTGTCCTCCTCTCGGCTGCTGGCTGGGACTTGTAGTTCAGCTACCGCCATCTTGGCTGCACGCTGTGCACAGCGACTGGTGGCAGAAGGGACAGCACGTGGTCCACACAGACCCAAAAGAAATTGCCCAAAGTCCTCTCAGTACTCATTTTTGCTGCTGCTGTACCTTGGCTTGCTGAGATCTGTAGTGCAGTCTAGGGAATATGTTTTTTCTCTCAGTTATATATATTACAGTCCAGTGAACAATTATGTCGTGTGCTGTACAGTAGCGTCAGTCTAGGGTATACGTTTTTTCTCTCAGTTATATATCCTACAGTGCAGTACAAATTCTGTCATGTGCTGCACACTAGCCGGAGTCTAGAAAATATACATTTTTTTCTCTCATTCATATATCCTACAGTGCAGTGAAAAATTGTGTGGTGTGCGTTACACTAGCGGCAGTCTAGAGAATACGTTTTTTCTCTCAGATACATTTAATACAGTCCAGTGAAAAATTCTGTGGTGTGTGGTACACTATCCGCAGTCTAGAGAATACGTTTTTGGCCTCAGATATTAATTCGACAGTTTAGTGATTACACAAAATGTTGAACCCAAGGGCTAAGGGTCGAGGACGTGGGCGTCCAAGTGATGTAGGGGGGCAGAGGCCGTGGTCCTGGGCAGGGTGACACAGTACCTACTGATGAGGGAGCAGTGGAACGCCGCAGAGTTTCGCTCCCTAGCTTCATCTCGCAACTTACAAGGTCACGTGGTACACCACTATTGAAACCACAACAGTGCGAACAGGTGATGACGTGGATAGCGGATAATGTGTCCAGTAATTTATCCACCACCCAGTCTTCCACACAGTCCACCCACTTTAGCCAAGGGAGTAGACCTCTGGCTCCTCCAGCTCAACCTCCTTCCCCCCAGCCTGCCCCCCCCCATGGAAAATATGGATTCAGATCCGGCATACTCACAGGAAGTCTTTTCAGGACCCTACCCAGAGACACAAACCACTGCTCAACAGCAACCTGAGCAGTTGCTCTGTCCCGATGCCCAAAATTTAGAACTTTCGCAGTCTGTGGGTGATGAGAGTGTGGACTTAGTGCAAGTAGTGCGTCAAGAGGTGTCGGATGATGATGAGACACGGTTGTCAGACATTGACGTTGTTGTCAGGGCAGTAAGTCCCAGGGGGGAGCAGAGTGAGGAATCGGAGGAAGAGCAGGTGGATGATGAGGTGACTGACCCGAGCTGGGTTGGTAAGCCTAGTCAAGACAGTGCTTCTGAGGGGGAGGCAAGTGCAGCACCAGAACAGGTTGGAAGAGGCAGTGGGGTGGCCAGAGGGAGAAGCAGGGCCAGAGCAAGTAGATCAGCAACTGTTTCACGGAGTGAAGCTCCCGTGCCGAGGCCTAGATGTTCGCAAGTCTGGAGGTTCTTTAAAGAAAGTGAGGATGACCGACGGACCGTGGTGTGCAACTTGTGCCACACCAGGATCAGCAGGGGAGGCACCACTACCAGCCTAACCACTACCAGCATGCGCAGGCACACGACTCAATGGAACCAAGGCCGTTCACCTCCTGCGGATCACACCACTGCTCCTTCCCCTGTGTCACATGCTGGCTTTGCGAGTCAACCCCCCGCCCAGGACCCCGGCATGAGCGCCTCCCGCCCTACAACCACCCCTTCACCTCCACGATCCTCCACACCCTACACCAATGTGTCCCAGCGCAGCGTTTAGCTGTCTTTGCATCAGACATTGGAGCGCAAGCGCAAACGCGAATACAATTCCACCCACCCACATGCACAAGCCCTAAACGTCCACATTTTCAAACTGCTGACCCTGGAGATGCTGCGCTATAGACTGGTATAGATTGAGGCTTTCCGCAACCTGATGGCGGTGGCTGTCCCTCGGTACTTTGTCCCCAGCCGCCACTATTTTTCACGATGTGCCGTCCCAGCCCTACACCAGCACGTGTCAGAGAACATCATCCGTGCCCTGACCAACGCGGTTACTGAGAAGGTCCACCTAACCACGGACACGTGGACAAGTGCTGGCGGGCAGGGACACTATATCTCCCTGACGGCACATTGGGTTAACTTGGTGGAGGCTGGGACCGAGTCTGACCCTGGGGCCGCTCATGTAATGCCCACACCGAGGATTGCGGGGCCTACCTCGGTCACGGTTTCTCAGACTTATTATGCCTCTTCCTCCAACCCCTCCTCCTCCTACTCTCAAATACAATCTGTGAGCACGGCGCCTTCAGTCGGTAGCTCTAGGCGCAGCAGCACTGCCGTGGATAAGCGCCAACAGGCGGTGCTGAAACTGCTGAGCTTAGGTGACAAGAGGCACACCGCCCAAGAGCTGTTACAGGGCATCACGGCGCAGACCGATCTTTGGCTGGCGCCGCTGAAACTCAAACCAGGCATGGTTGTGTGTGACAACGGGCGTAACCTGGTGGCGGCTCTGCAACTCGGCAGACTCACACATGTGCCATTATACACCAATACTATTTCCCAAAGTAACAACAACCCATATAAACACTGCATATAAAACCTGCCTGGCCCACGTGTTCAATCTTGTGGTTCAGCGGTTCCTCAAGACCTACCCCAATATGTCTGATTTGCTCACCAAGGTGCGACGCATCTGTGCGCATTTCCGCAAGTCAACCACAGATGCTGCCACTCTCAGGGCAGTGCAACGGCGCTTACAACTGACAGCTCACCGACTGTTGTGCGACGTGCCCACACAATGGAATTCCACATTACACATGTTAGCCAGGGTTTACCAGCAGCGCAGAGCGATTGTAGACTGCCAGATGACAACTTCCACGAGAACTGGTAGTCAGGTTAGTCAGCTTCCTCAAGTCTACAATGAGGAGTGGACGTGGATGTCTGATATCTGTCAGGTGTTAAGCCACTTTGAGGAGTCAACACAGATGGTCAGCGGCGATGCCGCCATTATCAGCGTCACCATCCCGCTGCTTTGTCTGCTGAAAAAGTCACTGCTCAGCATGAAGTCAGAGGCTTTGCGCTTGTCACAGGAGATGGGGGAAGAAGATACGTTGCTTGATAGCCAGAGCACCCTCAGGTCTGTTTCTCAGCGCGTATTGGAGGAGGATGAGGAGGAAGAGGAGGAAGAGAAGGAGACTGTTGGCGAGACTGAAGAGGGTACCTATGCTCATTCCTTCTTATCTGTTGAGCGTGTATGGGCTGAAGAGGAGGAGTTGGAGGAGGAGGAAATGGAGAGTCAGCCTATTGAGGAAAGGGAATTCTTGCGTGTTGGGACTCTTGCGCACATGGCTGACTTCATGTTAGGCTGCCTTTCCCGTGACCCTCGCATTTTTGCCAACACCGATTACTGGGTGTTCACCACTCTCATTCCTGTAGAGGAGAGGAGTATGAGAGTGAATCAATATCAACAGTCCCTGGTGCACAAGCTGAAACTATCCTTCCCATCTGACACCGCTAGTGGCAGAGGACGTAGTTCTGTGGGCCAACTAGCTGGGGAGAGGAGGGGAGCAGGCAGCTTGTCAAGCACTGGCAGGGGAACACTCTCCAAGGCCTTTGCCAGTTTTATGGCACCCCAGCAAGACTGCGTGATCACTCTGCTCCATACAACTACTGGGTTGCAAAGCTGGACACGACAACTGGCGCTGTACGCCTTGGAGGTGCTGGCCTGCCCTGCCGCTAGCGTGTTGTCAGAGCGGGTCTTCAGTGCAGCTGGTGGCATCATCACTGATAAGCGTACACGCCTATCAACTGACAGCGCTGACAGGCTAACGATTATTGAAATGAATAAAGCCTGAATGCAAATCTCCACCGGGGGAAAGCAGCTCAACATGAAGATTCTTTATGTATCCTCTCCTCTCCTCCTCCTCCTCCTCTTCGCACACAAATGCTGAGCCAACAGGCAATGTTTCTGAGGGCCAACTGGCGCTCTTTACAAACAATGTTTAAGGAGGGCCACCTACAGGCCCTCTCTCCAATAAATTTTTTAGGAGAATCAACTACAGACATTCAAAAACAATTTTACAGGAGGGTCAACTACAGACACGCCAAAACAATTTTACAGGAGGGTCAACTTTAGACACTCCAAAACAAATTTTTGGGAGGCTCACCTACAGCCATTTGACTGCAATATCAGTCTGACCAAGGCATTGGTGGTGTCACCGCCATGCTGTATCAGTGTACAATTTTTGTGCTTCACCTGCTACCTGAGTGTAACTTGGTCACTCTGGGTTTACTGCCATGCTGCGTCAGTGTAAAATTTTATGTGCTTCACCTGCTACCTGAGTGTAACTTGGTCACTCTGGGTTCACCGCCGTGCTGTATCAGTGTAAAGTTTTATGTGCTTTACCTGCTACCTGAGTGTAACTTGGTCACTCTGAGTTCACCGCCATGCTGTGTCAGTGTAAAATTTTATGTGCTTCCCCTGCTACCTGAGTGTAACTTGGTCACTCTGGGTTCACCGCCATGCTGTATCAGTGTAAAATTTTATGTGCTTCACCTGCCACCTGAGTGTAACTTGTTCACTCTGGGTTCACCGCCATGCTGTATCAGTGTAAAATTTTATGTGCTTCACCTGCTACCTTAACTAACTTGGTCACTTGTTGGTGTCAACACTAGAGTGCGGCTACTATACCGCACATGACAGAATTGTTCACTGCACTGTAGTATATATAACTGAGAGAAAAAAAGGAATTTTTAGACTGCGGCTAATTTACCGCAAACCACTCCATTTTTCACTGGACTGTAGTACATATAACTGAGAAAAAGCGTATTTTATAGACTGACGCTGCTGTACAGCACACTACAGAATTGTTCACTGGACTCTAGTATATATAAATGAGAAAAAAACGTAGTCTTTAAATGGCGACTATTTTACCGCAAACCACTACATTTTTCACTGGACTGTAGTACATATAACTGAAAGAAAATACGTATTTTATAGACTGACGCTACTGTACAGCACACTACATAATTGTTCACTGGACTGTAGTGTATAGAAATGAAAGAAAAACGTATTCCCTAGACTGACGCTACTGTACAGTACACTACATAATTGTTCACTGGACTGTAGTGTATAGAAATGACAGAAAAACGTATTTCCTAGACTGACGCTACTGTACAGTACACTACATAATTGTTCACTGGACTGTAGTGTATAGAAATGACAGAAAACGTATTCCCTAGACTGACGCTACTGTACAGTACACTACATAATTGTTCACTGGACTATAGTGTATAGAAATTACAGAAAAACGTATTCCCTAGACCAGGGGTGCGCAACCTGCGGCCCGGGGGCCACATGCGGCCCTCAATACCATTCTGTGTGGCCCTCAACCATCTGGTAACAGAAATGTATGTCTATGTCTTGTGGCTGCTCACATGTATGTTTCGTCTATTTTCCCATTAAATGGGATCACTAGAAGTGTATAATATATACTGCATGTTTAATATGCCATAAAAATAGTATTTCAGTTGGTAATACCTCTTTAAGTTTTATTTTCGGCCCTTGGAATTGGTTCAGGCTGATAATGTGGCCCCCAACCAGAAAAGGTTGTGCACTCCTGCCCTAGACTGACTCTACTGTACAGTACACTACATAATTGTTCACTGGACTGTAGTGTATAGAAATGACAGAAAAACGTATACCCTAGACTGACGCTACTGTACAGTACACTACATAATTTTTCACTGGACTGTAGTGTGTAAATGTCGGCTATTTTACCACAAACCGCTACATTTTGGGACTGTAGTACATATAACTGAGAAAAAGCGTATTTTATAGACTGACGCTGCGGTACAGCACACTACAGAATTGTTCACTGGACTGTTGTATATATAAATGAGAAAAAAATGTAGTCTTTAAATGGCGGCTATTTTACCGCAAACCACTACATTTTTCACTGGACTATAGTACATATAACTGAAAGAAAATACTACATCATTGTTCACTGGACTGTAGTGTATAGAAATGAGAGAAAAACGTATTCCCTAGACTGACGCTACTGTACAGTACACTACATAATTATTCACTGGACTGTAGTGTATAGAAATGAGAGAAAAGCGTATTCCCTAGACTGACGCTACTGTATAGTACACTACATAATTGTTCACTGGACTGTAGTGTATAGAAATGAGAGAAAAACGTATTCCCTAGACTGACGCTACTGTATAGTACACTACATAATTGTTCACTGGACTGTAGTGTATAGAAATGAGAGAAAAACGTATTCCCTAGACTGACGCTACTGTACAGTACACTACATAATTGTTCACTGGACTGTAGTGTATAGAAATGACAGAAAAATGTATTCCCTAGACTGCACTACAGATCTCAGCAAGCCAAGGTACAGCAGCAGCAAAAATGAGTACTTTGGGCAATTTATTTTGGGTCTGTGTGGACCACGTGCTGTCCCTTCTGCCACCAGTCACTGTGTACAGTGTGCAGCCAAGATGGCGGTAGCTGCACTACAAGTCCCAGCCAGCAGCCTGGAGGAGACCAAAGAAAAAAAGGTGCTTGTAGCCCTTAGAAGGGCTGTTGGGTTCTTTGTGGGCGATTCCTGCCTAACCAACATCTAAATTGAGGCCCTAACACTCTCCCTGGCAGACAGCAGCTCTATCCCTAATCTCATGAAGACGGCGTATGACGCGAGCAGCGCGGGACCAGATTCTTATATTCCCAGGTCATCTGATCTGGCCAGCCAATCCCTGCTATCGACTTGTAGGGGCCCCACGTGATGCTAGGAGGTACCAAATACTCTCCTGCATGTTGATTGGCTGAAAAAAGGCGCCTAACATGCAGGAAGAGGAAGTTGCCATTTCCTCGAGGATCGCAATATGCTCGTCCGAGTAGCGAGCATATGCGAATACACTAATGCTCGAACGAGCATCAAGCTCGGACGAGCATGTTCGCTTATCTCTATTGTTAACTGATAATCCACAATGTGGGAACAAAAAGCAACATGTTCATTCTTGGTGTGGTTTGTGTTTTTTTTGTTTTTGGGAGGCCTATAAATCACATAAAAACCATAAACTGATTCAAATGAAAAACTGCATAAAGGAACAGCACAGAAAACACATCCGTTGAATTTATCATTCCCCCCACAATTTTTTTCTGGTGTAAAAAAAGTCATAAACTCTGTGGCACGCAGACTACTGAAGGATGCACCTAATATATGATGAGGCCTGCACCTCAGTATAAATTTGGCACATCCTCCGGTAGCGCAGAGGACATCTTAGATCTGCTTAAAAGGCTTGTCTTTTAAATCTTCCCAGCGTCAGACTGTCCCACAAGAGTACTAAAGCATCCTCTGATACCACAGTTGGCCCCAAAGGATAAATAGAAATATACCAGAATAATTTCCTCTGGTGGACCTGAAGACTCCCAGTCCAACACCAGTTCTCCCCATGGAATTGTGAAGCAGAGACTGAACAGGAAAATTAATTTAAAACGTGGAACAAAACTGAACACTTTCTCAACAGTTGCTCTCTGGTGCCTGGAGGACTGTATGAAAAGTCCAATTCGGCTCCAACACTTTACATTCCGAAAGAGTGTAGCCTCTGTTAATCTACTCAATCCAAGTATACAGTTCAAGGTAACAGAAAGCATGGCAATCACCATATGGTAAAATTTCTCTTTATTGCAGGTACATCAGTTGTAGATAAACAAGGCTACCGTGGGTTAGTGCACTCTTGCATTTCATTTGCCCAGTTTTACAATAAATTTTACTGCATGGTGAGTGCCATGTTTTCTGTTTCCTTGATCTGTAAACTGTTTATACTTGGCATAGACCACCACCGAAGATAGGTGAATCAATGGAGGCCCCCGCCCCCATGAAGCCACACACCTAAACATGAGGCCACATCCCCTGGCTCCGTGAAGAAACAGAAGAGGACATCCCTGCGTCCGTCCAGGCACTGCGCTGGACGGAGGACAGGGAGCCAGAAAACCGGACTGTCCAGCCTAAAACCAGACGTCTGGCCACCCTAATATCAGCCTGCCCCTAGGGTGGCCAGAGGTCCGGTTTTAGGCTGGACAGTCCGGCTTTCAGACTCCTTGTCCTTTGTCATGCGCAAAGCCTGAACGGACACAGGGATGTCTTTTTGAACAGCTCACTCTCAGACAGCAGCACTGTGCAGTCTGAGCATGAGCTGCAGGGAGAAAGTCACCCTCTCTCTCACCCCTGCAGCTGACAGAAGTTGATTTTTACCTTCATTTTTTCAATCCCCGTCGCTGTGGAGTGGAAGGGTGTGTGGCCTGACCGAGTATGGGCGTGGCTTAGTGGGACCTGAGGGTGGGGCTTTTAAGTCCTTCTTTTGAGCGTGGCCTGAATTACAGGTCGATGCCATGGTAATTTATGAGGAAACACAGTGGGTAGCAGTGAAAGAAAACATCTTTTGTTACTACTGAACGGTAAATATGTGAAATTTATATTATGAGGTAATGATTGATGATGAGTTAGTCTAAAAAATAAGTTATATTTATGGTAACAGGAATACCCCTTTAACAGTGTCATTCACAGAGCTCTGCCCCTTTAAAGCAGACCTTCAGCAGTGAAGGAAAATGGCTGGGTTGTTATGGAAACTTGGTATGAAACAATGTGTGTGTGGAGACTAACTGCCTGCAAGCTTCTATTGGCTGATAAGGGTCATGTGACCAGGCTTCTATTGCCTAATGCATTTTTTGGGAATATCTCAGGAACGGTACGTCCTGAAGAGCCGAAACCTGTTCTAAAACCTTCCCAGACACCTGATGTACCTGTGTGCCAAATTTTGTGATTGTAACTTCGACGATGAGGAATCCTGTAGCGGACATACATACATACATACACTCAGCTTTATATATTAGACTAGCTGAAGGACCCGGCTTCGCCCGGCTATATTTAATTTATTTCTTTTACTGTTTGTGTGTGTGTGTCGTTAAAAGATATCGAGAGTGCCCTCTACAGTGCCTGCCCATTTAACAGTGACCTCTACAGCGGCCAGCCCCTTGAACAGTAACCTCTACAGCGACCCGCCCCTTTAACAGAGACCTCTACAGCGGTCCGCCCCTTTAACAGTGACCTCTACAGCGGCCCGCCCCTTTAACAGTGACCTCTACAGCAGCCTGTGTCTGTCCAGGCACTGCGTCGGACGGAGAACAGGTAGCCAGAAAACTGGACTGTCCAGCCTAAAGCCAGACATCTGGCCACCCTATCAGCCTGCCCCTAGGGTGGCCAGAGGTCTTGTTTTAGGCTGGACGGTCTGGCTTTCAGACTCCCTGTCCTCTGTCATGCGCAGGGCCTGAATGGACACAGCAGCAGCACTCTCAGCAGCAGCACTGTGCAGTCTGAGCAATGAGCTGCAGGGAGAAAGTCACCCTCCCCCCACCCCTGCAGCTGACAGAAGGTGATTTTTACCAATATTTTTAATCCCGGTCAAATGCAGCATGGAAGGGGCGTGGCCTGACTGAGTCAGGTGCGTGACTTAGTGGGATCTGGGGGTGGTGCTTTTAAGTCCTTCTTTTGACGGTGGCCGGAATTACAGGTCGATGCCTGATTTAGGAGGAAGGTGGGTAGCAGTGGAAGAAAACATCTTTTATTACTACTGAACAGTAAATATGTAAAATTTACATTATATGAGGTAATGATTGATGATGAGTTAGCCTAAAACATAAGTTATACTTATGGTAACCGGGAATACCCATTTACCATTGTGATCCACAGTGCTCTGCCTCTTTAATGCAGACCTAAAGCAGTGAACTGGCTAGGTTGTCATAGAAACCTGATGTGTGCCTGTGAGCTTCTATTGGCTGATAAGGGTCATGTGACCAGGCTACTATTGGCTAATGCATTTTTTGGGAATATCTCAGGAACGGTACGTCCTGGAGAGTTGAACACTGTTCTAAAACCTTCCCAGACACCTGATGTACATGTGTGCCAAATTTTGTGATTGTAGCTGCAGCGGTGCGGATTCCTTTAGCAGACATACACACACACACACACACACACACACACACACACATACACTCAGCTTTATATATTAGATGTAATATATTGTAATGTTTTAGGCTGTTTGTTCTAGCAAGAGAAGGTATGGTGGGCAACGGGTGGCAGGAACAGGACTAACCACCCTATTCTTCCATTTTTGGTAGGAGTGGGCTGGTCCTACTTTCTGCCAGGAGGTGGAGTTCCAGTTCAGACAGCAAAGGGAGTGGAAAGCACATGTCAGACCTCCTGCTCCTAGGAACCATATCCTATTCTCCTTTGAGACCATAACTCCAAAGAGATCTTCAGAATCCAGAACAGTGGTTCCAGAAATCATCAGAGTGATCAGCAAAATCACAGCTTTACAGACACTGCTGTAGGTGAGGGACTACGGCCCAGACACCCATCACCTAGCTAACAACCAGGCCAGACAAATATCAAGCCTTTATCACAGTAGACACTTACATCCACAAGCCTTCAAGTGCCATTAAATTGTCACACAACCAGCCACCATACCTTCTCATCTGGTACCAGAAACTGTTCTTTGTACTGAATACTGGTGGATGTGTCACAAGTTCTATTTTGTAGTCAGTAAAGAGAGACTTTTACTTACTAGCCTGATTCTTCCTACCACCTTTCCACTGCACCAAAGTAGAAACGTTATTTTACCATTCTATACTTCACTAGATACATAACACTTAAATGGTTGTGTGGTTACATGACCAAACTGACAGTTGTCATATGATCAGGGCTTTTTCTCCTTGAAAGGGTATGTACAGATAGCGTGTTTTGTTGTGGAACTTTGGTTTCTGCCTCCCATTCATTTCAATGGGAGGCAGCACTAAGCGGTGGTTTGTAGCCACGGCTGCGCAGAGTAGGGAGATATCGCCAAAATCCTTCTGGCTGTCTGTGCCAAAATTCTTCAGTAAAACCACCCCATTTATAGGGGAAATATGCAGTAGGACAAAATTAATAAAAACACATTTGACGTTTGGGGGAAACTTCATGAAAACTAAAGATATAAAAGCCTTATCCCCAACTAGGTGACCATACCTGGGGCATGTTATATACTGAAGTAAATAGCTGACATTGCCAGTTTGTTAAGGATTGTACCCCTGTTTGAACTTGAAAAAGAACAATGGTCGCTTGTACCTCCAGCAATCACCTGTAGTATGTGGGGAAATCCATCAGTAAGTGTTCAATCACCCCCTTGTACAGCCACAAGCAAAATTATGGGTACTCAAGTTCCCACATTTAATCTTTGTAACGGTCCACAACCTACTTGACTCTGCACTATGGGGAAGTTCATTCCTTGTATCAACTTTCCAATTAGGATCCTGAACAAGTAACTCCCCCTCTATTAACTCAGAGTTTTCTACTGAGATCAGAAGTAAATTTTAGCAAAGCACGATCACTTCTTGTTGTTTGAGCCACATTCAATTCTTCTACAGTCCCTTTCAATACCAGTGATTTGCACATTTTGGAGACAGTGCCCCTTTAAGTCATTGAGTGTGACTGTAAATATTAATGGTTTCGATCAGCGCTTCTCAGTCCGGAACGAAATAAGAGTTAATTGGAAATAATCTGGATAAGTTGTTCTCTTTGCATTTCTGTCTGGAGTGAAATGTTATAAGGTGAACATCCCATTAGCTGCACAGAGTGCTGATGTTGCTGTTTCCACTTGACAAAATGAGTTGTAGCCTCAGTTTTCTGCATAGACAGAAGCACTTAGAGGAAGGTAAAAACATCAAAATATTCCAGCTCATTCTATAAAAATCTTGGAATATTACTATGGAAAATGTTTAACTCAAATATACACAGCATTCAGCGTATAAAGCACAATCAGGGATTGTGAAGCGGTTATCCAGGACTTTAGTATAGGATACTGATATTAGATTGTTGGAGGCTCAAGTCTTGGCCCCCCACCCCATCAGCTGTTTGAATGAAGCACAATGATGAGAGCTGCATCACCCTTCATTGTTAAAGGGGTTGCGCAGTGCTTAGATATTGATGACCTTTCCTCATGATAGGTTATTATTATCAGATTGGTGGGGGTCACACACCTGGCACTCCCACCGATCAGCTGTATGAAGAGACCGCAGAGCTCGTATGTTCTCTCCACTGTTAACCTGATCACCGTCTAGATTTTAAGTGAGGCGCAGTGTAATTAAACCTTCTTCTCCCATTCAAGCGATCTAGTAGGTTATAGGAGTTGTTTCACTTCAGTAAGTGGCATTTATTATGTAGCGGAAGTTAATACAAAAGACTTACTAATGTATTGTGATTCTCCATATTGTCTCCTTTGCTGGCTGGATTCATTTTTTCTTCACATTATACACTGCTCGTTTCCATGGTTACGAACACTTTGTAATTAATCAGCAGTGGCCGTGCTTGCACAGTATAGGAAAAATCACCAGCCTATGTGAGCTCCCACGGTCCCAGCCACCAGAGAGGCTGGTATTTTTTCCTATAGCCGGTATTTTTTCCTATAGCAAAATCACAGCTTTACAGACACTGCTGTAGGTGAGGGACTACGGCTCAGACACCCATCACCTAGCTAACAACTAGGCCAGACAAATATCAAGCCTTTATCACGGTAAACACGTACATCCACAAGCCTTCAAGTGCCATTAAATTGTCACACAACCAGCCACCATACCTTCTCATCTGGTACCAGAAACTGTTCTTTGTACTGAATACTGGTGGATGTGTCACAAGTTCAATTTTGTAGTCAGTAAAGAGAGACTTTTACACGTTTACTTACTAGCATGATTCTTCCTACCACCTTTCCACTGCACCGAAGTAGTGCAAGCACGGCCACCACTGATGGATTTGCAGGGTGGTCGTAACCCCTGGAAACGAGCAGTGTATAATGTGATGGAAAAATAAATGAAACCAGCAAAGGAAGCAACATGGAGAATCACAACACATTAGTAAGTGCCTTGTATTACATAGAAACATAGAAGATTGACGGCAGAAAAAGACCACCTGGTCCATCTAGTCTGCCCTTTTATTATCCTTTTATTGTTATCTTAGGATAGATACATGTTTATCCCAGGCATGTTTAAATTCAGTTACTGTGGATTTATCAACCACCTCTGCTGGAAGTTTGTTCCAAGCTTCTACTACTCTTTCAGTGAAATAATATTTTCTAATGTTGTTCTTGATTTTTCCCCCAACTAACCTCAGATTGTGCCCCAGTGTTCTTGTGTTCAGTTTCTTATTAATAACCCTTCCCTCCTGAACTTTATTCAGTCCTTTAACATATTTAAAGGTTTCAATCATGTCCCCCCCTTCTCTTCTTTCCTCCAGACTATACATATTAAGAACTCTGAGTCTTTCTTGATAAGTTCTATGCTTTAGACCTTCCACCAATTTTGTAGCTCTTCTTTGGACCAGTTCTATTTTAGCTTTAGATTCACTTCCTCTACATGATAAATTCCACTTTCTGAAGTGAGAGGACCCCTTTAACAGTGAACTTGAGCTCTGTGGCTACTCAAAACAGCTGATTGACAGGGGTACCGGGTGTCAGACCCCCTCTAATCTAAAATTGTTTATCTATCCTGAGGATATTTCATCAATATCTAAACACTGCACAACCCCTTTAATGAGTCACATCATCATACTTTTAGTGGGGCCTGTGTCTAGTAGTACAACTCAGTAAAATTTAATCCCTATCAAGTGGAACAGAATTGTAATGCCAGATGCAGCTGCTGCTAAAAGTATGGAAAAGTGCATCATAAGCTATGAAGGGGACACACTTAGAAAAATTTGATTCAGCTGCTTTGCCAAATTTCACAAAAGAATTCGCTGTCTGACGAATTACTTCACCATGAAGCGCATTTCTTTGTGAGTAGCGGGTGCAATGACGGGGAACGGCGATAGCACCGTCCCCATCATTGAACCTATCAAATGCTGCGTTCATCGCTGATTAAAAATGAGGGCTTTCAATAGTTAATCGGTGAAAGAAAAAACCTTATCTTTTTGAGGGCAAAGAGGCTGCCGTGGCCATCTTGGTTGAAGATTCTGTGCAAAAATGGCACGTGATGACGTCATCATGCTGGCTGGCATTGTGACATCATACGTCACCATGCATGAGATATCGCGCGGCATCCTCAATCAAGATGACTGTGGCAGCCTCTTCATACTCAAGTGGATGAGGTGAGTATGATTTTTTTTTTTTACTGCCATTGATTAGTTCCCACAAAGCACGAGACAGTTCGGCTTTGCGGCAAATTGAATTTTTCCTGAAATTCGGACCAAAGTCCAAATCATTAACTTCGATTTGCTTAACACTAGACACAGTGTTTCCAGGCCCTTTAAATGGCTGACCGGCAGGGTTGTCAAGACTCAAACCCTCTCATATATTCTTTATGTTCTTTCCTAAAAATAGTCCATCAATTTTAATGTCCCCTAAAATTCCTTTAATGTCATGTACTGGCTTCCACCACCTCCTATTACTATATCTGTCTGGTCTCTGTGTTGTCAGGGACTACCTTTAAAGTTGCCCCGTTTAGTTTAATAACCGCTGTATTGTCTCGTTGTTGGAACCTGGTTATATTTAGTATTGTAATCTACTGCATGTATAGCAGTGTATTGGCTTGGCTTCAGTTGTTGCTCAGTGGGTGGAATAGTCCTAGCATAGGTAGGAGTCCCAGCGGATAAGGATGGGGTCCCATAGGACAGAGCACTATATCTGGCTTTGTATAGCTTGGGGTATTCTGGGGACATCCTTCTATATCAACCTACAGGGAAGCAAGCACATAGACATATAGCCAAGGTGTGTGGGTGAAAGGTGGTGTTTTGGCATAATGTGCTGTGAGAACCATATTAATAAAAAGAGAACCAGTCAGGGGACGAATGCTAGAGATGTTCACGTATATATACCTTGTATAGTAGGTCATTTGAAATGGAAATAATATGCCACAGCTATTGATCTGCCTAAAGGAAGCAGTTATCAAGAGTTGAAGGACTGTGTATAGAGGACACCAGCAAGGATCCAAGACAATAACCGTATGAATGGGGCCGTATCTATCCGCATAAATGCGGGAATAGATGCGGCCCCATTCACCTCTATGGGGCCGGGAGCCGCTGCACGGAGCTAGCTCTGTGCCGCGGCTCTTTTGAAGCATGTCCTATACTTATCCGTGCGCACGGACAAGTATGGGCATTTTGAATGGGGCCGCACAGCGTGTGTTCCGAGCGCTGCGGAACACACGCTGGGCGGCCCCCGTATATTTGCGCATCCGCAGTAATGCGGGCCCGCAAATATAAGGTCGTGTGAATGGGGCCTAAGGAGTTATAAGCTTCTGTGGCTGACCTGTTGTACAGGTGCCCCACTATGAATATTTTTTCAAGGGAGGCTTTTGACTATAAATAATGTTATCTTTGACATAATCAAACACCTGACCATTAAGCATGGTTCTGATGCTAAGGAGATGCTTTCCTCTAGCATCCCTGGAACGTTTGTGAGGAACAGAGTAAAAGAAATATGACAAACTACAGCAAAGTTTATGAGGAAAATCTGGTGGGGTGTATGCACAAGAACTGTGGCACAATAAAATATAAAAAAGAATATAAAAAAGGATGAAGGAGAAATTTGTATAGATGCTATAACATTGAGATTAGTGGGATAATAAGCAAACATATCAACAATAAGGTCTAATTTATTTATATTCGTGAATCAGCCCTTAAAACATACACCATAGAGGCAAGAGATTAGCTCCAAAATTACCATTACTATTACCAAATGGAATTTTCTTTTGGATCTACTCTGCAAGGCCCGTTACTTTATCATACTAGAGATGAGCAAAATTTTCAAAAATTTCTATTTGCATCTGAATAAATTCTACTAGGAAAATATTTTTTCATTATCTCTTTTTTTATTTTTTTGTTTACAAATTTTTGTTCTCCCCCCTTTAAAGGGGTTGTGCAGCCATTGCATATTGATGGCCTATCCTCACGATAGGTTATCAATATCTGATCAGTGGGGGTCCAACTCCAAGTTCCTCCGCCTTTAGTGCTTGTTCCATTCACTTGTTCCAGCACTTCTAAGTACACTGCACGGTACAACGGCTGCAAGCAAGGGGATAGGTCATCAATATCTACTGGCTGCATAACCCTTTTAAGCTCTTTAACGCAGCAATAGCAATAGCAATAGCAAATAATGTCAGGTTGACACTGACATATGAATAGCTATGGGTAAATGCATGGTTGACTGTGTTAAAAAAAATTTGTTTGACAACACAGTGTGCCATTGCATTTGTTAAACTTTTTAAAATTAGAAATGTTCCAAAAACTGTCCCTTAGGCTACATTCACACTGATGCGTTTCTAGGAAACAGATGTTAAAAACAGTCCCCTTCATTTGTATGAGGGCTGCTGGTCTGTGAAACAAGTAGAACATAAATAGAACATGTCCTGTTTATTGATGGAAATTGAACAGGTATGTTCAATTCCTTTATTAGTAAAACAGTCCCTGACAATCACACTACCATCACCTTCTTGACTGTTGGTACCATGTTCTTATGGTGAAATGAGGTGTTAGCTTTATGCCATATGTAACTAGACTTATTTCTTCCAAAAGGTCATGACTTTGACTCATTAGTCCACAGAATATTATCCCAAAAGTTGTTTTTTGATAAAAACGCGATACAAGTCTTTGTATTTGTTTTGGTTAGCAGTGGGTTGCACCTTGCAACCCTCCTATGGATATCATTTTTCCCAAGGTCTTTCTTATTTTTGGAATTGTGTACATTGACCTTAACTGAGGCAAGTGAGGCCTGTAATTCTTCTGGGTTCTTTTGTGACCTCCTGGATGAGTTGTCAGTTTGCAGGTTCACCATTGTTACAAAGTTTCTGCATTTGTAGATAACGGCTCTCATTGTGATTTGCTGGAGTCACAGAGCCTTAGGCTACTTTCACACTAGCGTTTTAAAATTCCGGTATTGAGTTCCGTCATAGGGGCTCAATACCGGAATAAAACGCTTCAGTTTTGTCCCCATTCATTGTCAATGGGGACAAAACTGAACTGAAGACAACGGAATGCTCCTGAAAGCATTCCGTTCCGTCTTCAGACCGGAGAACAAACCGCAGCATGCTGCGGTTTGCTCTCCGGTCCAGGCATCCGCACCAAGACGAATCCGTCATGACCCCCAATGCAAGTCAATGGGGGTGGATCCGTCTGGTGTGACCACAATGGTAACCGGATCCGCCCTCCATTGACTTTCAATGGAGTTCATGACGGATCCGGCTACACATACACATATACAGACATAGACATACACATAAACATAAACATACACAGACATATACACATACAAATACACATACATACTTACATGCACCCCGGCAGGTCTTCAGAGCGTCGGAGGGACAGGACGGCGCGCACAGGTGACGATTCCACCAGGCGCCCAGCAGAGGGCGCTGTGGGGAATCGTCACCTGTGCGAGCCGTCCTGTCCCTCCGACGCTCTGAAGACCTGCCGGGAGCATGTAAGTATGCATGTGTATTTGTCTGTGTATATGTGTGTGTATGTTTATGTGTATGTATGTACTGTGTGACATGTGTGGGGCCGGAGCGCGGTTCCGGCTCCACACATGTCACTGCGGCAGGCCTGATCTGGCAGCACCCTTCACCTGCCGGATCAGGCCTGCCGCTAGTGTGAAAGTAGCCTTAGCAACAACTTTGCAAACCTGTCCAGATTTGTAGATTTCAATGACTTTGCTTTGCATCTGTATTTGAATCTTTTTAAATCATGGCATCATGATCACTTCCATCAGTGCCACAGTGCCATGTGGCACTGATGGAAGCCAGGGAGAAGTGTGGCCTACTACTACTACTACTACTGACTGAACTTCTGGTGCTGTTACTGCTGTTTACACTACTACCCACATTCTGAATTTTGGATGATGAGGCATGGGTCTTTAGTTTTCCACTTTTCTGTTTACTAGACATAGGCCTCTAGTAAACTCGGCTATTTTTGGCACTCCCATAGGAATGAATGGAGGTGGAACCTGCACCTATCAGCGATAGGTGATATGCCCCTAATGTCTGAGATGGGTATACCCCTTTAAGGTAGTAATTGACATGCTTTTTCAGCATTTACATGTTTTCATTGAAAATGTAAAGCTTTTTTGTAGAATAAGGGAGTTATAAGGAAAATAAATTGCTCACATTGAGCCAAGGTTTGCCTCTTTCATATCCATGCCAAATCACTATACAGTATATCAATGAATTCATACTAGGTATCATACCAAGTGTTGGCACCCTGACAATTCAGTAAGTGCTGAAATAGTCCTGGCTCCTGGTAGATGAATATATCACTGAAAGGATGACAGGACAGGGTGATTTAAGTGTGAGTCATACAGCCAGTATGGTGATTATACTGCAGGGATGCATATGAAAAATGTCAATCGATCTTATTCCTATATGATTCCCATATAGCGGTGCCAGAATCTCTGATGTAAAGTAGAACTGCTGGCATCCGTCTTTTATACCACACCCTGCAGTGTTTCTTAGCCAATCAAAAACTGACAATTATTAATTGTGATACAGTAGAAGATTTTTTTTCATAGTAACTTGAAATTCATGGAATCCAGAATGAGGACATATCGTTTTAAAATGTTTTGTAGGATTTACTGTACATTATTATTTTTTTAATGCAGAAATTTGGATATGATAGAACTTTATTTTAAATCCTGAGCCTTTTCTAAAAATTGTTTACATGCCAAACAAACCCCTTTTCATGAATAAGGCCCATTGTGAGCAAAGAACTTCAAAGGTGAATTGCACATTGTATGTGAACCATTGGTGGCCAATAAGGGTTAAGGGGGCTGGCAACTTTCTAGCTACTGTTGTAATGTGTATGTAAGATGACTATATAGCACTTAGTAATATGACCTTTGTTGATGTGCAGTTTGCTATATTTCATAGGTCATGTTCCCTTGTTAGGCAAATCTTCTTTGCTGTCTGCGTAGAGGTCTCCTGTCCATAAAATGACTGCTGATGGAGGATGATGAGACCAGATTCCTCCATTCACACGGAATGTGCACCAAACACCCAACAGTAGAAATGTCGATGGCAGGTGCAGTGTATTTAAAAGGAGCAAGCTGAGTGATGAGCCTGGTCACATGACCCTTCATTAGCAGACATTTTATGGACAAGACCTCCGGGCATACCTTATGAAATATAGAAAGTGGTGAAGATTTTCAATAAAGGCTATATTGATAAGTGTCATATAGTCAAACACATTGGTCAACAGTAACCAGAAAGGGACCAAACCCTTTACCATTTTTCCGACTAAAAGACACACCGGACTATGAGATGCACCTAGGATTTGGAGGAGGAAAATAGGAAAAAAATATTTTCCATCACACCTCATAGCAGACCCCCAAATCAGACCTCAGATCGACTTCCCATTAGACCCCCCCCAGCCTACATCAGTCTCAGATCAGATCCCCATCAGAACCACCTAGCCTCCATTAGCTTCAGATCGGACCCCCTAGCCTCATCAGCCTCAGATTGGACCCCATCAGACCACAGATCAGCTGTTATAAAAAATGAATAAATAAACTTACCTCACTTGCTCCGGACGACGCTGCAGATCCAGGACTCGCTGCTCCCCGCATTACTACGTCCAGGTCCTGCTGTGTACTGTGACCTGATGGCTGACAGCATCAAGTCATAGTGCATGCCCACGTGCACTACGTCTTGACGCTGTGGATAGTCAGGACACAGTGCACAGTGGGACCCAGAAGAAGACCAGAAAGGGTGAGTACAGCCAGCGCAGCGCTGCCCTATCCTCCCTGTACCTTGCACATTCTGATGACCATTTCCATAATGGAAGTGGTCATTAGCATTCTGACTGTAAGACATTCTGCCACTTGTGGGGGAAAAAGTGCATAGTATAGTCTGAAAAATATAGTAATTGCCTGGTAATGTGGTAGAAACTGGGATAAGTCAGGGTTCAGTATAAGGGTCACTCTGCAGCATCACCATACAAGCTAGCATATTCCACAGAGGGGATAAATAGAAGAACAGGCAGAACTCATGGAGAGATGCAGGAAAGGCATTGTACAGTAAAAGAATGCACTAGAGTTTGACTTCAAATTCCCATGTGTAAGTAGCTAGCACTGGAGGAGACTGCCATTAGTCATAAATATGGGTCATCTCAGGACCTAGGGTCCCAGACAGGGCAAAGATACAACTTACTACATACATCACAGAGAAGTGGAGGCTGGATCTATGAGTAAGAAGTACTGTATTCTTCGCTTTATAAGACACACTGGATTATAAGACGCACCTAGGTTTTAGAGGCGGAAATTAATTAAAAAAATGTTTTTCATCAGACCGCTAAATTAGATCCCCAATCTTCATCAGACCTAAGGTCATACCCCATAGACCTCAGTTTAGGCCCCCAAATCAGATCTCAGATTAGACCCCCACATCCGACCTCAGATTAGACCTCAATATCAGACCTTAGATCAGACTCTCACATTAGAAACCAATATCAAACTTCAGATCATACCCCAATATCAGACCCCAATATCAGCACAAAAATAACTAAATAGACTTGCCTCTCCCGATGGCATGCTGCACTCACCGCTCTGTGGTCTTCTCCGGGTCAGTGTATCACTTCACTCACCGCTCCACATGCCTACTGCATAGTGATCACTTTCATAATGGAAGCACTCACTAGTATTTGCTTTATAAGAGGCACTACCATTTCCCCCCACTTTTGGGGACAAAAGTACATCTTATAAAGCGAAAGATATAGTATTTGCCCATTCCCAGTTTCTTCTGTTTTTGCATTTGTCACACTATGAACTTTCAGATTATCAACCTGCTCTTAATATTAGACAAAGACAACAAGTAAGTACAAAATGCTGTCTATAAAAAATGTTTTCATTTACTGAAGGAAAAATTCTGTTGTGACCTACCTGGCCTTATGTAAAAAATAACGCCACCCCCTTCCGCCACTAAATCAATCACTTAACCAAACTCAATTGATAATTACGTTCAATTACACTTGCCACAATCAGGAATGATTACTGCCAAGTAATTACTGTTGAATCTAAACATCACTTAAATAGAACATGCCTGGCGAGGTGAAGCAGGTCATGATGCCTTGGTTTAAAGAGGACCTTTCATGTGTCCTCACACTGCTAACTAACTAACAGTTTTTACAGGGCATGGGCCAGGGAGTTGGGGGCACTTACAATTTTTTCGGGGCGCAGCTCCGTTGGCCCGCTGCGCCCCTGTGTAGATCCGCCGCGCGCTATGCAAATTGCATAGCATCGGTACAGGGAGGAGGAGACGCCAGGGATTCTCAATGGGCGTCTCCTTCTCCCTGGCTGTAGCGCTGTCCAATCACAGTGGGGAGCGTCACAGTCAGGGAGAAGGTTTCCTTCCTGACTGTGACGCTCCCCACTGTGATTGGACAGCGCTACAGCCAGGGAGAAGGAGACGCCCATCGAGAATCCCTGGCGTCTCCTCCTCCCTGTACCGATGCTATGCAATTTGCATAGCGCGCGCCGGATCTTCACAGGGGCGCAGCGGGCCAACGGAGCTGCGCCCCGAAAAAATTGTAAGTGCCCCCAACTCCCCGGCCCATGCCCTGTAAAAACTGCTAGTTAGTTAGCAGTGTGAGGACACATGAAAGGTCCTCTTTAAAAAGATTCAAATACAGATGCAAAGCAAAGTCATTGAAATCTACAAATCTGGACAGGCTTGCAAAGTTGTTGCTAAGGCTCTGTGACTCCAGCAAATCACAATGAGAGCCGTTATCTACAAATACAGAAACTTTGTAACAATGGTGAACCTGCAAACTGACAACTCATCCAGGAGGTCACAAAAGAACCCAGAAGAATTACAGGCCTCACTTGCCTCAGAAAGACCTTGGGAAAAATGATATCCATGGGAGGGTTGCAAGGTGCAACCCACTGCTAACCAAAACAAATACAAAGGCTTGTATCGCGTTTTTATCAAAAAAACAACTTTTGGGATAATATTCTGTGGACTAATGAGTCAAAGTCATGACCTTTTGGGAGAAATAAGTCTAGTTACATATGGCATAAAGCTAACACCTCATTTCACCATAAGAACATGGTACCAACAGTCAAGAAGGTGATGGTAGTGTGATTGTCAGGGACTGTTTTACTAATAAAGGAGTTAAACTATCTGTCAAAATTGATGGAGCCATGAATTCTGCTCTCTGTCAAAAAATCCTGAAGACAAATGTCCACCAGTCAGTTTGTGACTGAAGTGCAGTTGGGTTATATAGCAGGGCAAAGAGCGCACAAACAATTTCACCTCTGAATGTCTCAAAAGGAACAAAATTAAAGAGCTTTGTCATCAGGAACATGGTTATTAAACTGGCTGGCTGATATGTGCTAATGTCAGCTGAAGCTAACAGTCTTTGTCCCTTCTTTCCATGTGCCTCCGTTTAAAGAAAAATGAAAGTTTATCTTATGCATATAAGCCTCTAAGGGCCTACAGGCTCTGTTCTCCCTCCTCTGGCCATGCCCTCATCATGTTGCCAGGGCCTGGCAGGATGATGTGAATGCTGCATGGCCCTGTCAATCAACATGATGAGAGTGAGGCCAGAGGAGGAGAACAGAGTCTCTAGGAGTAGAAGCATCACCCCTATTGCTCATAGCGGCTCATTTGCATAAAACAAATGTTCATTTTTCAGAAAAAAGGAGGCAGATAGAAATAAGGAACAAAGACTGACAAAGCCGATCAGCTGTTTGAAGAGGAGGCCCGTGCCGTATCAGCGCTGCCTCCTCTTCACTGTTTACATGCTGGCCGTAACGGGGGTAGAGGTGAGTAGGAGTAATTACACTTAAGCACCCCATTCATTTCTATGGGAAGAATTGCTTCCATACAAGTCTATGGAAGCGATTGTTACCATAGAAATAAATGGGGCGGTGAGGTGTAATTACACCTACTCACCACTACCCATGTTACAGCCAGCATGTAAACAGTGAAGAGGAGGCAGCGCTGATATGGCGCGCACCTCCTCTTCAAACAGCTGATCGGCGGAGGTGCCGGGTATCAGACCCCCGCTGATCTGATATTGATGACCTATCCTGAGGATAGGTCATCAATATATATAACTCGGAAAACCCCTTTAAAAGTCTAAAACACCAGTCTTAATAAATGACCCTCTATGTGTGAATCCAGCCTTATGTCTGTTTTTGGTTTTAGCCAAAAGCAGGGGTGGATTCAAATGAAATATGAAATATAAGGTGTGGACTTCTCCTTCATACTGAAGCCACTTCTGGCTTTTGTACAGAAGAACTGCATAAAAAGATGTGTCTTTTTTTACCGTACTGTGTAACTATATTACCGTGGGAAGTCTTCCTTACTCTCCATTGTTCTATACTAGGGTGGTCAATCAGAATATATGGCCCTCATTGATCTGAAATCTATCTATCTAATATCTATCTATCTATCTATCTATCTATCTATCTATCTATCTATCTATCTATCTATTTATCTATCTATCTCAAGAACAATGCTGTTTCTGGAAAAAACACAGACTCATTTTTACAGGTTTTTACAACCTTACACTGGACGCCAAAAAAAAATAAAATAAAAATCTGTCCATAAATATTACAAGAAAAACCATACAGTATAGACAGTAACATGAATAAAAGTCACATGAAGGTGATCAACTTTTATAATATGATCATTTAATCATGACTTGGTAAAACCACTGCTACCTTATAAAAAGCTATTTCAACAGATTTTTCTGATTCGGGTATATATTCTTCTGCTGAGTCATTATTGTGTGTGAAGGTTAATTGCCTATTTTAACAGCGAAGTAACAAATGAAAGTTTCCACCCAGCAGAAAGCCGTGGCACAGCGGTACTACCTTCACTATTTTCTCTAGCCGTCAATGATCTCAAATCCCTTTTGATCTTTTTTAGTCTTCCTCCTTATTCAACATGAAAGGAACACTTATAGTACTAATCGTATTACATCTTTTCCTTGCTGAACCTCTTCACATGGAACAAGAGAACGTCGTGCTAAGGCTAAGCCTCCTCCTGACTGACTCAGAAGTGCCCCATTAAGGGCCCATTAGATGGCCGTATTATTGCGGGAACTCATGCGGACAAGTATAGGACATGTTTTATCTTTTTATGCGGAGCTGTGCGGTCCCATAGAGATGAATGGGGCCGCATCTATTCCGCAATATTGTGGAATAGATACGGCCCATTCATATGGTCGTTTGAATGGGGCCAAAATCTTCAGAACACAAAACCATGGTGGTGCAATGCTCAATGAGACAATGTCTCAACACATTACAAATTATTTCACTGGTGGAAGTTAAAGGGGTTGTCTCACTTCAGTAAATGGCATTTATCATGTAGAGAAAGTTAATACAAGCCACTTACTAATGTATTGTTATTATCCATATTGCCTCCTTTGCTGGCTTCATTCATTTTTCCATCACATTATACAATGTTCGTTTCCATGGTTACGACCACCGTGCAATCCATTAGTGGTGGTCGTGCTTGCACACTATAGGAAAAAGTATCAGCCTCTGGTGGCCGGGACCATGGGAGTTCACATAGGCTGGTGCTTTTTCCTATATTGTGCAAGCATGACCACCACTGATGGATTGCAGGGTGGTCTGTAACCATGGAAACGAGGAATATATATTGTGATGGAAAAATGAATCCAGACAGCAAAGGAAGCAATCTGGATAATAACAATACATTAGTAAGTCCCTTGTATTAACTTTCTCTACGTGATAAATGCCACTTACTGAAGTGAGACAACCCCTTTAAGATGGGAAGTTTGTACATGAAGTCTTATATTTAGATAAAAAAGGGGACACACATATTTGGCCATATTTTTTCATAATTAATAAAATAGAGCTACAGGGTGTTGAGGATGTCATGATATTAATGTGAAGCCTTTACAATATGGCGCTGGCACCTAGATGGTTACATAGTTTATATACCAAAGTTTGTAAAATAATGCACAATGCACAGATGTCAAGTGTTATCTCTTTTCTTGGTTTTGTATTTTAGCCAATGAAACAATTGCATGAGCCTCAGTAGAGGAATGCTCTCTCTGATGATATAAAAACTGCTTAACTTCCTTTAATAAATGAGTTCTGCTTTGATATTTGGTATCAGTGTGGTTTTTCTGTACACGATAAACTAACAGCTTGTAATTTGGAGCAGACAGTCAATAAGACAGCACAGCTTGCATGCATCCAAAACAGGGGGACATGTAAAATACCAGGGCAGTTCATTTTTCTCTTCTGGTCCCTCCCAATGCAAGTATCTAAGATGTTCTGAACAATGTTACTATGTTAATAAAGGTCCTTCACATTATGGACAAAAAACTACTGCTGGATGTTGCTGGGCTGTACAGAAGCAAAACCAACTCCCCCTTACATCACTCTGCATCCATTGGCTGTAGTTGCACTATACATATTGCTGCATTGATAATATGTGACACATACACATTCTACATAGGGATTTCTGCAAACATTTACAATTGAGTATGATTTGTGGCATCATGACTACATGTTCTATAACACACACTATTGGGACATTTACCATATATTGGACTAATGACAGGCAATTTACTATCCTATTGGTGCTAACATCTAACCCATCCAGAGGCGTAGCTAGAACTGACTGGGCCCCACAGCAAATTTTTGTATGCCCCCCCCCCGCTCCCCACACACTCTCCACATACTCTCCACATACATGGACGCAGTCATACAGGCACTCTCCACATACATGGACGCAGTCATACAGGCACTCTCCACATACATGGACGCAGTCATACACGCACTCTCCACGTACATGGATGCAGTCATACAGGCACTCTCCACATACATGGACGCAGTCATACACGCACTTTCCACATACATGGACACAGTCATACACGCACTCTCCACATACATGGATGCGGTCATACACGCATTCTTCACATACATGGACATACTCTCCACATACATGGACGCACTCTCCACATACATGCACTCACCATATACATAGACGCACTCATACACGCATTTTCCACATACATGGATACACTCATACACACACTCTCCACATACATGGATACACTCATACACGCACTCTCCACATACATGGATACACTCATACACGCACTCTCCACATACATGGATACACTCATACACACACTCTCCACATACATGGATACACTCATACACACACTGTCCACATACATGGATGCACACACAATATACATAAATAGACGCCCAGCTTTCCTGCTGTGCCTCTCCCCCATACTCTAATGCCTCTGCACTTGTGCCATGCAGGATAGCAGGGAAGCTGGATGACATCTCATGATGTAATGTCACCCAGCTTTCCTACTGTACTGGGAAAGCTGAATACAACCCCAGTTCCCCTGTCACTCACATCACTGGCGCAGCTGTGGCAATCCTACTGATGTTCAGCATGCTGGGTATAGAAGGTTCAGGCTGCAAGAATCTCGGGTAGGAAAGGGGTGGTGCTATGATAGCACCGCCCACATCGGACCTTCCTGATGCTCGAGAGAGGCGGAGCAATGTCACTGATGTAAGGTCAGTGTCAGGGGTGAAAAGTGCAGGACTCTGGACCTGGTGCAGGGGAAGTCAGCTGCTCTGACAGATGCCCAGTTTGACCAAGTAATGACTGCTCCCGGGCCCCTTCTGAGCTCGGGCCGCAAAGCAGCTGCTTCCCCTGCTTCCCTGATAGCTACGCCACTGAACCCATCTATCTAGCATCTATGTGTCAGGAACAGCCCAGGACATATAGGTTCCTCTCAAGGGAACACCCTGTCAGAGTGGCCATTCCGTTTTAGACAAGGCCTTATAGGGAAAAGGGAGAGACTCTAGGGATAGCCATCTCGCTACTCTACTACAAATCTATCTATCTCTATGGCCCAATCGGCACCTTGAATGTTGGTTATATTTTTTTAACTTCTGAATAAAGGTTACATTTGTTACATTGATTCTTACTACTACACTATTACCAGACCTTTGACGGTTGATTAGCCAGACCTGTGATTTTCATTTTTGTTTTGTCACATTCCAAGAGCTATCACTTTATTTTATTTTTCTGTCGATGTAGCCATGCTTGTTTTTCTGGGACAAGTTGTAGTTTTTAATTTCACCATTTGGGGTTACACATAACTTACTGATTAACTTTTATTAAGTCTTTCTGTAGGGTGGATTGGAAAAACAGCAATGCTGCCATCGAGTGCCAAAGTTGCAACTTTTTTACATTAACATGATAACTTTATTCTCTGGGTCAGTACAATTATAGCAATACCAAACACATATTGTTTTTTTTTTTACATTTTACTACTTTTCTACAACCCTTTAAAGAAAAAAAGTTTTTGCATTGCTGCATCTCAATACATATAACTTTTTTCATTCAACAGGGCTGTGTACTAAATGACTTGTACTTTTCATTAGTATCATGTGTATATAACACAATTTTGCTTTATGTAACACATTATGATTGCTCTTTATTCCTTCTATGGGGGCAAAACTGTAATTGTGACATTTTTTGTGGTCACGGTACGGGATAATTTATGTGATAGTTGTATAGTGCTGGTCGTTGTGGATACGACTATCTCAAACATGTGGAGGGGATTTTATTTTTGCTGTTCTATTTAATTGAAAAGCAATTTTTTTCAATGGAAAAGGTTGCATTTTTAACTTGTTTTTTTTTCTCCTAATAATTTAATTCACTTTTATTTTTACAATTTATTAGTCCTGCAAGGGAACTTTAACAGCCAACCTTCTGATTGGTTCTATAGAATGCTATACTGCTTATGCAGTACACTAAATTATACCTTCAATATACCGTGGGGGCAATCCCTAGGCCCCCTGGTGCCATGCTAAGATATCGATACCCAGAGATCTCATATGAGAGGTTAGAGATGGCAGAGAGAGGCATTCCCTTCCTTCTCAACCACTTAGATGCTGAGGTTGCTATTGACTGAAGCATCTAAGGGAATAAATGGGCCAAATTGGTGCTTCTGCCAATCCATGTCGTTAGAGCTGGAACCTGGCTCTCATGTGAGAACCAAGCTCCTCCTCTCTGCTGCACGAGAGTCCCATGCAGCGCTTAGATTAGGCCACCGTATAAAGGTGGTGGCCTATCCTAAAGCTTCTTAGTGACCACCATAAAAAGACATATTGGCAGTGAGCAAGAGGTTAATGTTACTTTAACTGATAAACAATGGGCAGGTACATTTTTGCTTAGTGTTTAAACCTCCCACTGTATTACCAATGTAGAAAAATTAATGTATAGATGGCATCTTACTCTAAACCTTTTATTCAAAATGTACCCTCAATCTTCAGTTATATACTGGTGGTGCCACAAAACTGTTGGCACATTAATGCGTATTTGGTGGACACATGATCTGATTAAACTCTTATGGGCTCTATTATACCTTCATATTAAATCCATTCTTTCTTTTGATTTTAACCGGGGCACTCATGTAGCTTTATTATCCAGAGGTATTGAGGACATGACCCTTTCAGACCTCGCTTGGCTCGTACTCTATCTGTTATTAGATCTTGCAGTGCCAGGCAATGGAAAAACACATCTGTTCCTACAACATCTGAAATATGGCTATGGTTCATCACAATTGTGCTATGGAACATTTGATAGCTTCACGTTTAGGTATCTTTAACCCATTTAAATGAATCTGGGTGAAATGATGTACATGTAAAGGACCTCCAGTGTTATTTTCTCAAAGAGGTCGGATGGCAATGAGTTATGCCAGATGAGGCTGGTTCATTATTAGTAAATGAGAGGCAGCTTTAGTAACTGTAGTCTACTGTGTTATTATATAATACCACATGCTACAACCTTATGTGGCAGAATTTGTGTTAGCATACTGTCATACTCTCTCTGTAATTGCATATTCATTGTGTGGATTCAAGATGCAATGTGACACTCTTGTCGGCTCAATTATTCAGACATAATTACCGTTCATAGCAATTAATGGCTTGCAGGATATACAGTGGGGAAAATAAGTATTTGATACACTTGTGATTTTGCAAATTTTCCCACCTACAAAGAATGGAGAGTACTGTAATTTTTATCTTAGGTGCACTTAAACTGTGAAAGACAATCTAAAAAAAATAATCCAGAAAATCACATTGTATGATTTTTAAATAATTAATTTGCATTTTATTGCATGAAATAAGTATTTGATACAATAGTAAAACACAACATAATATTTGGTACAGAAACCTGATATTTCAGGTTTCGGGCTGTCGCTGGGCTACATTGTTTCAGCTCCCTCCAAAGATTTTCGATTGGGTTCAGGTCTGTAGGCTGGCTAGGTCACTCCAGGACCTTGAAAGGCTTCTGACAGTGCCATTCCTTAGTTGCCCTGGCTGTGTGTTTTGTGTCATTGTCATGCTGGAAGACCCAGCCATGACTTATCTTCAATGCTCTTACTGAGGGAAGGAGGTTGTTGGCCAAAAGCTCGCAATATATGGCCCCATCCATCCTCCCATCAATACGGTGAAGTTGTCCTGTCCCCTTTGCAGAAAAGCACCACCAAAGTAGGATGTTTCCACTCCCATGCTTCACGGTTGGGATTATACCTACATAATTTCAGGGGCACTAGAGTATCTGTGACTTTTCTAGCTTCAACATTATCTTGAGATGGCATATCATGTACGCACATGCCTTAAAGGAGATGGGGCCCAAGAATACTTAACCTTCAATTACAGATTGAGTAAAAACATGCCTTGAACAGCTAGGGATGTAAAGTTAACTTAAAGGGATTTATCAGGTGAGTAATAATGATTCATTTTGCACGTTATGATATTTTTCCCACTTAGCCAATTTGTGACGATCTCAGAAATCCCCTTTAATCTACTACTGGTAAATTGTGGCATCCTTCATACACAATGCAAAATAGTTCACATAATTATAACTTGGAACTAATATATTTATTACACAGTTAGACTGGGGTATATTTTAGAAGGGCTGGCAGCTTGGACTGCATCACTTTTTATTCCATAGATCAATTTAGAACTAATATGAATGCATTTAGATTTTACCGTACAGTTTGCCAAAATGTGGTCCAATTTGGTGCAGTTTTGTGCATCTAGGTTTTGAGAAAAGATCTCTGTCTGGCCTGACAAGTGCTTAAAAGTGATTAAAAATAAATGAGACATGTCTTAGCTGGAAGAGGCATGGCCTAAAATGCAATATTTTGCATTAAAATTGTGCCACAATTCTGGGGTAGAATTCTGTCTCAAATTAAGCCAACCAGTAGCTGGTATAAAGTTAGAAAAAGGTGTTTATCCCTGAGCCACTGGGATAAATTTGGTGTATGTATAGAGAACATGTTTAAACTTATGTCATCTATAGGGTTAGTAAATCTGCACCAGTGTATTGAAACACAATGACACCTCATCACCATTAGATTGATAAATGCTTGATAGACATATAAAGACACACGTATCACCGACTCTGTAATGTTTCATCCAAAAATAAGGCAGATGTCTAAGATACTCACCACTACCTCAAAGGGAATATAGGATGGAGAGGTCTCCTATCCAGACCAGTATCTCCTCATAGTTATTCTATAAACTCCACATGCTGTCGGCGTAGATGTCTCTCACCACAGTCACTGCTGTTCACACTAGAGGAAGATCATAGCTCCCAGTTGAGCACACGTCTCTCACCGCAAACAATGCCGTACACACTCGCAGAGGGTCGTACCTCTCAGCTGAGCCCAGATGGAGTAAACGGCTCTCCTGAGAGATGCACACTGTGTGGCAAGTAGCTCCAAAGAGAGAGAGAGATCACTAGTTGGAATATAGAGGTAGATAGTGCAGACTGATTGGCAGGACTGGTAGGAAGAAGCTGAGAGTGGCCGAAACCTTGGGTCAGGTGTTTTTAGCAGTGCTGTTTACATGCTTTCATATTCTGGATGGAATAAAACCTAGGGTTTTTAAATTGCCTACCAGTCTTCACTATCTACCTCTATATTCTATCCTATATTCCCTCTCAGGTGGTGGTGAGTCTCTGAGGCCTCTTCCTTATTTTCGGATGAAGCGTTATAGAGCCGGTAATATGTGTGTCTTTATTGGTATAGTGTGAATAGGAGCTTTTGGAGTTGCTCATGGTTTCTCTGCAATCTGCTTCACCTATGCAGTTAGGTGCTTAACTACACTTATATTCATTATTGATAGACGGACAGACAATTTCAGACTTGCACCTCATTTTACTTTTTCTATAAGATCAACCTCCTTGAATTATATTGCATACAAAACCCTGACATTATCACATATGGTAAATGGTTGGAGTCAGATCAGATGATATCTCTCCCCTTTTACATTTACTACATAAACTACAAATAATCCTCCTCTAATCTTAATCTCTTAGACTCTACAAGGACATTAAAGCTAAACCAGATCAAGTGAGAGGTTCTAACCCCATATTAAAAACCATGGCACATAACCAGCCTTGTTCTGTCTGACCATGACCAAGGTGCTAACACAATATAGTACATTAGCATACAAATGTGAGTTATTTGCTGGCAGAGATGTGCTATTTTGCTGCTGAGCTATAAAACATGAAAATGGATTGATTGCTGCATCAAATGAGGAACTCCTTATATCACATCATTTCTCAGAGGTCCCACAGGCTTTCATTCTCAAGCACATATGTCACTAGGTTCTCGCAAAAAGTTGGATAAAAACAAGCATTGTTCAAGGATATAAGCAGACAGAGGTCATCGCTGCCATCTTGCTTGAAGATCCAGCGCAAAATCTTGTACAGTGTGAGATGACATCATCACACTGGCCAGCGTGGTGACGTCATACGTCTCAGCACATGAGATTTCATGCGGGATCTTCAAGCAAGATGACTCAAATGGATAAGGTAATCATAATTTTTTTTACATTTTTACAGCCATTGCAGGAAAAATCGATTTGTTATCATGAATCACAAGGAAATTTGGGTTAGCAGCGGATCAAATTTTTCCTGAAAGTCCACTTTGGATACCTTGATTAGCTCAACACTAGATATAAGGATAAGAATAAGAGAAGTCTTTTGCATGCCATAATACATAGTACTGCCCAAGGACCTCCCTTTCTACATAAGATAACAGTGGCACTATATAAAGATTCATTGGTGCATCATATAATTATACAATAATATAATCAAGCTAGGCAGACCCGTGTCATTAAGTAAGATTATAGTGTATATAAATATTACATACCATGAAATCATCATCAAAATTGGCTTAGACACTAGCTGCTCATTAAATTTGTTTGGAAAGTACCCACGATCAATTAGATATCTGCAAATTGTTCATTTATTCTATGTTATGTTATGTAATGTTATATCATGCTAAGTAATCACCATGTATGGATGGCACAGCCAGGGTTAATAATTCTGGCTCAGTTCTTGTAGGAGGTTAGGTGTGGACTGGTGCCAACCCTAGCTCCAGTCTGTGATGGGGAGAGGTTGGAAGAGAGAAGGAGCTGTGACTTGTGTTCCTTCTTCTTAGGCCCAAAAAGCTAGAGAGACTAACAAATCTCTGCATGATTTACAGAAGGAGAGAAGGAGAAAGATAAAGAAGAGGACTAAAGAACCGAGAGTCTGCATGGCTGATCATTGGAGTCAGTAAGGTAGCCTGCTACCAAAAGCTGTTAAGACTACTGCAGTGAGGGACACTGTTAAGACACTCTTCATAATTGGACATGACCTGGCCTGTTGTATATCTCGAAAACCCAATATTCCTCAGTGGACATTACAGCCAACACTGCAAGAGTATGATTTCCCACCATAGATTAAGAAAAGACTTGAGATAGAGAAAGTAGAGGCCATAACTTCCATCCTTGCCTAGATCCATGCATTGTCTGGGAAAAGTTGTACTGTGCACAGTTTGAACTGTATTTTGCTATCATTGGAAGTATTACAACTCCTATTTAGCACTTCAGCAAAGAGACACATTTATTCAGCTACATCTGACCTGGTAACTGACTCCTGCACCTTAAGCCGGCATTCTACACGTCCTGCCGTGTACCCATACAAACACTCAACCAAAGGCACCCCAACTACTATCAGGCAAGAATCAGGGTGTTCCCGAGGGAAGAAAAGCTAAAAAAAACTGTAACAAATTCTAATAACATATGTGGAATATAAAACGTTGTTTTAAACAATATCATTTTCTGATTAAACATTCCCTTAAAGGGAACCTGTCATCACCTTTATACTACCCATACTAACAGCAGAATAAAGTAGAGACAGGTGAGTTGATTTCAGCGGTCTGTCATTTATAAGTTAAAAGTAAGTGGTTGCCGAGAACCAACATCACAAACATTGCAGATTAGGCCTGGAAAAGAGTCAAATCTTCATCAGAAGAGTCATGGTTATTCATGAATTCCTGCTCTCTTTGCCCACCTGATGATGACCGACAGGCTTCTACCTAGTTTTCTCTCTTTCTCTCTAGGAGATAACTGCCAGTCATCAGCAGATGGGCAGGAGAGCAGGAGATTAGGAATAACCATGACTCTTCTCAGGTAGATTTGACTCTTTTCAAGGCCTGGGCTGCAATGATTATGATGCTGGTTCTCAGCAACCACTCGCTTTTAGCTCATGAGTGACACACCGCTGAAATCAGCATTTCTGTCACTATTTTATGCTGCCCTCAGTACAGTCAGCATAAAGTTGATGACAGGTTCCCTTTAAAGCAAAGATATGCCTGGTCATTCAAGGCATGGGGTTTGACATCTGTTTGACCACGCAGGGATCATCAGCTGCCTGTGCTGAAGAACATGCCCAAAATTTCCGAGGTTTTCAAACACCATGAATTGTATAGCACTGTTATGTGATTATGTATGGAACTGGATATTGATATTACTGTATTTGAGCACTGTATGCTGGTATAATTACAGGTCTGTATGGTGGTATTTACATTGTGTTACACTGCTATTAAGACACTGTACAATGTGTTATTTAAGCAATTTATGGTGTTGACAGTACTGTATGGCATTGTTAATAAGGCAACTATATGGAAGGGATATTTGGTCAGTATATGTTATTTGGGCACCATAAAGTATGTGGTATTCCAAGATTTGCTAGCCTATCTTCAGGATATGGCATAAATATCTGATTGGAGGGGTCTGGCACCTCTCAATTCCACTGATAAGCTCTTGATGATCAACTGCAAAAAAATCCAGCACAGCTGATTTTCTTTTTTTACTGCGAGTGATTGGCCGGTAGCGTCTACATGAGCCCATAAGTATAGGATCAGTACCATCCAACTATTGATGTGGGCTGCATTTGGACATCATGTGCCTGATCTATGGCCCCCAGGAGAATTCAAAAATACTAGTGTGTGTTTATAGCTTCACCCGGTCCTAATGTATATGATGGCCCTTTGATGAAATTTTAGGCTGCATTTAATGCCCCAAAATATGTCAGGCTGACTATTACTGTGTCAGATCAAGCTTCACCTCAGTGCTAAGTGAAAGTTGTTCCTATTGGCACCACCTCTCTTGAAGCATGGCTGAGTCTTTTTTAAAATGAGATTTTATATTAAAGAGAATCCATACAGGGAGATTATAGTGGGAGCAGATTTAATGCAGCCTGCTCAGACTGATACAACCTTATTGTGAAATCAAATACATGGCTTTACTGAACCTGAAAGCTGTTTAATACAGGGTTCTATCCAACTTTAATAATACATAATTGCTCGGAATTTGGGAATAACAATGGATTGCTTTCTAAAATGTGCCTGTCTTGCCCATTATTTTAACTGGATACTTTTTTTTTCAAATATTATATTATGATTTTGTGTATATTTGTGTAACTGTTTTTTTTTTTCAGATTCTACAATTTTTTTTCATTTTATTTCATGTTATTTTAATAACTTTTTTAAATAGTTTTTTATTCCAAGCCCCTAAAAATGTAGAATTATAAATGCATGATAATATTATAGTATAATATAACAACATCCTAATAATTATTAACAAAAAGATACAGTATTTTTTTGCTTTATAAGACACGCTTGATAAGACACAACTAGGTTTTAGAGGAGGAAAATAAGAAAATAATATTTTTCTTCCGACCTCAAAACAGACCCTCAATCTTCATCAGACCCCCAAATTAATCCCCCAATCTTCATCTGACCTCTGATCAGACCCCATATCAGACCTCAGATTAGACCCACATATCAGGCCTCATATCAGATCTCCATATTAAACCTCTGATCAGACTCCGATATCAGACTGATCAGAGCTCAGATCAGACTCAAATATCAGACCCCAATCAGAGCTCAGATCAAACCCCTTCAGAGATAAAAATAAATACCTTAACTTACCTCCTGATATGCTGCCACTCTGTAGATACAGAAGTCTTTCCTGCCCTCACTGATCCCTGGTCTTCTCCGGGCCTACGCTGCACTGTGACCTGACTTCGTACTACAACAGGTCATAGTGCTTACACTATGTCCTAACACTGTTCCCAGACGGGCCCAAATAATATTGTACAAAATATATTTGCCAAGAATCTTAAATTTGCTAAATAAGCGTAGCATTAGCACCAGAATATTTTCTATTACTGTGGCATTTTTATACTTTATTTGGCTGCAGAGTGCTGTTGCATTGTATTTTTTTCCTTTGTGTATCTAGCCATGGCAGTGTGCACCTGCACACTGGGATGTGCTGACTGACCCCCTTTTTCTTTGCAGTTTGTACTGGAAGTGTGGCACTCTACTCCCTGGGTGGGTTTTTAGTTGTTGATCCTGGGTGCCATAGCATTGGAAAGTAACACATATGTGGAAATGCATCAGTTAAAAGGAAAACCCTGCAAGCTGCTTCCAGTTTTGATCTCTACAGTACATGAGGAAGGAAAGCTGCTGCAGTTGTGGGGTGGGTCTGTATGCAGGGGGTCCAAGAACAACAGGGAAATACAGACGTTTTTACTATTGCAAAGATCCATGAGGGACCAACAGAAACAACAAGATAGTATGCGAGAGAATTTTACAGCCAAAAGGAACCAAACCCTGCCAATAATGTACAAGGCCAATACAGGCAATGGACATGCGTTCTAGGTCTCCTTTCTCCTCTTGGGTGGATACAAAGTAGACCCAAGTCCACATTGCAGCACCACTTAAACTGCTAAATGAGAAGCAATATTGCATACTTGGGGGACACATGGAATTAATAGTGCAAACAGAAGTGTTCATACATGCGACCAACCCATTTAATAACCCATCTGGTCTGTGAATAAGCCGGATGGCTCTTTTAGACTGACTATTGATAACAGAGGACTAATTAGCAGATAGTTAATAGTTACATAGTTGGTAAGGTTAAAAAAATGAAACAGGTCCAACCTTTAGTTTGACCAGGGTAGACAGAGATACGCTAAGAACCTTTATGAGGCAGATGTCAAATGACCATAGTAAGGGAGAAAAATTCCTTCCCAACTCCAAATATGGCATTCAGAATAAATCTCTGGATCAATGTACCATCTCCAGAATCTACTGCCCACAACCTGGCAATATTTACTTTGCCAGAACAATTAATAAAAAGGTTTCTCTCAGCGTAGTCCATGGTCCACCTCTGGTTCAAACTAAAAATGTTTGGATCCTGTTTTCATGTTTTCTTCTTGTAACTTAAGATAGCACATGTACTCACACACGCATAACATCCTGCAAAGAGAGTAAGTACCATAATAGTTCTAAGATTACGATGATGAGTTCGTGGAATCATAATTAGCCTGGTTTCGTCAGGAGTTAATCTCGATAGCGACATGCTTCTTGGAAATTATTTAGTTCACATCCAGGCTTCGAGAATGTTCCGAATAGGCACGAAGTATTGTGGGTCACTAGATTGCGGTTTCGGAATCGCAGCTATCTTTGCTGATATAATATTTGTACGCTGACAGACATCACATTACGCATCTTATACCTGTGATGTTTGTTTGACGCTACATAATTTAGCTAATTCCATGTTGTGATATCTCTATGTAACACAGATTGCGTACGATACATTACTTAGTTTTAGAGTAAGCTGTACTTTTTTACTTTTGTATATTAAGGTCGTTGTTAGTTCGGCTATGTGCTTGTGGATCTGTCTAGTGCGGTAAGTATTCCGGTCGAATGTTCGCACGACAACACAGCCGAATAGGTTATGATTTGTATACCAGCTTCGTATTATAGTACTAGTGTAATCTTTAGAGATTGCGATCTGTTAGTCATTCGGGTATATGAGAAGTGGTGATTCGCTTCCAGATCTTATCTTGGTTAGGCCTGTGTAGATTGTCTTGTTAGAGGTGGCATCTGCTACATGTGAGCAATATTATTGTGTATACGTTGTCACATTTAATTGGCTAAATACTGTGCTAGTATGTTCCATTTCATGTCCTATTACCATCGGCATCATATGCGTTTCCACTCTCCCTCAAATACACCCTGCATCAGGTTCACGAACTATTGCTCTTCTTCCTTATGTATTCACAAGGGGTCCATCAAAATTGTCATCAAGAATAATGTTTCTTGATCGTCGTGGTGTCTTCTCATTATTATTTTATACCTCTATCCGTGCACTCCTTTCCCATATGTGTCTTTCTATGCTCCGCTCCTGTGGTGTTGGCATTCAGGTACTCCAGTATACTCCTGAAATATTCAATCACGGGTTATTGTATGGATGGATGGTGCCTACAGTGGTCCACTCTACTCTATTAGGTGCACACCCTGTGCCGAATGGATGCTGAGATAAGGGGGGTTGTGAGGCCATCAACACACAGACAGAGGTGCCAACAATTGATTCTCGCTAGACTAGTTCGCCAGAGTTGGTTGAAATGATCTTGGATACGTGCTTGTAGACCAAGTACCTCTACTTCAGCTATATTGAAACATACAATTGTCATCATATTCACTTATATCATTGAGAACTCTAGACCAACTCTATCATATTCACCCATGATAATGCATATTGTTGTACTAATGGGGCAAAGCTGTGAATGTGCTAAGCAAACTATACAAGTTACAGTTCAATTAATGGGGAGCTGATAGACACGTAGTCAGGCCCTTTATCTTGGATAGTTTTCTATGTGAGCGGCGGTAGGAATGTCTTAGGATGACTGTGCAGAAACTGGCCTTCATACGACTCTGGAGCTTATAGTAGATTCATGATAAGTCAGTGTGCGGAAATCTTCATGTGAAGTCTATTTTGCTTGAACCGTGAAAAATTTCTTTAGTGCTGATGTGGGTACAATTCTCTCTAGGATGCGCAAGCTAGTATATAGGTATGCAAACCATGACTGTATTGGACAAGATCATGTTGAGGTGGTGATCTTTAGGAAGCCAGTGTTTAGAGTGTATGGCTGGTTTATCGCTTCACATCAGATTTGCAAACTTTGAAAGTGGTTACCGTATGCAGAAACAGGGAGTACTTCAAACTGGAACAGAAACATGTCATGTACTCCACGTTTTCATAGGTATTGGTGCATATCTGCAAACTCCACAGGATTTTTGAAGTAAAGGGTCACTGAGTTTTCAAAAAAAAACTTTTGACATGGTGGGTCTGAGGTGCTGAGACCCCATTATTATTCTGTTAGAACAAGGAGAGAGAAGAGCTTGGCAAGGCGAAATGCAGATATGGAGCATCCTAAAGGGGTAATTTCCATCTGAATAGCAATTGGAGGGGCATATCACTAGGATATGTCCCATTGTTAGGGGGGGGGGGGGGGGGGGGGGAAAAGGGGGGGGGGGGGGTGATAGGGTCGGTCTGCGGGCGCCACTGAGGCTCGACGAGGAGGATTCAGTGAGGGCGGACTACCTCAAGCATATTAATCAGAAGGATGTTGAGGGCGGAGAGGTGTGGCTGGATCGAAGCAGCGGGGTTTCTCCAGGTGCCGACACATATAGTCGTTCTCCCATATAAGTTGATGGAAGACACACCATATATTGACAGCTCACAGCGTCCCATTCATTGTCTATGGGTTGAATGAAATTAGCTGGAGCCACTGCTCTGATTTTCGCAGCTCCGCAAGCAATGTAATGGATGAGCAACCGTGCATGAGCGATGCATACTCCTTCACTTTGCTGGCGGTACGGCTCCTAACGATATGTTGTGCAGGTTGTTCCGCAGAGGTTACTGAGACTTCCGACACTGATTCAGTACGTAGGGGCTAAGCATATCTATGCCCCGCATGTTGTCTCATGGAATAATACCAGGAGCCTTTTAATGATATTTTAGAGTTGAAGACTTTTCTTGTACATTTCACTTAGTCGAAATATAATTCTCATGATAGTAATAGATTCCCGCTTAGTGGATCATTCATCCTCCTTTATGGTGCTTCTTGGTCTATACAGAGGATTACATGGTGTGAGATAGCGCTATGTACTTAATATGGCTAGGATGGAAAAATATAGTGTGGAGTTAAAATCATTTACATAGAATCACTTGGAGTTAACAGCTTGGACACGTGATAATTTATTGGCAGATATTGGATGTATAGCGTTTTCTCGCTGTGGTGGTGTTCTCTTGGGATATAGGCAAACAGAATATGAGTTGGTTTTATGAGATTATGCTCAATTATAGTCAAAATATGTTTACAATGCATTATGAAGTTCCACGCAGTTCGTGCATGAATGATATTACACATGCATTACTATTATTTCCATAGTAAAATTGCGTTTTCAATCAACAATCTCAAATACAAAAATACAGCCTTAATGATTGCCGTAATTATACAGCTATGTGTTATTGTGTTGTTAAACACTTCCTATTTGCCAATGTCTATTATGTTTTGCTAGTTTATTTAACTGAATTCTATTAGTTTGTATTGCTAATTGGGACTCTCTTCTACTTTTGAGATTGTAGCTATATGTCCAAAGTGTGTCACTCCGTTGGTATTTTGTATGATTTTTACTCCACATTATGGATTTTATATTATTATATAAATAAGGATAGTAAATATAAGCAAGTGGATATTCTACACATTGTGTATGCTGGATTAACCATCTATACATCAGTTAATTATATATTATGACCTTTACTACATATTATCTCTTGTAGTTTCTATAAAGAGTCTACTTCCCCACAAAAGTGTATAATTGTTACCTACTGACCTGTATAGGGGATAATGATATGTAATACTGATAGATGATGATAATATCTTCTATTTCCACGATGAACTGTATCCTGTGGTATAACTCCTCTACTGATCTCATCAGTCTAGTGTTCTCATGTGAGCAGCACTCTGATCTCTTGAACACAGGACACGGAACATTGCAGTTACATTCTCTATTTCATTCTTATGAGACTGATATGTCGAGTGCTTCCATAAGGAATTACATATGGAGACTTCACTTTTACTTGCTCTCTATTACATTGTGAGTGTCGTATTATGTTATCAAGAAAATTCGTTAAGTTTGGCTTTGCCTTTATGTACAAGATAGTAGCAGTTTCTTTGTGTATGATAGCATGTCGATTGGGTGCGTACCCAGTCATGTGAACCTCACTCAGATGCTGTGTTCATTCGTCTAGGTCACGCATCTGAGAATTAACATAATGAGGCTTCTCCAGGCATTGAATCCAGTTGTAGGAAAAAAATCACACACACTTCGGACCCGTATATTTACCATATTGATCTTAGGCAGCTTAGGCCGCGGTCGGCCATACAATCACTTTACCAATACTTGTTCACCTATGCATTATTACCGTATTAAATTAAATATATGAATACAATCAATTCTAAGTTTTCTATGTAGAAAAGACTCAGCATGCTTGGTCAAGAAAGATTGTGGATTGCTGAGTCGCCGGGATACGCCGAAATCACAGACTGTGTCACACTCTGCTAAACTCAAACATGGCAGAGAGTGACTTGGGAAGCTACGGCATTCGTGGGACACGGTACTTTCAGGGAATCATTAGTCTGCAGCATAAGCAACACGTTCACCATACCATTTCTCACAAATGTGCGAGAGTTACAGTCTAGATAATGTCATGGCCTCACATAAAATAAGTCCATTGCTATATATCAGATCGAGGAGGAATCATCACACTCGATCTTCTACGTGACGCCCAGAGAGAGAGGACATGGTAAGGCTAAAATCTACAGCAGCTGTACTGATACTTTTTGTATACAATATCACGTTAATACTCGCTGGGGAGCCAATATAGTGCAGTATCCTGGGCTAGACGCATGGAGGATACGATTACCAAAATATGAGCAGACACACTTATATATATTCTATAATGTGTGGGAAACTCGCTGATATGCGTGATATTCTTTTGTGTATCTTACAGATACTGGGCGACAATCCTGTAGGAAGCGCTTAAACCAGTAACAGACGGCTGCATATTATACATCTCTCGCTGTAGTATATATACAAATAAGTAATAATCTTACGCTGTATGTTGCCTCTTGTGCAGTTATCTAATGTTAGCTTTTACTGTGTCATAAGTATAGTATATTTACTTGAGACTGATTCGAATCCGACGCATTATCAACCGTGATGTGCACATCTTAGATCAGTCTCTCGCTCGAGAAAGTACATAGTGACTTCACTAAAAACATTGTAGAACCTTAGTGATAGTGTTATTTTCTAAAAGAACGTAGGCCTTAACCTATCGCAGTAAAAGCGAGAAATGTCAGACAATGAGTATATCACTAGCAAATAACTTGTAGTAAATATACACTCAAATATACTTTATGGTTGACGTGACAACAATAAATACAATATATACTTATAGTACCAACACGGTAGGAATGCTCTGCTGCTCCCACCTATTGCCTCTAGTCAGATTCAGTTTGGCCTTTAATCTGGACAAATACATACTATGTCATTATAATATTATCTCTCATTAATTCCATATAACAAAACAAGGTATAATAGGCTTAGCAAGAAGAACATTATGGAAGGATGTAGCTTTAATGGGTTTCTATGCATTTACCAGCGGGGCTTAACAAATTGCATAAATCCCAGAGGTTATGGTACTGTTATTTGGTGTCGCTTGATATTAGCATATTCCTGATTTCGTAATACAGCATAATGTAAATTTTAATGGTGGTCTGCACAAGATTGACAGGTAGTATACTTCATTATGATTGTAATTGTGCACGCGAAGCATGACTACGCAAGAATGGGTCCGCTGCGTTACCTCAGAAGTCTCATAATGAATCCCAGATAAGAGCGGAATGACTCACTAAATGGAAATTACTTCAGTATGTGGCCTCTCATAATATATTTTTGCTTTTGTATCTGTACACGCCGACAAGCATCTGTGATGTTTGATTTGACACGTCACTTCGACATTATTGGTACAGCGCTATACTCTCGTTTATGTGGTTGCCTGAACTTCGCTTCTCTGAGTGTCTGTGACTGAAGTTTCGTGCACTGGTCGGTCGAGTGGTATCCGGGGCTGTCTGACTGGTCTTGTTTCTCTATCACCTTTTTTGATTTAGGTTTAATGAAAACCTCTTTCATGCCAGACAAATAGCTCGACCATAGTGTTGGAACTGTCCAAACCAGTGATTGTGTAATTCATGTTGAGAATGAGAAGATACTTGATCAGTGGTTCATTAACACGGTAACATGATGTAGTCTTCTGTTGAACCTTATGAACATCAAGGAGGTGTATACATGTCTGAGTGTTATTATGCTTACATTCAGGGTCATGCTCATATTACTTTGCCTCCTGTTCAGCACATTCCAACCGTACGCGTCCACAGCGATGGGATAGTATTGATTGGCCCTTCAGGGACATGCACTTTTAGGTGTATATTGGGAAACCTTTCGCTCAATTGCCCTATGAACGCCCAGCGCATGCCGTTCGGGAAACTGCACAGATATTTGACACTGGACATGGGGTTATTTGGCATGTAATTTATATTGATGATTGACCCTATAGATCCTCTGATAAGGGTCTCGGAATAGATAGATCAGGTAGGGACGTAACGCCACTCCGTAGCGGAACTCACTTGAATCCAGTGGGACAGACTCGCGTAGAAGAGGCGAGCACTCTGTCGCAGAATAAGCTGTGTCAGCCGATTCCTCAGGACTCATGGATAGACGCTTTCGACTAGAGGATGAGCACATGCTGCGTATCGCTATATGAGGCACAGAACGCTGTATTGAGCACTCATGTTCTGTTGGTCTTAGTGTCATGGTGATTGTCCACTCGCACTTACGTTAAGACTCGGATCACAAATTGTGCAGGTCTGCCAGAGCACAGCACGACTATCACACACTGACTGGATTTGCTGTGCTTGTATGTGTCTTTCTGCTGGCTGTCTGTACTCACGAGTAGTCATCCAGGGAGTGTGGTCCCTCGCCTGAAACAAGCTGATTAGTTGCGCGTGTGGAAGGACGTGGGCATAAGCTTCTCCACATCATATAGATATATATTATATAGGTACTATACTATGACTTTGAGCAATTTTCTATTTGGACATATTAAGCAAATTGCTATTAACAATTATCGTCTTTTGTTCCTGCTGCAAAGGGATCCATGTTGTCCACTGTTGTAGATGGACGCAGTTAGTTGTTGGCATGTGTGAACATTCCTTCTTTCCATTCTTTAGGGCATGAGCTAAGTTCACTTGCCCCTCAGAGTTCCATAGACAGAACTGAACTGGGGCAGAGTGTCATCAACTTGTGTTTGCACCTAGCTAGTTTTCTCGTGTTGGGTGGGGTCATTGAGTGGCGAGATCGCTACATTTGTAATTTGTTAACTAGTCTCGGTTGTCTATGCGCTTAGTGGATAGAGAGTAGTTATGTTCTTCAGCAAGAGCCAGTTGGTGAGGATAAAGCACCTATTGGAACGTGCCTCACTGCAGGCTTGATAAGTGTCTCACGAGGACGGCTTGATCTCAATGATATACGAGTCACTATTGTGCACTTATGTTGATTAATCTCGATCGATTATTCATATGAGGTAGTTGCTTCCTTTCAGCTGTTGGCAATAAGATTCTGCATAATAGATGTGTCGCGGAGCTCTGTATGCTAAATACTCAGTCAAGGCAAATTGCCTAATTGGCATCCGCCATCATACTCCAGACACAATACGATAGACTCATGTCTCCCGCTCATTAACGATATTGTTGCTCTAATGAGGTCACGCACTTGTTTTCCGACACATTGGATTATCGGATGGTGCTCATTGAGACTTATAGGCATGATCATATGAGGACATCTATGAGTCACGTCTTCATTTTCTAATTATGCATGATTATTCCTAATATAATGCACTAATATTATAATCTTTTTAGTGACCTCTAACTGGTGGCAAATCATCTCTTAGGAGATGGTTGGCTGTAAATGTCAACTGAGGATATTGGGATTTATTACCAGAAGAATTATACCCAGGCCGGTTCATGTCCATTTTGGAGTTTTAACGATGTACACTGCTAATTCCTTTTTGGGTAGCTACTACTGACAAATGAATCAGCGAGCAATCTCGCGTTCTTTAAATCTTCTTTATCTTTCTCTCTCTCACTTCTGTAATAGGAAAAATTAATGTTAGTCTCTACTAAGCTTTTTGAGCCATAAAGAAGAAGGACTAATCACAGCTCATCTCATCTTCCAACCTCATTCCCACACAAAGGAAGCTAAGGGTTAAGTACCACAACTATAAACTCCTAAAGAAAATGGCCCGAGATATTAGTAATTATATACACACTTAGGCACTTGTATAGAATCATCACAATTTATAATGGAGTTTGTATTTGTATCCAAAGCTGATTTGTAGATAGATTCTAAGCAATAACATCTTACAGGTCTTACTTTGGTGATAGTTAAAGTATAATTGAAGAATTATTGATTGATGATATATTATTATTGGTGAAGATTGAGGAGATTTAAATTAGGGTGCTGACTCTCTGTTTGAACTTTAGCATAGGTAGCGTAGTTATATTCTATCTTCGCACCATTAGTCTACGATGAAAAGATTAGGGTCGGTGATTATCTTTGATTAGTATGTTTAACTTAGTGTCCTATGTGAACACTCTGGATATCTCGAGATGATAAGTTTAGAGAATACTACGAAATTGGTATGATGGACTTAAGATTAAGACTCTAGACCTTGCATGTTCAATAGGTATAAGTCGACGTTGAACAAATAAAGCACGAGTGGATGAGGCGCATATAAGCTGTGTATATATAATATTGAATGTCTTCTTGATTATCCTGAATATATTAAATATAGTTATGAATTGCATAACTATTAGTGGAACACTTCTCTTTATAATGTAACAGTCGCGAAAAGACGCTATTGCACGTCAATAATGTCAATGGAGAAAGATGGTTGGCACGGTGCTCTCTCTGACATAGGGAATCTGCATTTCAGACAAGCTCTTTGTGGCGGGCTAGTTTTCTACCTTCAGTTCTTGTAACCTGACAAGCTCTGATATATAATAACATATAAAACCTAGTAAAGACGCTAACATAAAATATAAGTCTAAAAACAGAGATATGAGAAATAATCGGAGATGTATAAAAAATATGAATGAGATATCCTCAGATGCTACTACTAGTCACAAATTTTAATATCACTTGTGATTCATGATAACTAATAATGACGGTAATTATTTATCCTGCAATTGGGGCATTGATTAAGAATGTAAATAAAATAATAGATGTAGCATTTATGAGATTATAGCTTAGACTACTACATCGATCTAGTGCAAGTACAATGACCATGCAATATGACTTGACACGAGCGACATAAAATCCCAAGAGCAAGTCGAAGAATAACTACTCTCAATAAATAGATAGAATAAAGAAGAAAGGTCCTGTACGAGATTGTAGTTGGTAGAAATACAAGTCAACTGAAAATTTTATTAGGCGTAACTCGAGGCACATAGATGGTATTCAGAATCGCTTTATATTTTTGTACCTGTAAAGCAAGTTGAAAAAAAGACTCCTGATTTTTATAGGAGAGAAGAGGTGAAGTTATAACACTAAGAATTAAAATAATATAAATGTCTCGAGAAACAGCTGGAATCAATAATATATACTATAGAATGGTCAAAACGCTAAGAGGATAAAATAGCTCGGCAGAGTATTACAGTGACTTCCCACTTTACATCTTTATAAATAAAGTCACCTGACTCCAACGATAGTATATAAAATGGCTATTTAGGTTGCTCCTATTATGGGCGATAGATAATTCATACTCTGCTGGCAATATTGTTGAGTATTGAGACCCCTTATGACTAGAGAACATCTCACATGTGCTCTGAGACTGTCGAAGATATACCTCGCGGCTCATGAGTACATAAAAACACTGAGAGGATATAATATTATGTAAAAATGATTAACAGCAGCAACTTCAAGCTATTTACTGCTCCGTTATCAATGAGTTATATGCGATGCAATAACATTCCATCTGTAACTATAGAGTAATTATATAATAAGCAAGCACTGCATAAATGCCAGAACAATGAATAACACAATTCTCTAGATCCTAGTGATATATCATAGTCCACCATGTGAGTTTATTGCTTAATAGTTATATTGTGTTAGCACTTGGTCATCGGCGACAGGACAGGCCTGGTTAATGTTGCCATGTTTTTAAATATGGGGTTTAGACCTCTCACTTGATCTGGTTAGGCTTTAATGTCTTGTGGTACAGTTAGATCTGAAGGAGAGTATTGTAGTTTATGTAGTAAATGTAAGGGAGGGATTCATCCTGATCTGACTCCAACCATTTCCAATATGTTGATAATGTCAGGGTTTGTACCAATATAATTCAAGAGGTTGATCTATAGGAAAAACATTAAAGAATAACAAACACGCATGTGAGATGGCAATTGCATGTAATATCCATAGCTTATGTCCATGCCTCGCTTATACAATAATGACAGTAAGGTCTGAGATTTGGAGTTTAGTCTCTCATATCTATCACATGTATCTAAGTGTGATGGCTACGCCACGATAAATCTGCAGAGAAACGAGACTGAGCTCATCTCTCGCAATATGCCTATATTAATCACAGACTATTACACCAAGGTAAAGTTACGCACTACTTCTATGGTTGATTAATCTTTTTTGGGGACCGTTGTGTCCAATAATAAGTGATCATCGCATTCATAGATCCCGCTACGCTTAAGAACATGTAAATGAGAATTAATAGATGCCGTACAAATAAGCAATGAACGTACACATCGAGCTCTAGTATTGACGAAACCGAGACACGCGCAGCTGGAGGCGCAGTGAGAGGCTACAGAACTTGCTCACGCAGATGTAGCCAGCCACTGCACGGTTACGGAGAAACTAGGCTAGTATTGACTTGAGTCAGCTAGGCTCGCGGTTATACAAGATATAAGGAACAGCACAGGTATATATATATACATATATCAGCTCCTGAATAAGTAAAGCTCGAACGCATTATCGATAATACACACGAACCACGTCGTCCTAACCAATACTCATGCCAACACCGACGTTCTCGCGCGTGAGTACCCACTACCAAGCGTCTCGCAGTCTTAATTATGCTGAGATTAACCCCCTCCCGGGCAATAGGGAATGCACATTACCTCAGGAATACGAGGGTCTCCCATAGGTAGATGCCCAGTGCATTGAGACTGCACATGTTGTCGGCGGTGCGGCTGCTTCACTTACAAGATGAGGCTGAGGAGATAAAGTCCTTTCCGCCCTTGTGGATGGAGGAAGGAAGAGTCTGTAGCTAGTTCTTGAAGGGACCGGGTGGCTGCTTCAGCACCACGGACAGCAGCTGCCTCTCCTGGAAGCCTCACTCCAATCACCTGCACCAAGGCGTTCTCTCCATACGAAGTGACTAGTCTCCTGCCAAAATAAGCAAGTCATAGGACCTGCTCCACACTAGGCTCCTATGTCAAGAAGGATTTCCTCTGCAAGCCCACAGTTTCCTTATATTCCATGCAGCCAGATAGGGGAGCTGAGGGTGGAGGGGTGGGGGGACAACCCTCAAGAGCTGGACCCTTAGTGTCCCCACTTCAGCATTGTCTTCTCCTCCTGTGGTGTCAGTGTGCTTTCCCCAAGGATGGAGCTGTTGTTGTGGCAGTAAAGAACCTGTCCCATAGCTTGGGGGGGCTGAAAGTGAGAAGAATACACTCACTCCTTTAAGTTTCACAGTCTTGGGGCATTTTATGGTGGGAATGGGACATCAGTATGGACCTAGTGTGTTGGATCTTTCTTCTTGCCCCATGTTAAGCCAGGAGAAATCAACACTTCTTAGCACATTCCTTACTGCAGTCATTTACTAAACTAAAAAAAAGGTGAAATGTTGAAAAAAAGCTCTCCAGCATTAGAAGTTCCTCCCACCAGGAGATGGCATTGGTCTGTCTGATTTTAAACTGCCCCAGACATCCTCTGATTGGAAGGTGGACTTGTCCATCATGGGAATGGGTTAACTCTGAGTCCCCTGGAACTTTCTGTGCCATACCCTGTCCTGTGAAGCAATTCTTTCATTCCTGTAAAATGATGCTCAAGGAGAAAAAAGAGTTCAGGCAAATTGGTGGGGATTAGAATGAAGCACATGTCTGCTGGGTGCCTGGGAAATGGCATATGCCAGCACCCTGCTGAACAGCACCCGTATAGAAGAGGTTTATCACTGGGGGAGATGAAATCTGACCCTCTCAGAATTAATCCCCAACAAAGCGGAAATAAACCCTATGCAGCAGTCACCGCCATCAGCTTAGTGCTTTTATCAGCAACACCTGCAGCCATAGCTGCCACTTTAACCACTTCCTGATCAAGAGGTCGATGTGGAGAGGAGAAGATAAACCAGGGAAGTAAATGAAGCATAAAAGGCATCTATCTATCTATCTATCTATCTATCTCTGTCTATCTACCTCACATCTATCATCTATCTATCTATCTATCTATCTATCTATCTATCTATCTATCTATCTATCTATCTATCTATCTATCTATCTCTGTCTATCTACCTCATATCTATCTATCTATTATCTATCTATCTATCTATCTATCTACCTCATATCTATCTATCTATCTATCTATCTATCTATCTATCTATCTATCTAATCTTGGAGGCAGACATATGACTGGTGCAGCCTAGGTAGCTGCATCGGAACCCTATAGATAAAGGGACCAATATGACTGTAAAAAGGGCACAGTTCCATTGCCTCAAAATGACTGTTAGCGTAAGTGCACGTGGCAACTTTTGCAGAAAATTAGCAGCTACCTGGTTTCTGCCTCCCATTTATTATAATTGGAGGCAAAACTGAGGATCCTGTAGCAGCGTCATAAAGGGGTAATCTGGTAGTTAATATTGATGACATCCTCTGAATAGGTCATCAATATCAAACCAGCAGGTTTCTGACACCCAAGACCCTGGCCAATCAGTTCCTAGAAGAGGCCAGTTCTCTGTGAACACTGTGGCTTCTTCCCAGGCCATGTGAAATCACTGTACATCGGTCATATTCCCTAGTTGCAGCTCAGCCCTGTTAAAGTAAATGGGGCTGAGCTGCAATACCAATCATAGCCACTATACCAGTGATGGCTAACCTCTGGCACTCCAGCCAGGGGCGGACTGGAAACTTAAAGTGGCCCTGGAAAAAATACTAAAAGTGGCCCCATTTTGTAGTTGGGTCCAAATTGGTGGAAGGCAGGCGCAGTAATAACATATTGTGGCACATTATACCACCCAACAGAGCCAAATACCACAGTCCATCACAAAATACATCCCCAAAAACTTCCACTTGCTGGCAATTAGGAGGGCCCAGATGGCACCCTGAGCATTGGCCCACCGGGAAATTTCCCTGTAAGGTCTATGGCCAATCCGCCCCTGACTCCAGCTGTGGTGAAACTTCAACTCCCAGCATGTTCCATTCATTTCCATGGAGTTCTGAGAACAGCCAAGCAAAGGGGCATGTTGGGAGTTGTAGTTTTACCACAGCTGGAGTGCCGGAGGTTAGCCATCACAGCACTATGCGATGTACAGCACTGTCCTTGTAGAGTTGGCGGGAGCTTGCATCACTCATCAGAGCTCCGGTGAGCAATGGATCCCTGAAACAGCTGATCCGATGGGGACCTGACTGCTGCGTTATCCCGATGTGATAATGATAACCTATCCTGACGATAAGTCATCATTATCTATTCCTGGATAACCCCTTTAAAGCTGTGGCCGCACCAAGAAGGAGCATGTCTAATCACAGTGCGGCCACAACTTTAAGCTGCAGCTCCATGATCCTTAGTGCTGCCTCGCATTGAAATGGAAGGGAGGCAGAAAGGATGCAGCCGCTGGCAGGTGAAATTTCGTTGTACCTTTCTATGCCAAAGTTCTGCTGTAAAACCTGATCGTGAATGGCCCCTAAGATTCTGATCCATAAGATGAAGAATTGACTAGAGAATAATAAGGGCCACCATGATGAGCTTATCACTATTGCTAAATTATCTATCTATCTATCTATCTATCTATCTATCTATCTATCTATCTATCTATTATTTTCAATTCCCTAATATAATTCTAAGGTGTAGCTTTATGATCTATTCACTTTTTTGTGACATTTTTCATGGGCAACATGTCAATAAAACCTATGATAATCTTTAAAGGGGTGTCTAAGATTGGGCAAGATCTAACCAGGGGTGGGGACATGCCATCAAAATAGAAAAGAACAGAAACTTCTGTGATGAAGGAGAGGGCTGTAGAGTCAGAGCTTAAGCCATGGGGGATTTACCAGGTAAGTAATGGATCCTTTTTTCTTAATGACTTTTACCCTCTTGACTAAATCAATCTATCTATCTATCTATCTATCTATCTATCTATCTATCTATCTATCCATCCAATTAGTTTTCTGGGGTTGACCTTGTGTCCATCAGTAAAATACAGATGGCGTTGATATACAGGTTATAGTCCCTATAACACATTCTGTTTCTTCTAAAAATACTTTTAGTCACAATGAAAATGAAGTGCAGGCAGCAAAATATAGAGCAGGAGGAACTGAAAAAACTGATATGTGCACTCCTTAAGACAGACATTGCAACACCAAGAAGGACAAGCCATAAGGTTGAGGAAATCAAGGAAGCAGCAGATGCCACTAAGATCTGCAAATTATCAAATTTTCAAGCACCTAGCTCCAATCTGTGGCATGTGGGAGGGGCATAAATGCCAGATTGAGAGCAAGGTGTTTTAGCCACATGAAAAAAATCATATCAAGTCATGTGGGATGATTGTGTGATGCCTCCTGTTCAGCGACAGTCCATTTATCGTTACTTATTACCATGGGCGGACTGGGAACTTAAAGTGGCCCTGGAAAAAATACAAAAAGTGTCCCTGTTTTGTAGTCGGGTCCAAATTGATGGAAGGCAGGGCCAGCAATACCATATTGTGGCACATTATACCAGCCCAACAGAGCCAAATACCACAGTCCATCACAAAATACTGCCCCAAAAACTTCCACTGACGAGCTGTGAGGAGGGCCCAGGAAGCCCCCTGGGCATCGGCCCACCGGGAAATTTCCCTGTAGGGTCTATGGCCAATCCGCCCCTGCTTATTACCAATTGAGAGGGACAGAATCTTTGAACTGAGAGACTTTGGTTTATCACTCTGGATGATCACTACATGCCTAGCCCAAGTTCTCAGCACTGTTCAACATTAGGTGTCCCAGTGGTTGGGAGAACAACGATAAACTTCAATGACCGAAAGAGGTAAACCTCTGCATGGACAGATTGTCTGATTAGAAGGGTGTGTAATGAACCATTCTGTACTGTAAGTGAAATTGGACATCACATCTTGGGTAAAATAATAGCCTGAAATTGGTCTGAAGACCACATGAACAATGCCATGAAGAGGTCTTCACAAGGGAACGTCACAACAGTCCAACTTCTGGGATTATGATGGTGGGGTGGCATAATGTACAGTAGCCGTCTCCTCTTTTTGAGCATGGAGAAAAATTCAAGGTGGAGCATCAATAGTGGATCTCAGCCATTGTGCTGGTTGCATGATCAGGGTACTAGAAATTCAGTAGAATGAGTCAAAGATGCAATTTGCAGAACAGATGCTACTAAAGCTATAGTATACAGGTATATGAAGCAATGTAAACTATTGGGGGTGGGGTTGCCGAGAGTCAGACCTTCACCTGTTTGATATTGATGGCCTATCCTTCCTCTGTCTAACCACACAGATGCTGCGGCCGAATTAATTGAAATATCAAAATGTTACTAAAACCTTTCACTGGATGCAATTCACATCAACACCACTGGGTGGCCACACATAGAAACATATAGCATAGATATCCTGTGATAGAGTATCATGAAATCAGTTTTTTTCTATAAACCAGTCATTTTATGCCACACATCTTGGGATGTGCAAATGTAAGGAAGGACACATCTATATTCAATCGTGTTACATGAACTAGAATATCTGGACCTACAATTATTAGGTGAAGCTGCCACAATGGATTTATGAAGCACTGCACTCAATGCTTTTATCCATTGCAGTAATCTGCTTTAGAAATCTCATGCCCAGTACACATAGAAATTATTAGCACAATTGTAGCTCCACTGTGCAGAACCATAGCAATCATGTTGGTCTATAATTAACGAGCAGGTATTGCCTTCATCAGACACTAATAGGAATTACCCAGTGGAATCTTGATTGTATCTGGTAGTGTGAGACGGCTGCAATCTGGTTGTGCACTAGAGAAAAGTTATATATCATGTATTACCTGGAGGAGTCAGTATAGGGACAATTAAAGGGCACATGATAAATGGTATTAATAGCAAGGATTGTTTGAGTTCAAGTTTATTTTCTGTGCTTGTTTTTTTGCAGAACAAGTTGTAGTCTGTAATGGTGCCACTTTGGGATATACATACAGTAACTTACTGATTACCTTCTATTAACTCTTTCTGGGGGGTTGGGATAAACAGCTATACTGGCACTGAGTTTATATTCATTTTTTAGCATAAATAACAATCATAACATTATTCTCTGCTTTTTTTTGTACTACTTTTGCACAATAAAAATTCTTTCTTTAAGAAAAAAAAAGAAAATGTTTTTGCATTGCCGCATTTCAAGACCCATAATTTTTTTATTTTTCTGTCTAGGGATCTGGGAGGCTTGCTTCTAGTTTTCATTGTTTCCATTTTGGGGTACATAATATGTTTTGATCTTTTTTCTTCCTTTACATTAGTGGCAAATAAGAACAAAAAACCCCTGCAATTCTGGCTTTTTTATGGCGTTCACTGGGCAGGATAAATGACATGATAATTGCAGGTTGTTACGGATGAGGCAATATCAAATATTTTTCCACGTCATCTAATATTGATGAGAATATGTTATCAGGAACATCCAGCTTCTCCTCTCTCCGCATCTTGCTGACTTTTCTAGGAAGTAGAGCCAGCAAAAGATGAGGACGGTCATCATTAAGACCTGGCCCCCTAAGGGGAGCAGACTGGATGGTATTGGTTGGCACGCTGGCACTGGAATAATAAAGGCTTCCATCTTATTGGTATTGAATTCTTCTATTAATCTTCTTCAGCAACACTGTCCCTAGCGCATGAGCACTTGCCACATCTCTCCCTATGCTCAGCTCATAAGACAATGGCGGAGACCGCGTGTGATGAGGGTTTTATAGGGCTGTGACATCACAGGAGATGGCTATCTGCATATTGACTGGCTGCATGGCATCATGAGTGATCTTGCGTTCCCAGGCTTCTTACTATCACTTTGTAACACATTCGGCTGCCATTTTAGGAAAAGCTGATTCGTTACCACTAAGCCCGAGGAAATTCGACTTTGTTGCGAATCCCAGTTTTCATAAACTTTAGACAAAATGCCATTTCGAATGTTTTGCTTTGTTCACCAATAAAGACTGTCTTATCATACTTTGTCATCAGGCTGGATATACTATTACTTGTTAATATATATATTTTTTAGATAGAAAATTCTAAGGTGATGATGCACATTAGATGCTGGTGGATGACACCATTTTTGGAAGAAGCGCCTTATCATTTAATGTGTATGGTGGTTTACTGACTAGTACCTTAAAGGGAATCTGTCACCAGGGTAATCGCTATTGAAGTAAATCCATGGCCTAATAGCACTTAGTACCTTATTTCCAGATGTGCCTTTGTTTCAGCAATAGATGTTTTCTATCTTCTGAAAATTCAGTTTATTTGGTATGCAAATCAGCCAGTAAGGTGCCCAGAGGGGCGTCACTTTTGTAGCAAGGAGTCCAGGCACGCCTCCTACATCACATTCAAGCCATAACTTTGTCCCCCTCCCTTTTCCATGTTCCCAGCATGAGGGCGGGTTTGGGCACTAGCAGGAGGCGCACCTGGGTTCCTTCCTGCAGGAATGACGCCCCTCTGGGCACCTTACTGGCTCATTTGCATACCAAATAAACTGGATTTTCAGAAGATAGAAAACATCTATTGCTGGAACAAAGGCACATCTGGAAATAAGGTACTAAGTAGAGATGAGCGAATCTATTCGGCGCTTCATAGATTCGTATCGAATCCTGGGATTTTTCAGCTGCGAAGCGAATGTGATTCGCTTCGCTTTTGTACGCATTCGCTACGTAGTGTGTGCTATAAATTATACGCTATTCTACGTAATTTAGTTACTCTATATGCTGTCGCGTACGAATTCAATTCAGTGATGCAGACTTTTCCCTGGTAGTTACTCTATACGCTGTTGCGTACGAATTCAATTCAGCGATGCAGACTCCTCCCTGGTAGTTCCGCCCCTTTCTCCAGTGCGGGAGGATGACGAGGCAACTCAGGAAATTAAGTTGCGCATTCGTGCGCCTCATCCCTTTTTCCCCCTTTTCAGGTTATTTGGGGAGCCCCTTGAAAGAGGGTTTTTTAAGGAACCTTTGCTGCTTTTTTTTTACCCATTTGGATTACAATTTTACCTATGTGGATTACAAATTGCAACTGAGTTTGGGACTCTGCTCCAGTTCTATGACAAGCGTCAGAAGAAAAGAGACTTAAACGTGTCCGTGAGCATACTAGGTAGGTGATATTTAAAATTTTTATATTATACCTATAATAATGTATTTGCACTTTACCATATATATGTCTCGAATATTCGCTCTGCCTCTGAGGAGTGCACGCCGCGGCCTCTCCTCGTACGTGCCTGCGTATTACGTAATTGCTTAGACAATAGTACGCTGAGATTCGTAAGCTATTTGTACGCTCATGCGTACGTCTTCTAAAAAGTTGCGTACATTTTGTAAATGAACGTTCGTTATTACTGAGCAAATGTTCGCTAATAGCACATAATAACGTATATTTTGTACACAAATACAACGAATCTATTCGTCAAATATACGAATTTTAGGAAAAGTTCGGCGAATGTTCGGCAAATAATTTTTTGAATGATTCGCTCATCTCTAGTACTAAGTGCTATTAGGCTAAGGCTTTACTTCAATGGCGATTATCCTGGTGACAGATTTCCTTTAATGGGAATAGAAGAATAAGGCATGTTAGATTTCACCACGCTCAATCCTTTCGTTCTCAAGAGAGAAGTATCTGACAGCAGCATATTCCCTTTACCTGCTGTGAGCTTGCCCAATCGTACATGTGTATAGGCAGTTGAGAGAAGAAGCAGTAGTATGTGGCCAGCTATAAAATCCAAACGTGAGCTTAACTAGCTATCATGTTGTTACATTGTCCTGTGTAAGTATTTATGAACAGGGGTGGACATAGACCCTAATGAAAAACCTCTTGGTTGGCCAGTGCCCAGGAGGCCACCCAACCCCTTCTCACAGCCACCATTAATTAAGGCTGGGAGCATCAGGAACCTATGTACCTGACTGGTGGCTGCAGGTGCCCTCCTGAAATCAACTGTATCGTTGTCCTATGGACAGAGGCAGCATGGGGGTATTATTATTGCACTTTAGGGGGTAGTGTTTTAATGGGGGCACTTTAGGTGTTTTATTATTACTGGGGAAATTTTAGGCAGCATTATTACAACTCTGGGCACTATAAGGAGCATTATTATTACTGGTGGCATAATTGGGGGAGTTATTTTTGCTGGAGGCATTAAGTCTGGGGAACTATAGGGGCATTATTATTACTTTTGGTATTATAGAGGGCATTAGTATCACTGCGGCAGTATATGGGGCATTATTACTACTGGGCCCACTGTATAGTTTTAGGGACATTAGGGAGCATAGTTGACACAGAATTGGGGGTGGCAGAAAATTACATTGTTGGGGCACCAGGATGAGAAGGATAATTTAAAAGTGGGGAATATAAAATGTCAGTGTGACAAATTCATGTCAATATGGTCTGACTGGGGAAGATGAGGAAAAATAGTCTATATCAGAGGAGATGTCAATGGATGTAATAGGTATGTAGTGCTGTATTCTACTGTATGTTTAGTAGTGTTGAAAGACAAGGCAGCATGCAGAACGTAGGGCTGGCTTGATGCTGTGGCCTGCATTTCATCTCTTCAGACCCATTCTCCATATCTTAATTAGGGACAGCTGGAGGAGGATGAGGAAGAAAGAATGTTGCAGTTAGTGCTGACCACCACAGAGGGGCAACTTCTGGGGAGGAATTTTGTGCTGCTGGGGCTATAATCTTTGCTGCATTGATGTATTCTGGTTATGCTGGGGAAGTATATTGTGTTGTACTGTGATATTTGATTCTGATGGGGAAGTGCTGTATTTTTCATCCTATAAAACCCCAAAAAAGTGGGGGAAAAATGTCTGCGTCTCGTGGGTGAATACATTACATTATAAAAGCACTTTTTTGTACTGTAGCACCGGGGAGTGGTGAATACAGCATTCCCTGTGCTGGCTCTGTACTCACCCCTTCCTGGCATCGCACTCTATGCTGTGACCTGTGCACAGCATGAGGATGTAGGCGCTCTCTGTGACCTCACGCTGTGCAAGAGTGCTGGATCTCCGGTCTGATTAACTTTGGGGGTCTGATCTGAGGTCTGTATGGGGGTCTGATTAACACTGGAGTACTGATCTGAGGTCTAATTAACATTGGGCACTCTATCTAAGGTCTGATTGTGGGTCTGAGCTGGGGTCTACATAACATTGGGGGTTTGATTAACATTGGGCATCGGAGCTGAGGTCTGAGTAGCACTGGGGGTCTGAGCTGAGGTCTGATTAACATTAGGGGTCTGATTGAGGGTCTGAGCTGAGGTCTGATTAACATTCGGGGTCTGAACTGAGGTCTGGTTAGCATTGGGGGACTGATCTGAGATCTGGTTAACATTTGGGGGTCTGATCTGAGATCTAATTAACATTGAGGATCTGATTGGGGAAAAATGAGGAAAAATATTTTTTCTTATTTTCCTCCTGTAAAACCTAGATTCGTCTTATGGGGCAAAAAATATGGTATACTGCACTGTGGTATTTGGTTCTGATGGGGTGGTACTGTGCTGCACTGTGATATTGCTTGCCTGGCCTATCTGAGAAACACCACTTAATTATGTTGGCACTGACTCTTTGTGTTGGCCCTACCTATTTGTGTTGGCTCTGTTTTCTGTCAGTTTGGACCCATTTAACACATGGAGCCACTTTCAGTTTTTTTTTCCAGGGCCACTTTAAGTTCCCAGTCTACACCTGTGCACAAGATAGTATGACAATAGGGGAAGCCAGTGCAGCTGCAATAGGGTCCTTGCAGAGATGGGGTCCAACTCTCTTCAGAGGAACTGCATTATTAGTAGGGTGTCCACTGGCTTCACCCCAGAAAGCCGGATCTCACTGGCCATGCCCCAAACATCTAAACTACGTCCCCTGGCTCTGTGAAGCCATGCCCCGCTCAGTGAAGCCACACCCCCATCACCGGCTGAAAAGAAGGGTGGGGGAGAGAACTTTCAGGTGCGAAGGTGATCTGGGGGCAGCCTTGTCCCCCCTTCAGTCAGCCTCAGTGAGCCATGTCTGCCGGCTCTAGAGAGTGACTGGAGGTGAGAGAAGCCTCAGTCAGTCAGTTTGTAGTTGTAGCTCACGCTCAGACAGAGCATCTCAGCTCTGTAAAGAAGAAAGGATTCCATATTGTTAATAAAGACCAACTGAATAAAAAAATTATTTTTAGCTCAAAAAAGGTATAATGCAATAATAAAACAAATTGCCCCCAAAGATGTACATAGTCTTTAATCTTTATTATGAACACATTTTTTCTATGTACTCCACTGAAGGAAAAGGACTTAAATTCTGGTTTACGTGACAAGCTCAGATGCTTCTGGCATGTAAACTTATTTGTTAGTTCAACTTTATGATGGCATTGACTCACACTATATACACCTGTGTCATACAGTATGTACATCAAAAGTTATAGCTGATTTTTGCACACATTGTAAATCCCAAGCAACTGTTTCACTTTAATGGTGCCTTCACATGTGGCAGATGTTGTTGCAGAAAATTTTCTGCAACTGAATATCAGTGCCATTTACTTGAGTGGAGCTAGCAGAAATCAACGTGTTTCCTGGCAATACAACCCCATTCAAATGAATTGTACTGATTTTCATTCGTAGAATATTTTTTTATGGTGTGTGAAGGTCCCTTAAAAGGTATTATTTTAAATCCTATTTGACGAGGCTATGTCGCATGACACATGCACTGACCTTTGACATTTGCATGGACTATTGACTTGTGCCCTCAGACAAACCAATTGTGTTTTGGCTACATTTTTGGATCACTGGTTCCTGTACATTTTGTGTATCTCTAGGTATTGGCTTAAAGGGGTTTTACCATCTTGGACAATGGGGGCATATCGCTATATCGAGAACGGGGCCCCGAAAGTGAAGGAGGGCGCACCGCGCATGCGCGGCCACCCTCCATTCATTTGTATGGGGCCGCCGAAAATGGCCGCGCGCTTGCTCGGCTATTTCCGTCGGCTGTATAGAAACGAATTGGAGCCAGGCCGCGCATGCACGGTGCGCTTCCATTCATTTCTATGGAGCCAACCTTTTAAAACTGAACGTTCGTTATAAGTGCGCAAATGTTCGCTAAACGCCACATAATAACGTATATTTTGTACGCAGATTCAACTAATATATTCATCAAATATACGAATCTTATGAAAAGTTCGACAAATGTTCGGCGAATAAAATTTTGAATGATTCGCTCATCTCTACTCACAATGAACAAATAATAAATCTGCAATACAAATTAAGAGTTGTGGTCAGAAAATAATATGACCCCAAAAGTGATAGCATATAATAAACACAGAATATGTGATTTATTTGTGGTGTGTCCTCTTTATTGTGGTAAGATTTGTGGTGTTAAAAGGGTCAAACAAACTATCTGTAGGAAAATGCAATGATTTTTCTCTCTCACAGGATCCATATGAATTTGCAAAATAAAAATCACCTCCATAGGAACAGAAACCATAACAATAGTTGCACTTAGCCTTATTGCAGTATGTGTGTCAGAAGATATTATGGAATAATCAGTAGAAGCCGAATCAGCAGACAAGGGGTTAATTGAGAAAGCAAGCCAAAGTCAGAATACCAGGAGAATCAATAAAAGCAAAATCAGCAGGTGAGGGATAAAGGGCATCTGTCAGCAGATTTGTACCTATGAAACTGGCTGACCTGTTACATGTGCACTTGGCAACTGAAGGCATCTGTGTTGGTTCCACATTCATATGTGCTCACATTGCTGAGAAAAATGATGTTTTCATATATGCAAATATATGAGCCTCTAGGAGACACAGGAGCATTAATGTAACACCTAGAGGCTCTGCTCTTTCTGTAACTGCCGCACCCTCTGTGACTTGATTGACAGAGCCAGATGTAATGATGCTTTCACTGTCTGGTCCTGTCAATCAAAGTGTAGAGGGAGCGACAGTTGCAGAGAAAGCAGAGTCTCTAGATGTAACAGCAACGCCCCCTTGCTCCTAGAGGCTGATTTGCATATGATAAACTTTATTTTTCTCAGCAATGTGGGCACATATGACCAACACAGATGTCTTTATCTGCCAAGCGCACATGCAACAGGTCAGCCAGTTTCATAGGTACAAATGTTGAAAGATGCCCTTTAATCCAGAAAGCAAGCCATAATCAGATTACCAGGAGTTCAGATGCAGAAACGATGAGTAGAAAAAAGTGCCGAAGAACAAGATCACAAGCAATTGCAATCACTGAGTTGCATTCTGGGATTGGACACTGAACCAGGATCCTGACTGGCTCAGCTTCCATTCTTACTGATAGGTCATCCAAGCGGGGCTTGACTGGTCAACATGGCTTCTCAGCCATCCACAGGCTCTTGGCTGAGTAAATGAGGTACATACTGCTTCTAGTTATTGCATACAACAAGTCGCTGTGTACTGTAGTTCAGGACAAAGACAAATATTATTCTAACAGGGATTGTCTGAGATAAGAAAATTAATCTGTTTTATTGACAGCAGTATATGTTGTGTATTTCCTATAATGGTACTGAGCTGCAATACCAATCATAGCCTATAGACAAATTTGGTACTATTTCTGGACAAAAGCAGATTATTTTTCTTAAGATAAGAGAGCTTCTTTTAGGACTACTAGAAAAAGTACCAACCGCTGCTGGTGTTGTTTTTTTAACTGAAAAATTGGTAGTAATCCTAAATAATCCAAAAGTTATACATTGTTTATTTGATTTTTAACTGACCCCCATAACAGTGATCTCCATAGCACCCTGCCCCCTTAACAGGGACTTCCACACCACCACGCTTCCTTAACTGTGACCTCCACAGTGCCCCACTCCTTTAACAGTGACCTCCACTGCACCCGCCCCGTTAACAGTGAATTCCACAGCGCCCCACCTCCTTAACAGTGCCCTCCGCAGCATACCGTCTCCCAACTAGTGACCTCGACTGCTCCCCGCCTTCTTAACTGTGACCTCCACAGTGCCCCACCCCCTTAAATGTGACCTCCACAGTGCCTCACCCCCTTAACAGTGACCTATAACAGTGAAGAAATATTAGTTGTTATGGAAACCTGGCATAAAACTGTGTGTATGTCAGTGAGGAGAAGACTGAAGGACCTGCTAGCTGCTATTGGCTAATACAGTTTATGGGATGTGCTATATTTGCATTTTTTTAATATCTCAAGGACAGTACATCCTGGAGAAACCTATCCAGACCTGATGTACTTATGTGCCAAATCTGGTGTCCAATGGTTCAGGCTTTTTTATGCCTTTAGAGGACAGAAAAGCAAACATTGATTTTTATAGTATAGATATATAATATTGTATATAACATATAAAAATGTTCTCTTTGAACAATAAAGAGGTCTTTAAGCACACTTATGATGCAGTCCTACATCCCTGTAGAATATAACTTCCCTTTATATTGATGTGCAGACACTATATTGTGAATTCAGCTAATGGAATTAGGCCTTTGTGTTCTCAGCTTCTGCAAAAGAAAAAAAAAAACTTAAACGATGAAGCTGTTTATGGATTTTTGTGGAATGCTGAATCTATCGCTGTCATTTTATCCTGAACAGTAAAAGCTAATTATACAATAGTATCCATGACTTCAGCAATTGTGTCTTAAGGTGGGTCTTAAAGACATATCATAGATATCATAGAATCTCTCTTTTCAAGACAATTTGTGAAATGCATAAGGCTTAGTGTTGCTCGGGTGCTCTGGTAGAACACTTGGTGATGCTCGAGTGCTCTACAGAGCACCTGAGCACAATGTAAGTCAATGGGAGAAGACCAGGCACCCCCTGCTCGGATGAGGGGAGGGTGTCGGGTTCATAGGAAAAGGTCAGAATCGCAAATTCTCCTCTTTCACTCGTTAAAGTACGCTAATTAACTGAATTCGTACACATTAGCGCACAATGCGTGGCATTAGCAATGCTAATGTTACGCATTGTATGCTAATACGTACGAATTTGTATGCTAATGTTACACATTGTATGCTAATGCATACAAATTTTTATCCAAATGCATACAAATTTGTATGCTAATGCTACGCATTCTACGCTAATGCGTACGACTTTGGATGCTAATTTAGCATACAAATTCGCATGCATTAGCGTACAATGTGTAGCATTAGCATACAAATTTGTACGCATTAGCGTACAATGCGTAACATTAGCATACAAATTCATACGCATTAGCATACTCGAGCATCGCACTCGAACACACGTGGTATTTGGCCGAACACCGAGTGGATCCGAGCGTAGGCATGCTCGGGGGAACAGCGAGTTCGGCCGAGCATGCTCGCTCAACACTAATAAGGCTCTGAAATTACTATAACATGAAAATCCTAGTATAGTGTCTGTTTGAGTCTTCTTGGTATGTGTCCTGTTGATAAAGGCTCACAGCTCTCTGCGGTGTACGTGAGAATATGCCATTACTATCTCAGTGTGGGACTGGTGTTCTTAAAAGACTTCTGCTATATACGACTCCTAGTTAGTAAGCAAAGTATAATGTGAATATGGCATTTGGGGGCTGAATAATGCTGAATAAGTCTTTTTTTGAGGAGATGTGTGTGAGGCTTCCACTTTTAATGCCATATTTATGCACAGTATAAAACAACGCAGTGTGAGACAGAGTTTTGTGCTAGTAAAATATGCAGAGTAGTCACTGAGCTGTTTTAGGATATTGAACTAATGTGGTGCTTGGCCAAGCTGGAGAGCACCTCAATGATAGAAAATTTGGTTCTCGCAATGAGCTACATATTTATGAATGACTTAGGTCAGCAGCTCTTGTATTTTGCTATTCGAAACGTCCGAGGTTTGATACTTTAGTTGCACATTCATGATTTTTACCTCCTTGCAAACAAATATGCTAGATCATCAGATGCAATCAGTGGGGGAATCTGTCAGGAAGGGTTCAGTTTCCCTACAGCTCCACCACAGGTGAAACAAAGCATTACACAGAGTCCACTGACATAAATCAGTTGTCTGTGTATTAATTGATCTGATGGATCCTCCAGAGCAAGCAACCCTCTTTGTAGCAACTGTCCTCTCCGGTGGGGGAGCTTCCTCTTTTACATTCATATGCCCTAACAGGAGTGGTCCAAGGCAGACTATAGGCATTTACAATATGTTATATCAATAGGATAGTCTGTAAATTAATGATTGGTAGAGAACTGACCATTGGGACCACCATCTATTCTGATAAAAGCAAAGCCCAGTTCCCCATTTCTGTCAGTGAGATGGCCATACATACATAGTCACTCTCTATCATAGTGCACAGAAAATGTAGAAGCAGAAGAGCACATTTACACATGACTTTTAAGGAAAATGACCCTACATAGAGGCATCCTTGTACTGTACTTGGGATTGGTCATTTAGGGCCATATACTTTGAAAAAAAACTGTTCAAAACAGCACTCCCGCTCATATGAACTGAACTGTGACAATTACTGTCTACTTTTTAAAAGTTTTAATGATTTTTTTTTTTAGAAAACATCTGAACCTTGGGTATAACCTTTAATCCTCTAGAGCTCCTTTAAAGGGATATTCCGGTTGTAGCAAGTTATCCTCTATCCATAGAGTGTGGGAAAAGTATTAGTATTGTGGGGTCTAACTGCTGGGTCCCCACAGACCACAAGAATGAGTACATCGTACTCTGTGGGGTCCCGTAATATGAATGTAGCGGCTGGTCAAGCATGTGCACTGCCACTCCCCATCTCTATAGGATTGTCGAGTATAAGTGCTCAAATATTTCCAGCAATCCCATGGAGGATGAATGCAGCAGAAGTGTGCATGCTTGACCAATGGCTCCATTCATTTTGGGGGCCCCACAGTAAGCGGTGTATAGTGTAAGTGACATCGAGTCCGGTTATGTAATTTTTATCTTCATAATCACTTCCATTCCAACGCTGTGCTCCCACAAACCTGCAGTAAAATGCACTGAGAGGACTCCAGTGCTCACTCACATAATGGAGAGGACTCAAAGAAGAGTCCTCTCAATGTATTTTACTGCAGGTTTGTGGGAGCACAGTGCCGGAATGGAAGTGAGTATGAAGATAAAACGTACATATTCGGATTCAGCATCACTTACACTATACACCGTTTACTCTAGTTCAGGGGGTGTTTTGGAGATGACAGGTTCCCTTTAAGTCTTAAAATGAACAATAACTTGTAAAAATCATATCTTTAGCAGATTCGAGGGGGGGGGGGGCACTGAAAAGCTAACGTTTATGAAGAATGAGAGACAGTCTATTCAGGGAAAGAAGGGTTTGACAGGTTGGAATTTGTACCTGTCTATTCCTATTGTTTCAATTGAGATAAGTGGAGCCAGAGGGGTCTGGCAGTGGGTTTACTTTATTAAAATATGTGTATTTGGCTGAGCCAGACATGCATGTTAATGGGAGAGCCGGGACTGATAGCTGTTGGTCAAATGATCATTCAGCCGACAGCTATGCAATATCTTTTTCTTGCTTTATATACAAACCAGGGAAAACTAGATTTTGCATTTTTTTCCACTAACTACCAGTGTTTTGTATGCACAGCTCACACGCTCACAGCAGTATCTGCTCATAATGTTACTTGACATTGTGTAGATTGCTACTGTATACATCCAGATTGCTGCCGGTACTCGTTCATCTTCCCTGGTGTAATTATTAGAGAGGAAATGTGTTCTTCACATTTAAAAAATACATGTTCAAAAATGAGACTAAGGAACTGATGAGGGAGTTTTTTTTTGGATAGGACGAATAAGACGCTGACTTAATCAAGTTGTGTCTTACATGAAATTGGTTGTTTTTGTTGAGAAGACCGGAGCTGAGGAAACAGCTGGAGAGAGACCTCTGGCACCGCAGGCCCCCAATCATAGCTCTGTGCAGATGGCAGGGGCTCCATATTCATCAGCAGTCCTTGTTTGCCATTGTTGGAGCTATTGAAGGATAAGTAAATGCATTAGCCCTTCCCTGCTAGACTGAACGGCAGAATCTTGTAGAATGTTGGCCTGTTAGGAGAGCGCCCTTTCATCCTTTAAACTCTCAAAGACCTTCAACATTAATAAAATATGACATTTCATCCACTTAGGCTTTTCTTCAGCAGGATAACACAACTTGGCTGAATGAAATGTATAGCAATGAGTAAATTAATCAAACACACAAAAGATAAATGAGCCTAAGTGTTCCCCCAGATTAGAAAAAAAATTAGAAAGAATCAACTTTTTCTGCTGCTTTGTGAATAGTAATAGTATATGAACTGCACAGAAAAATAAACTCAAGCAGTATTAAAAAGGTCTAAGCTTCAGTCGTCATTTTAGGTCATGTGCAACAGTCTATTGACCTTTTGTGGAGCTTAGTTACATGTATATTCTATGACAGTTTGGGATTGTGCTCCAAGTGATAGATAGAAAAACAAGGTTTCTAATCTAAGCAAAATCATGGGTGATCCATACAGTACTCTTAAAGGGGCACTGTAAAAATGACCAAAAACTGTCCATAATTGCCACAAATGCAACTTGTGAAAAGAAGTGGTTTTATATGGACCCCAGGAAACGCCCATTCTTTCTCCTCTGCCTAACACATTTAACATGTGACTAATCTCCCCTAAGAGGCAGCCTGTGGCAGCAGGAACCTTGCTCTACTGCCATGGCTCCAATAACTTATCAGATAAACTAAGCTCTACCCATTTAACTAGAATGTACCGGTCTACAGCTCAAAAAGAAGGAGATTGGCACAGAATAAAGTCATGACTAGGTGAGAGGATGTATAACATCGTGAAACTATAGGAAAGGTTGCAGACACCAGAATTGCAAAACAATTATGCTTTACCTATCTTACTTGCACATCACAACTGGTCACAATTTTGAACTGTGATCAGCAATAATATCATTTATCTGGAGTAGGATTAGAAAATAAGTCTATCTTAAGTAGGCATTGGGGGAGCACACAGTCTTATAATTAAAGGTCTTGGAGCTGACAACTCCTATTGTACAGATCTGTTCCCCTTTGCACACTTATCTGCTCATGGTCCTGCAATTGCTCCGTTCCAGACCGCTTCCGGTCCCTGTGGGACCAGGAAGCGGCTGGGTCTCATCCCTCTGCTGCCAATCACAAGCCTCAGTGCTCACATCGGCTTGAACAATACCTCACAGCTGGGACATAACATTCTAGCCGATGTGACCACTGAGACCTGTGATTGGCTACAGCAGTCATGGGACCCAGCAGCTCCTGCTGCTAGACAGATCAGCATTGGCATCAGTGACTTTGCTTTTTTATGCTTAAAGGCACAGGACTGGTTGATAGGAATTGTTGGCTACATGGATAGACAACTCCATTACATTTACAGTTGGTACACCAGGTGCCTCCTGCTTTTAGCTGACCTCAGAAGACATAAGTCACTGGTAGCTTTGCTGCTTCTCATTTTGACTTGCTCCTCCCTGCTGAGGATTTCATAGGAATTGTCACCAGACTTGCAAAACAAAGGTATTTTAGTTATCACTGCACAACTATTTAACAAGTCACAACTGAACACGACAGCGAAACAGTGAGCAGCAGTAAAATTTAGAACAAGCTTAGAACATAAGACTTGTCTATGCACAAGGTTGCTCTGGGGCATGGCTTCTTTAGCAGTACCAAATTACAATAACACAGTCTCTGACGTCTTTGTTAATCATACAGTTGGTACACCAGGTGCCTCCTGCTTTATATGCTGAGCCAGTCTACAGGGATATTTCACTGGTAGCCTTGCTGCCTTTCACACTGACTTGCCACTCAATAGTCTGGTTCTCTGATTTGCTTTAGTAAACCAAATTATCCAGGGATAAAGCAACCTAGATGCAGGCTCCACTGCTCTGGAGTATACATCTCAGTGAACTGAAGTTTGCTGCAGTCCACTCACCAGTCCTCCACTATTTCTGCCATCTCTCCCTGTTTGGCTACTTCTCCAGGTTCTCTTTGGATCTGTTTCTCTGCATCAAGCTCTCTTCTTTTCTTCTTGAGACACACAGAGCACAACAAACTCGAACCACTTTTTGTGTTACAATGGTGGTTCATGGCTACCACTCTCCCATGCACACAGACGCCAGCTTCCATTACGGCCATTTTTTTATTATATCTCGCCTCTATTGCAGTATTGCAATGGTTAACCTTCTCTTGCTTTGTGTGTTTACCTGTTTACTAATGAGATCAATGGCCATTCCATATGTGTTGTTTATTCCTCTCTGTGGCCTGAGCAACAGATTCTGTCTGGGATTTCCAGTCTGCTGGTTCCTGTGAAGGAGCAACAGGTTGTGTATGGTCTTTCTAGTCTGCTGGATCCTGTAAAGGAGTTATAATTAGAGATGAGCGAGTAGTGAAATATTCGAAAGTTCGAAATTCGATTCGAATAGACCGCGAAATTCGACTATTCGACCGAATATCGAATCCCATTAAAGTCTATGGGAAAAAAATGCTCGCCACTTGGAAATCTCAATTCGACCACTTGGAGGTCACCAAGTCCACCCTGAAACCTCAGAAAAGGATGCCAACACTGCTGGAATGCAACTGGGAAAGCAGGGGAAGCATGTCTGGGTGCATATAACGCGCCCAAGTCGCACTATTACGCCACTATCACAGCCTCTCAACAATACACTCCAAAGACAATATAACCTCTCTGTAAAGTGAGACCATACAAGGAAAACTTCTTTCCTCTACATTGCCATGGACCCCAAGCCAAACTAGACAAAAAAGAAGATAAAATTCTGCACCCCTTAAAATCACGTTGCCTATGACAACCACAGATGGCATAGGCAAGGGGGAAAGCAATCAAGCCATCACTATTTTTCCCTCTGTGCCATCCCTGCCTTGCCCAGGCACATGTCCCAAAACATCATCCACGCCCGAGTAACACGGTTACTGCAAAAGGCCATTTGACCACCAACACTTGGACAAGCGTTTGAGGCCGGGGATGCTACATCTCCCTGACAGCACACTGGGTGAATGTTGTGGAGGCGGGGACGGGCAAACCTGCTACCCCCACCCAAGTTTTGGGCCTTGGTTCTGTCTGGATTTCCGCAACCCTTACAGACAGCTCGGCAAACCCCTCCTTCTCCTTCTAGATTTGTTAAATCTGTCCACCACCCAGTCAAGTCCACAAAGTCCAGTCTCGTCGATAGCCTGCAGAAACTGCAGGGACCTCACTCTGACCCTCCTTCCTCCCACCCTGCCCAATGTTATCAACCCAGTGTTCCCACCCATGCAAGAATCGCAGGAGCTATCTGAGGATTCTGTTTGTTCTGATGCCCAAACACTGGAGCAAGCTCCATCTCTAGCTGATGGTGGTGTGGAACGGGCACTAAAGTGTAAAATGATTAGGGACGATGATGAGACACAGTTGCCAGCAAGGGAGGCTGTTGGAGCAAAGTGAGGCAGTGTAAGAGGAGGTGGTTGAGTATGACGAAGTCAGTGACCCGACCTGGCCCAGTGTCATGTCTAGCAGGTAAAGCAGTGGGGATGTTGAGGGATGCGTAGGACCGCAAAAGGCAGGAAGAGGCCGTGGGCTGGCCAGAGGCTCATGGAGAAGGCAGGCTAGAGCCCGCAGGGCCGCATCTCTTCCCTATAACAGGCCCCCACACAAAGCTCTCCCATCGAGGGCTCTTAGGTCCTTGTTGTGAAAATATTTTAATGAGTGCGCAAAGTTAGCTTGAGGTGAGCCCTCGAAAAAATTATATGGAGGCCCAAGAGGTGAGCCCTCGAAAAAATTATGTGGAGGCCCAAGAGGTGAGCCCTCGAAAAAATTAAGTGGAGGCCAAAGAGGTGAGACCTCTTAAAAATTGTATTAAGGCCCAAGAGGTGAGCCATAATAAAAATTGTTTGTAGGCCCAAGAGGTGAGACCTCTTAAAAATTGTTTGTAGGCCGAAGAGGTGAGGCATGAGAAAAATTGTTTGTAGGCCCAAGAGGTGAGACCTCTTAAAAATTATGTGGAGGCCAAAGAGGTGAGACCTCTTAAAAATTGTTTGTAGGCCCAAGAGATGAGACCTCTTAAAATTGTTTGTAGGCCCAAGAGGTGAGACCTCTTAAAAATTATGTGGAGGCCCAAGAGGTGAAACCTCTTAAAAATTATGTGGAGGCCCAAGAGGTGAGACCTCTTAAAAATTGTTTGTAGGCCCAAGAGGTGAGGCATGAGAAAAATTGTTTGTAGGCCCAAGAGGTGAGACCTCTTAAAAATTATGTGGAGGCCCAAGAGGTGAGACCTCTTAAAAATTATGTGGAGGCCCAAGAGGTGAAACCTCTTAAAAATTATGTGGAGGCCCAAGAGGTGAGACCTCTTAAAAATTGTTTGTAGGCCCAAGAGGTGAGGCATGAGAAAAATTGTTTGTAGGCCCAAGAGGTGAGACCTCTTAAAAATTATGTGGAGGCCCAAGAGGTGAGACCTCTTAAAAATTATGTGGAGGCCAAGAGGTGAGACCTCTTAAAAATTATGTGGAGGCCCAAGAGGTGAGACCTCTTAAAAATTGTTTGTAGGCCCAAGAGGTGAGGCATGAGAAAAATTGTTTGTAGGCCCAAGAGGTGAGACCTCTTAAAAATTATGTGGAGGCCCAAGAGGTGAGACCTCTTAAAAATTATGTGGAGGCCAAAGAGGTGAGACCTCTTAAAAATTATGTGGAGGCCCAAGAGGTGAGACCTCTTAAAAATTGTTTGTAGGCCCAAGAGGTGAGCCATAAATATATATATTTTTTTTTTTACGGAGCAATTCTAAGGCGGTAAAGGAGGAGGAGGTGGAGGAGGAAATGGCACTTCATACAGATGGCACTTCACTTTTGGCTGCTTTCCACTGTTGGAGAAGCAAAGTCCGGGTCAATCCACTTGCTGTTCATTTTGATTAGCGTCAGCCTGTCGGCACTGTCGGTTGACAGGCGGCTGCGCTTATCGGTTATAATGCCCCCGGCTGCACTGAACACCCTTTCTGATAGCACGCTGGCGGCAGGGCAGGCAAGCACCTCCAAGGCGTACAGGGACAGTTCCAGCCACGTGTCCAACTTGGAGACCCAGTAAGTGTAGGACGCCGAGGGATCGGGGAGGACAGGGGTACGGTCTGCCAGGTACTCCCGCAACATCCGCCGATACTTGTCCCTCCTGCTGATAGCGGGCCCCGCAGTGATGGAAGTTGCACGAGGGGGTGCCATGAACGTGTCCCACACCTTGGAGAGTGTTCCCCTGGTGGCTGTGGGCCTGATCGATGTTGTGGGACTCTGGGAGACCCTCTCCTCTCTGCCGCCAGCGATGGTGGGTGGGAAAATCTCCATCATGTTCTGCACGAGTTCCCTCTGGTATTCCAGCAATCGATTCGTCCTCTCCTCTACCGGAATAAAAGAGGAGACGTTATCTTTATACCGGGGGTCCAGGAGTGCGAAGACCCAGTACAGTTTGTTCTCCACTATCCGGACAACACGTGTGTCCCGGGAAAAGCAGCCCAGCATGAAGTCAGCCATGTGTGCCAGACTCTGAATAGGCATGACGTCACTGCCCCCACCAGAAGGATCACTTGCCATTTCCTCCTCTTCCTCTTCCGCCCCCTCTCCGCCCCATCCGCGCTGAACCAATGGGACGCACACAGCCTGACTGCTACCCTCGCCGCCAGCATCCTCCTCCTCTTCCACAGCCACCTCCACGTCGTCCTCCTCCTCCTCATCCTCCTGCAACTACCACCGTGAAGCAGACAAAAGTGTGGTCTGACTGTGTAGCTCCGTTGCGTCTCCTCCTACCCCCGTCTCCTCTGCGTGCAATGCGTTCTCCCTTATTGCGATGAGCGATTCTTTAAGGACGCATAGGAGCGGGATGGTTACGCTCACTATAGCGTCCTCGCTGCTGACCTTCTTGGTGGACTCCTCAAAGATACGCAGTACATCGCATACGTCTGCCATCCATGGTAACTCGTGGTTGGCAAACTGAGGGAGCTGAGTTGGAAGCACGCGTGGATTCATAATCTGGTACTCCATCAATGCTCTCTGCTGCTCACACACCCTGGCCAACATGGAATAGGTGGAATTCCAGCGAGTCGGCAGGTCGCACAACAGCCGATGTTCAGGCAAATGGAGGCGTTGCTGGAGTTTTTTTAAGCTAGCAGCAGCTACAGTTGACTTCCGAAAGTGAGCGCACAGTTGACTTCCGAAAGTGAGCGCACAAGCGCCGCACTTTCACCAGTAGCTCTGCCAGGTTGGGGTAAGTCTTTAGAAATTTTTGGACTACCAGATTAAAAACGTGGGCCAGGCATGGTACGTGATTGAGTTCGGCAAGCTCCAGAGCCGCCACCAGGTTACGGCCGTTATCGCACACGACCATGCCTGGTCCTAGCTGCAGCGGCGAAAGCACCGCCTGCTGACATCTCCCCGCGCCAGTGCTGCAACGCTTCCAGCTAGCGGCTGAGGGCGATGTTAAGGCAGAGGAGGAGGAGGAGGAGGGGGGTTTATCAGAACCCATGCTGGCAATCTTGGGCGGGGGTGGTAGGTAGGCCGTCTCTGTTTGCGACCCCGTCCCCGCTTCCACTACATTCACCCAGTGTGCCGTCAAAGAGATGTAGCGTCCCTGGCCACAAGCGCTTGTCCACGAGTCGGTGGTCAAGTGGACCTTTGCGCTGACTGCGTACCTCAGGGCCCGCCTGATGTTACGCGACATGTGCTGGTGCAGGGCGGGGACAGCACTCCGGGAAAAGTAGTGGCGGCTGGGGACGGAATAGCGAGGTGCGGCAGCCGCCATCAGGTCGCGGAAGGCCTGCGTCTCCACAAGCCTAAACGGCAACATCTCCAGGGCCAGCAGTTTGGAGATGTGTCAGTTTAAGGCTTGGGCTTGGGGGTGACTCGAGGCGTACTTCCGCCTGCGGTCGAACGCCTGCGAGATGGACAGTTGATGGGACGAGGAGTGTGAAGGTGCAGGCGAAGATGCGGGGGAAGGGGAGGCTGAAGGAGAATGCCCCAAAGTAGCCGAGGCAGAGGCAGATGTGGAGGTGTCCTGGCTGGAGGTCTGGACCGCAGTGGCAGCACACAATAAAGGGGAAGAGGCAGTGGCAGGAAGACCTTGCGCAGGTTGTACTGCGTTTGCTCTCTCCCACTCAGCCCAGTGCTTGACTTCCAAGTGACGCCGCATGCCTGAGGTGGTCAGATTGCTCTTCTCAGAGCCCCTACTCAGTTTTGAGTGGCAGAGTGTGCAAACCGCGCTCAGTTTGTCATCCGCACAAACATTAAAAAATCTCCACACCACAGAAGTACGAGGCCTCGATGGGGGAGCTTCGCGCGACTGCCCGCTGCCGGGAACAGCTTCGGCCCTGCTGGCTGTGGCCTCACTTCTCTGTCTGGACTGTCCTCTGCCTGTGGACATCCCTCTGCCTGTGGACATCCCTCTGCCTGTGGACATCCCTCTGCCTCTGAACATCCCTCTGCCTCTTGCTGCCTTTTTCGGTGCTGCGCAGACCACCACCTCTCCACTGCTTTCCCCGCTGGACATCACCCCTGGCCAAGTGGGGTTGGTCATTTCGTCATCCACCACCTCCTCTTCCACTTCCTCACTCTGCTCCTCCTCCTGCCCACTGGACATTCCAACAGCCTCCCTTGATGGCAACTGCGTCTCATCATCATCATCGCTCATGATAACAGATGCTGGTTCAGGGTCCACATCAGCAGGAGATGGCGAATACTCAAGTGTTTGGGCATCACTACAAACAAATTCCTCTGCTAGCTCCTGGGATTCTTCCGGCACATCTGAAAAAGGACCCGAAAAGAGCTCCTGGGAGGGGTCAATGGTGGGATGACTCTGTTGGCCAGGTGTGGAGGAAGGAGGGTCAGAGTGAGACTGTGTGGATGACTGGCTGGTGGACAACTGTGTGGAAGCGCTATCGGCTATCCATTGCACCACCTGTTCAACCTGCTCAGGCCTCAACAGCGGTGTAACCCGCCCCCTGCTTAACTGTCCCATAAAGGCAGGGATTCTGGATGAGTGGGATCCTGGCTGACCCTCACCAGCACGCATTGTATCCCCACTGGCTTCAACAAGGCCACCAACAGCATTTCCGCGCCCCCGTCCTCGTCCATGTCCGATTCCGCTAGCCCCCCTCCGCATTTTATTTATTTTTGGTTACAATATTTTGCCTTCACAGCCGTGTACTAACAGTTCAGACGGTGTGTATTAACACCACGTATATACAATTATTTTGCAAGAGAACGCAAAGTACAGGTGCCAATGAAAAGGCTTTTTTTTTATATTTCTAGGTACACAGCCGTGTACTAACAGATCAGACGGTGTGTATGAACACTACGTATATAAAATTATTTTGCAAGAGAACGCACAGTACAGGTGCCAATGAAAAGGCCTATTTTTTTATATTTCTAGGTACACAGCCGTGTACTAACAGATCAGACGGTGGGTATTAACACCACGTATATAAAATTATTTTGCAAGAGAACGCACAGTACAGGTGCCAATGAAAAGGCCTATTTTTTTTATATTTCTAGGTACACAGCCGTGTACTAACAGATCAGACGGTGGGTATTAACACCACGTATATAAAATTATTTTGCAAGAGAACGCACAGTACAGGTGCCAAAGAAAAGGCCTTTTTTTTATTATTTCTAGGTACACAGCCGTGTACTAACAGATCAGACGGTGTGTATGAACACCACGTATATACAATTATTTTGCAAGAGAACGCAAAGTACAGGTGCCAATGAAAAGGCTTTTTTTTTTTTTTATATTTCTAGGTACACAGCCGTGTACTAACAGATCAGACGGTGTGTATGAACACTACGTATATAAAATTATTTTGCAAGAGAACGCACAGTACAGGTGCCAATGAAAAGGCCTTTTTTTTTTTTATTTCTAGGTACATAGCCGTGTACTAACAGATCAGACGGTGTGTATTAACACCACGTATATACAATTATTTTGCAAGAGAACGCAAAGTACAGATGCCAATGAAAAGGCCTATCTTTTTATATTTCTAGGTACACAGCCATGTACTAACAGTTCAGACGGTGGGTATTAACACCACGTATATACAATTATTTTGCAAGAGAATGCAAAGTACAGGTGCCAATGAAAAGACTTTTTTTTTTTAATATTTCTAGGTACACAGCCGTGTACTAACAGATCAGACGGTGTGTATGAACACTACGTATATAAAATTATTTTGCAAGAGAACGCACAGTACAGGTGCCAATGAAAAGGCCTATTTTTTTATATTTCTAGGTACACAGCCGTGTACTAACAGTTCAGACGGTGGGTATTAACACCATGTATATACAATTATTTTGCAAGAGAACGCAAAGTACAGGTGCCAATGAAAAGACTTTTTTTTTTTATATTTCTAGGTACACAGCCGTGTACTAACAGATCAGACGGTGTGTATGAACACTACGTATATAAAATTATTTTGCAAGAGAACGCACAGTACAGGTGCCAATGAAAAGGCCTATTTTTTTATATTTCTAGGTACACAGCCGTGTACTAACAGTTCAGACGGTGGGTATTAACACCACGTATATACAATTATTTTGCAAGAGAACGCAAAGTACAGGTGCCAATGAAAAGGCTTTTTTTTTTTTATATTTATAGGTACACAGCCGTGTACTAACAGATCAGGCGGTGTGTATGAACACTACGTATATAAAATTATTTTGCAAGAGAACGCACAGTACAGGTGCCAATGAAAAGGCCTATTTTTTATATTTCTAGGTACACAGCCGTGTACTAACAGTTCAGACGGTGGGTATTAACACCACGTATATACAATTATTTTGCAAGAGAACGCAAAGTACAGGTGCCAATGAAAAGGCTTTTTTTTTTATATTTCTAGGTACACAGCCGTGTACTAACAGATCAGACGGTGTGTATGAACACTACGTATATAAAATTATTTTGCAAGAGAACGCACAGTATAGGTGCCAATGAAAAGGCCTATTTTTTTATATTTCTAGGTACACAGCCGTGTACTAACAGTTCAGACGGTGGGTATTAACACCACGTATATACAATTATTTTGCAAGAGAACGCAAAGTACAGGTGCCAATGAAAAGGCTTTTTTTTTTTATATTTCTAGGTACACAGCCGTGTACTAACAGATCAGACGGTGTGTATGAACACTACGTATATAAAATTATTTTGCAAGAGAACGCACAGTACAGGTGCCAATTAAAAGGCCTATTTTTTTTATATTTCTAGGTACACAGCCGTGTACTAACAGATCAGACGGTGTGTATGAACACTACGTATATAAAATTATTTTGCAAGAGAACGCACAGTACAGGTGCCAATTAAAAGGCCTATTTTTTTTTATATTTCTAGGTACACAGCCGTGTACTAACAGATCAGACGGTGGGTATTAACACCACGTATATAAAATTATTTTGCAAGAGAACGCACAGTACAGGTGCCAAAGAAAAGGCCTTTTTTTTTTTATTTCTAGGTACACAGCCGTGTACTAACAGGTCAGACGGTGGGTATTTACACCTGGTATACAAAAAGGGTATTGCAGGCACACAGAACCCAGAACACTAGAGCCAAATAAACTGTATTTAAAAAAAAAATAAAAAATTCACAGCCGTATACTGCCAGATCAGATGGTGCATATACACACTAGGTATATAACAGGGTTTTGCAGCCAAAAAGAACGCAGAACAGTAGTGCCAAATATAGTTTTGTATGTAGCAGAGCACCTAATACACCACTAATGCCTCTCTCTGTCCCTACTCCAGCAGCTATCCCTGAATACAGCAGCCGTTCTCTGCAGAGTGTATATTGTAGTAAAGCTATCACTGTACTGCACTATAGTAGCCCTGATAACGGCTTTTAATCACGCTCCTGCCTGTCCAACAGCTAAAACCTATCTGTCCCTTCTCCAGCCTCTGTCCCTGACTAAGTTCACGCAGCATATGCGAACGAGCAGGAAGAGCTGAGTTTTTAATATTCGAGGTGACATGGTTTTTCCAGCCAATCCATGTAGACGCCGTTTTCGCGCTGCCAGCGTGCTCCGCGGGCCTGTCATACCCCCCCCTGCATGTTGATTGGTGGAAAAAGAGCGCCAGGGAAGGTGGGAGGGGAAACAAATTCTAAGTGCGCCATCGCCGTTATACTCGATTGAAATCGAGTATGCCGAATAGCGTAGTATTCGATCGAATACCGGCTCGATCGAACACTACTCGCTCATCTCTAGTTATAATCCGTTTGTCTGTCTGTGGATCATGTTCTGCTTAACTCCTTAGTCTGTCAGCAATCTGACCTGACCCTGGTATGTTCATCAGCCTCTTGTTTTTTCTGCCTGTTGTCTGAATTATATCCCTGTGTCACCTGCTCCGGTCCTGGGACTGTTTCTGAGATTTGCATGAGTAGTGCCCTGGAGCAAAGGGTACTTTAGACTATGGATATTTGTCGACATTTGTCTGTATTACTACTATGCAAAGCCATGAACTCCCTACTTTATTGCATGTTAGGTTAAATTGCACTGTGATTTATGATGTTGTGTGCACTTATACTGTTTCATATTGTTGAACTGCATTTCTATGTTTATTGTCATATATCCTGTTCATTTGCACTGTTACTACAATATAGCTGCACTGCATAGCGGAAAGGGTTAATGCACAGCCAGCTAATACTGAGAGACTTTATGACTTTCTACCTATGCAAAGCTTTGGAGAGAAAAATAGAGATAAACTGTCTGGTTTAGCTAATTTGTTTAAATCTAAAGAAATGTTTATGTCTGGAAAACTGCTTGTTCTTTCCCATAGTTTGCACAGAAGCTTTATACAACTCTATGATAGACAGAAATTGTTACAATGTTTCTGTTTAGGCAGTGATTCTCCACTTCACCCCTCCCACTAGAAGGTTCTACTTCAGCTAGAAACTATATATTAAGAATGCAGTTAGAGTTCTTAGTTGTGTGAAGATTGGGACCATGTTCAGTAGAAGAGACTCTCCTGGTCTACAGATAGGGAGCAGTGCTTAGTAGGACTCTCCCAGACTGCATGAGTGACCAGATGAAGATGCAGAGATGGGGATGCTGAGCCACAGACCCAGGTTACCAGCCCATTGATCAGGGCTCCAGCTGGACGACAGAGCCACAGACCCTGGGCACAAGCCTTTGGCCAGGAAACCAGCCTTCTGAGAGAGAGGGACAGCTAGCTCAGGACTTTCCTCAGTGTGAACCCTTCTTCTGCTTGGGAGCAAACTGGAGAAGCCAGCTCAGTGCCTTGCTTGTATCACTTTGCACTTGAGTTCTTCCATTAAAGAAGCACACTGGTTAACTGCAGACCCGGACTCTCTGGACTTATTTCACATTGGGGTGCACCACACTTTATTATCCCTCCCAGAGAGCAGTTACACATGGTGACACCTCAATGGTGCCTGAGGGACCAAGCGTAGCATTGGGGCCACCCCAAAACTGGGCACTGCACTGCATATACTCTTAACTGCCTGACCTGAGCCTGGTTCTGACTATCTTTTGTTTTTTTGCAACGGTGTCTCTCACCCCTGGGGTTAGCTGCCAACTACACCAAAACTGTTCCAAGAGGTAGCAAGCTGGTGGCTTCCCTGCAGCGAAGACCAGATCCTTATACAGGAGTTAAAGGGTGAAATCCAAGGGACTGCCAGGACTATGCCATCAGGAAGAGCCCTTTGTCTAATCAGTTAGTTGTAACAGTGGTTCCACAACCACTGTCTGTAATACTGTGCTTCACAAATTACTGCCCTAAGGAACAAGTTACAGAAGCTCAGAAAGTGCCTAGCACTGGACCCCATCTGAAGCTCAAAGTAAATGATTATTTTCCACTGCAGTATAAATCAAACAGTCAACATTGCAAATCTCCTCCATCTGCCACAGACTTAGGCCCCCTTCAGACGGCCGTATTATTGCGGGTCCGCATTATTGCGGACCCGCAATAATACGGGGGCTGCCCGGCGTGTGTTCCGCACGCTCAGAACACACGCCGGGCAGCCCCATTCAAAATGTCTATACTTGTACGTGCATGCGGACAAGTATGACATGCTTCATCGGAGCCGCGGCACGGAGATAGCTCTGTGCGGCAGCTCCCCACTCCATAGCGGTGAATGGGGCCGCATCTATTCCGCAATATTGCGGAATAGATATGGCTCCATTCACACGGTCGTGTGAATGGGGCCTTAGAATTAGAAAAATTCCCCTAAATTAAAGTAAATGGCAGTTGATAATGGGGGCAGGTACAAATTCTGCCCGGGATCTTCAACTTACTCTACAATTTTGCTGTTTGTACAACACACTGGAAAAATGTTGGCTATATCCATGGCATTGTCAACACAGAGGATCTTTACTTGTGCTGGGACATACTTTATTAATATATTAAGGTACCTATGTTTCTTTATTGTTGATGTACATTGAAATAGGGGATGTTTGTTGGCAGAGGCTGTGTTGAATTTCCTTTAGTCCCTTTTTTATGTACTTTGACTTAATATTTTCTGCTCCATTAATCTGTTCAAACATACATTATAAAATACTTTTGTGGCGATGTTTTATGTAAGCATATGTCATTTCAAAGGTAGCGCACTGTATAAATTGTTCTGTCATTTCCAGCCGCCATATTCTCTATAGGATACCAGCGATGGGGTCATTCCAGGATGTGACTCTGGAGAGAACTTAGTAGCTTTCTCTCTGTGATCCATCTGCAAAGCAAAATTCTCCTAGTCACTGTTATAATATCCACACACTGTAGTGTAGCAAAATGTTTTAAAGCCTGTAAATGTATTTCTTTTAGGTATAATCTGCTTCTAATACAAAAAAAGAAATACTACTTGGCTTGCACATGCGAGAATAAATACCAAAGTTTATGAACTTGAAAAGAGAAAATACATGTACCTGTCACCATTACATACTAAATGGGGATAAAACTGACAAGGGGTTGTGCAGAGTTACGACACTAAGGACCTACCTTCAGGATAGGTCATCAACATCAGATCAGTCAGGGTCTGACTTCCAGCATCCATGCCGATCAACTGTTTGAAGGGGCCATGGCACTCATGTGAGTGCTGAGTCCTCTACACTGTTTACCTGCACACTGTCTCCCTAGTGGTGGTGCAGTGTAATTACAGCTTCCTTTCCCATTCAAGTAAATTGAATGAACAGCTGTAAGGGTAATTGTAAAAGATTTTAGGATGCATCAGAGGCCCTGACTGCCAGATTGTAAAATTCAGATACACTTAGGTAATAAATCATTTGAAAGGAGCTTTCTACGATAACAACCTCTTTAGTGACAAGTAAATTGGTGGTTTAGTAAGCCAGAACTGGGACAAATGGTAGGAAGGTAGGTGACCAACTAGGGCACCAAATAAGGGGGCATGCAAATTAATAGCGCCCTGAATCATTGTGCCAATAACTTTTACCTTAGGCTTTCCTTAGCTTTGTGAGATTTTATCTTGCCTACCTGCTCCCTTTACCCAATCCCAACTCTGTAACTGTTAGGCCCCATTCACACAACCGTATTTTTGCGGGTCCACATTATTGCGGACCCGCAATAATACGGTGGCCGTCCGGCGTGTGTTCCGCACCGCTCGGAACACACGCCGGGCGGCCCCATTCAAAATGCCTATACTTGTCCGTGCATGCGGACAAGTATAGGACATGTTCTATCTTTTTATGCGGAGCCGCGGCACGGAGCTGTCTCCGTGCCGCGGCTGTGTGCTCCAATAGAGGTGAATGGGGCTGCATCTATTCCACAATTTTGAGGAATACATATGGCCCCATTCATACGGTCATGTGAATGGGGCCTTAGTCTACCATAAGTACTTCTAGGAACATGGTGTAGAGTGCAGACATTGGGTTAGCAGCGTAAATTGTTGCCCCTTAACCAGGAGCAAGCTAAAAAGAGAGCATTTCCTTCATCAGACTGATGGAAGAGCTTATTGGTTGTTTTACTGACCAATTGCACTTTCATGAGGCCCAACAGGGTCTAAAAGGTCCAGACTGCCTGTGGAATGGAGCATTGTGCAAAAGGGGATATTATGTAGACGTGTAGGCTGAATTGCTGAGTAAAATGATTTTACCCACACAGGTCTGCAATTTGCTTTATGTGCCTAAGGCACCAAAATACCTTTTCCAGGGCCAGAGGTAAACTTATACAGTATATCACAAAAGTGAGTACACCCCTCACACTTTTGTAAATATTTTATTATATCTTTTCATCGGACCACATTATAGATATGACACTTTGATACAATGTAAAGTAGTCAGTGTACAACTTGTATAACAGTGTAAATTTGGTGTGCCCTCAAAATAACTCAACACACAGTCATTAATGTCTAAACCGCTGGCAACAAAAGTGAGTACACCCCTAAGTGAAAATGGCCAAATTGTGCCCAATTAGCCATTTTCCCTCCCTGGTGTCATGTGACTAGTGTTACATGGTCTCAGGTGTGAAAGGGGAGAAGTTGGTCTCTGGAAGTTCAACATGGCACCTCAAGGCAAACAACTCTCTCAGGATCTGAAAAAAAGAATTGTTTCTTTACATTAAGATGGCCTTGGCTATAAGAAGATCTGCAGCTGCAGCACGATGGTCAAGACCATACAGTGGTTTGACAAGACAGATTCCACTCAGAACAGACCTTGCCATGGTTGACCAAAGAAGTTGAGTGCTCATGCTCAGCATGCTGCCAGCATTGCTACAGAGGTTAAAGGGGTGAGGGTCATCCTGTCAGTACTCATACCATACGCCGCACACTGCATCAAATTAGCCTGCATGGCTGCTGTCTCAGAAGTAAGAAGTAAGTAAGCCGCTCCTAAAGATGATGCACAAGAAAGCCTGCAAACCATTTGCTGAAGACAAGTAGGCTAAGGACATGGATTACTGGAACCATGGCCTGTCGTTCAGATTGTGTCAAGCGTGTGTGGAGGCAACCAGGTGAGAAGTACAAAGACAAGTGTGTCTTGCCTACAGTCAAGCACGGTGGTGGGGGTATCATGGTTTGGGGCTGCATGAGTGCTGCTGTGGGGAGCTACAGTTTATTGAGGGAACCATGAATGCCAACATGTACTGTGACATACTGAAGCAGATCTTGATCCCCTCCCTTCAGAAACTGTACTGTATATTTTCAGTGTTGTCCCTTGAAAAGATATAAAACAATATTTACAAAAATGTGAGGGGTGTACTCACTCTTGTGAGATACTGTATGTTCCTCAAAAATAGTGTTTGATCTGAGTTGATCCTAACAGAATAATTTCTGACTACTTGCTCATGTAGCTCATGAATAAAGAGCTTTTGTTTTGTGCACCAAAACAAGTTTGTGGGGCCAAGGAAGGAAGGGAGGACCTATTTTGAGCCCTAACAACACCCCTGACAACCATTTTAAAGGGTCAATATGATTATTTTGGGACAAATACAAAACTTTCCAATTAGAGATGAGTGAAGTTATGAAAAATTCGATTTGTCTGCTTCACTGAATTACACAAAGAAATTACTTTGTATTTAGCAGATGCAGTGATAGGGAATGGCAATCGCGTCGCCCCCCATCTCCCCATCATTGAACCCCTCATCGCGCTCATCGCTGATTGTAGCATCTGAGGCTACAATTTAGGCATTTTAGGGCATAATCAGGCTAAAAATAAAGAAATAAATACTCCCCTTATCCATTTACTTGCGTAGAGGCTGTCACAGGCATCTTGATTGAACACAGTGCGCAAAATCTCACACTGTTTACATTGGCTTGGTGATGTCGGTTGTCACCCCAAGCAAGATTCTGCACGATTTCTGCAATCAAGATGGTTGCGACTTCCTCCGCATGTGCAAATGGATGAGGTGGGTATGTATTTTTTTTACTGCCATTTCAGGTAAAATTGATTCGTTACCACGAAGCATGAGGAAATTCGGCTTTGCGGGGAATTACATTTTTCCTGAAATTTGGATCAAAGTCAATTTTTTTTACTTCGATTCACTCAACACTATCTCCAATAAACGTTTGTAATTTTTACTTTCTGCACATTGCACACTGAATCTTGCTTAATCTTATTTTACTGTCATTGTCGTTGCTTTCAAGTGCCAAATAAATACCAACAAAAAATACAGACTTTCCTTTGTGAAAAGGTAGACAGCTTTGCCTTGGAGCCTTGTTTCTGTGATCTATGTTCAGAAGATAGCAACAGTCGGCATTATTTAGCCAATGAGAGCGGTGGCATGAGGGACGTCTCAGGGACAATTAAGTTAAAATCTATATAAACACAACCAGGCTGAGACAGTTGATTAAATTCTGCACTTCAAGTCCATTGTCGGTTATGGAGTTATTCACATTTTAAAGGGAGTCTGTCACCTCCCAGGCCCCTATAAAGCACTAAAATAGCCCCATAGCACATGCTCTAATAAATGCAACGTTACCTTTTGCGGCTTCTTTTGACCTTCAGAAACGCCAAAAACGCACTTTTAATGGTATGCAAATGAGGTATCGGAAGAGCCCGGAGGCGGGGTTCACCGGGCTCGAGCCCGGGCTCCTGTCCTTATTTGAATGAATTCCCCGCCCCAGCTACTTGCCGCACCCGCCCTCCACGTATCTCGGGTCCTCCCTTCCTTCCATACAAATCCCGCGCCTGCGCAGCCTTCTGCCGGGACGGCGCATGCGCACTAGGTACGGCGATACCGTGCCCAAAGTGGGCATCACAGTGCGCATGCGCCGTCCCGGCAGAAGGCTGCGCAGGCGCGGGATTTGTATGGAAGGAAGGGAGGACCCGAGATACGTGGAGGGCGGGTGCGGCAAGTAGCTGGGGTGGGGAATTCATTCAAATAAGGACAGGAGCCCGGGCTCGAGCCCGGTGAACCCCGCCTCCGGGCTCTTCCGATACCTCATTTGCATACCATTAAAAGTGCGTTTTTGGCGTTTCTGAAGGTCAAAAGAAGCCGCAAAAGGTAACGTTGCATTTATTAGAGCATGTGCTATGGGGCTATTTTAGTGCTTTATAGGGGCCTGGGAGGTGACAGACTCCCTTTAAAGGCTTTGTGGTGCATTTTTTTTGTGATTACTCATTTTGGACTAAAAATAATTCTTTCAATTGTTTATTAAAAATATTCAGCCAGAAGCCGATGCAGCTGGATGTGTGAGTGCTGAGGCTCCAGACCAGCTAAATTATCTATTACCCCACAGCGAAATAGGGAAAAAAAAGGTGGGGAAGGTCCCTAACACAGTGTCCGAGACCCCGGGAGCCTCTCACTCCCAAACGCTGGACTCCTAAATGCAGAGGAGCGCGGAGCATGCGGCCTCCAAGATGGCATCACCTCATGCTTTGCCAGCAGTGGAGGAATAGGTACCACCTTCTTTGTCTCCCCACACCACGCTCGTTAGCATGTTTCTCCAGCCTTACCGCCACTGCAGCCCTGCCCTGCAGCCCTGCAATGCCTGGACATAGAGGGGACCTGACCACAGGACATTCAGGCTGACTCTGCGGCTCTCTGGACAAATGGAGGCCGTTCACCTGCAGGGTTCTTCAGATCCGACGACATGGAGGAGGATCTGCCTCTACATACATCGGGGCCTGAATTGGATTTAACCCCCCCAGACTGCCTCCTGAAACCCCTTTGCACATGTGAGCCCCACAACCACTTTCATGTGGAGACACTCACTAACAGGCTATCAGGGTGGGGTACTCTGCGCCCGCTGTACATGTATTGCCCCCGGGGGCCAACAACCACCCTGTGGCAGCCACCACCAGATTGTTTGCCTCACCGGGCGCCCCTCACAGTGCCTCTTCCTCTAGAAGATTGCCTCCTCTCCCCCAGAAGCATGGTAGGCCCCCCAAACCGCAGAGTGAGCAGTCTCTGCCCAATTCAGAGCTTCCAACGTAATAAGATATTGGGGTACCTTAGTTATGGTGATCCCACTCCCCATCAAGACTAGGGTCTACCTCCTCTTCAGACTCCAATGGTCTGAGTCTTGTCACTGAACCCCCTCCGAATTGGTGGTCCCGTATCCAACAACTGCCTACTAACGATGATTTTAAGGCCCTTATCAGAAGTAAAGGGTGCCTTTAAAGAGGAGCTAGCAGCAGTAATACATGATGTACAATCAGTGGGTCACCATTTACACAATTGGAAGAGGACCATAATGCTTCATGGACAATGATACGCACTCTTCAGACCCATTTGTCTACCCACACCATTCAAATACACGACCTGCAAATCCATGTTGAAGATCTAGACAACAGGGATCTTCCGCATAATATACAGGTGTATGGCGTACCAGAAACCTAGGGAGAAGAAGACGTCTGCTCCATCCTACTTGCAGCCTTTAACACTATCTTGGGTCACCCCCCAGTGCACCCCATTCTGATGGATCTTGCACATTCACTTGACGAGCAACCATGAGACATCATATGCTATGACTTTAGTCTGAAAGAAGACATAATGGCGACAGCCTGTTTCCTTGCAACAAGTGGACTACATGGGGGCTAAAGTGTCCCTAATTCAGGATCTGTCCTGGATCACTTTCCAGAAGAGGAGAGCCTTGAGACCCCTATTGGATCTTCTACACAAGCACACAATTCCCTACAGATGGGGTTTCCCCTTTAGCCTTACTGCACGCAAGCAGGGCACCATCACAGTTCTAAAAAACCCTGAAGACCCTTCTGACTTCTGCGCTCGACTAACAATCACTCCTCCGCAACTGCCTGATTGGGACTCCCCTACTGCCCTTCCTCCAATCCCAGCGACCTGGACCACATTGGGCCCCGCAAAAGACGTCTCCAACCATGATCTTTCTGCACTGTTTGTGATTTCACATACTTTAAAATTCAATAAAATATAAATAGGAAAAAAATTCAGCCATTTTTAGTCACAAAGGGTTAACTGACTAGGTGTGCGAATCCTACTTTCACTTTGTGTCATCTACCTACCCTCATCTCTAAATTACTAAAAGGTCATAAAAACTTATTTAAGCCATATTCTTATCAGTAAGATAAATCTTGAGCTATAGTGAGTGTTTAGGGAGTCAGACATCAGAGATAAGGAGCTATCAGCTCCCTGCCTGATGGAAGAGAGTGTAAACGGATGGCTTAATTGAAAATAATATTTTTAGCTTAAAACGAGTACAATGCAATAATAAAAAATGCCCAAAGGTGTACATAGCCTTTAAGGTATACTATTTATTTAAAACTATGTGGATACCCCTCCTAATTATTGAATTCAGATGTTTCAACCACACTATGAATACAGATGCATAAAATCAAGCATAGAGCCATACTAGTTTCATGAGCAAGAGAAAAGACATATAAGCAAGACAGAAATCAGCATAGGTAAACATTGGAAGAAATATGGGGGGAGATTTATCAAACTCCTGTGAAGTAGAACTGCCTTAGCTGCCCATAGCAACCAAAGGAGCTGTGAAAAATGAAAGGTGGAATCTGATTGATTGCTATGGGAAACTAAGCCAGGTCTGTTTTACACCAGTTTGGTAAATCTCTCACATGGTTGGTACTGAAGAGCTCAGTGACTTTAAATGTGGCACTGTTATAGGATGCCACCTTTGCCATACAGTACCTCATGAACTTCCCACTCTGAAAGATCTGCCCTGGTCAACCGTTGTGCTATTAAGGTGAAGTGGAGTCATCTTGCAGCAAAAAAAAAAAAAAAACAAGACTCATCCAGAAAGTGAAAGACCATGCAAACTGAAAGAGAATAAATGAAAAAACAAAAAACAAAAATAAAACTCTACCCTCTGTCAAGCAGCTGTATATAAGCCTAAGATATATACACTGTAAGCAATACTGTAAGTGGTGTTGTACGCCCCCACTAGACACTGGAGCAGATGGTGGTCACTCAGATGGGAATACATGTGGTTGGTAGGTAACTTGAACTAACATGCCTGCAGTAGGGGAACTAAAAAGAAAACATCAACCTTGATCCTATAAAGATAATCTTCACCGTAGCCTGCTGCTGGTCTGTGTTCACATTGCTGCATCTATGAAGTGTTGTGCTAATACATGAGTTTTTTTTTATAGTTCATAAGGAGCTCTTAGAATACTTTTGGGCCATATATGGTCAAATTCTGTCCCAAAATTTGCAACTTAGTTTTGGCTGGAGAATGGAAATACCCTATACGGCATCAGCCCTGCATTGAAAATGTAGAACATGTTCTGATCTTTCTCCCAGTGACTTCCGTATCAAAAGTGTTGAGATAGGACATTTTATATTCTTTACTGTAAACCCCAAGAGTAGCAGAGATTCCAGTTATATAACTATATAAGGTCATGAGGTACATGCTGATGCCTCTGCTCCTGCATATTGTCATCTGAAATGTCTTCTCATATACTTTCACTGCAAACACAAAATGACATTCTATCCTTATAATATGGAAAATGTTTACTTTGCAATTTTATAGCAGAATTTAAATAAAACATGACTGAAGTGTAACATAGCATAGTTACCAAACTTTTCAGGTAAATTCTATGGACACTTTGCTGAGCCAATATTTGAGGCTATCAGGAGCAATACTGTCAAAGGAGACCATGAAGAATTCCCTTCCTCAAACATTCAATAGTTGCTGAATCATATTATAACACACATTTTTGTATCTTAAAAGTAACACCCTGGGCACTGGAGGTGCCCACCCAGCCCTAAGTGTCTCACCTATGTGCACCCAGACAATGAACAGTTTCATCTTTGGGTTGGGCCACGTCTTTTGAAGGGGTTGTCCCACGAAAAATATTCTACAGTTTTCAAACCAGCACCTGGATCTAAATACTTTTGTAATTACATGTAGTTAAAAATGTATCATAGCCACTGAGTTGTTCAATAAAATGTATCTGTATAGCACCAACTGTTTGTTTTTTTCTTACTTCTTTGTCCAGCTCACTGAGATGGCCGCACATGCTCAATTTCGTTCTTCATTTGCCTCCTGAGTTGTGATAGGTAGAGCTGAGACACGCCCCCTCAGCTGCAGCAGTAAAGACCCTCGCCTTGAGCTGTAATCTTGATATAAATCTAGCAGATCAATGAATGGGGAGATTTCTGGATCCATGTGAGGAACGGGGCTGGTTCCAACATTGTTTGTTGAAAGAGATTGCCATGGACTATATGATGTCTGAATTTCATTTTATTTTATATTAGGCATGGGATAACCCCTTCAAGGGTAGGTTCACATCTGCAGAAGGTAAATGTGTCTGTTATAGCAGGGGACAAGAATACTAGAGTTACCGTGTTCAATATACCTGGAGACTGCCAGATTCTATTTACTATAATGGGATCCAACAAGGATCCGGCGCATTTCTGGCATAAATTCCGGCATTCTGCTGGAAAAAAAAAATCTGCATGCAGAATGCCTGCATCTATGCCAGTAACCTGCCAGATTCCTTTAGGATCCCATTACTGTGAATGGAGATACAGCAGTGCCTGGCTATGCTTGATATGGTAACACAGGTAGTCGACTCCTCTGCCGAAACAGACAACCAGATTTACTTGCTGCAGATTTGAACCTATCCTAAAATGACTGAATTCTCAAGTCCTGGTGAGTGATAGTCATGATTAATTTATGGAACTGTACAGGGAATAACACTACCATTAGTGCTACAATCATTTTACAGCGGGTCATTACCTATACAGGTTCCCAGGTGAGGCATGACAACTGCTGCCTGCGCACATAGAAGACTATTATAAGTGGCTCCCATATTCTCATGGTACCTTGTTGGTAGACAAGTTGAATGGTAGAAAAGTAGATAATCCAAAGATAGAAAGCTGGATCAAAAGTTCTAGTGCAAACACTCTGAATACTGTGACGGCCATCGTTAAATGGGCTTTCCGAAATAGATGTCCCATTTACATACAACCTATATCATGTCAATGTCATAGAAGGAATTCTCCATTTGGTACTGCCCTTGAATGACCACAGCACATGATGTGACTATGCTCTACGAATAGACTTCAATGAACATTATGTAGTACTACTTTCCTTCTACAGTACATTTCATTTTCAACTTATTTTAAAAGACATTGTTGGAGATTTACCAAGACTAGTGTTTACATATGCCAGTCTTGATCCCTCTGTGTTGGAGGGCAAATGCCTCTTAATAAATGATTTGCATTTCTGGTCCTTCATGCGCCAGAAACGTAAGTTTAGGGGCTGGCGCAGTCTTAATGGGGTATGCTATACATGATGTAAAAAATTAGACATCATATAGTATATGGCAATACAATTCTAACAAAGATAGAACCAGACCTGTATCTCCTTTGGATCGAGAGATCACCACATTCACCGCTCGAATTGTTCTGCTAGATTATCTTCAGTCTGGCAGCTCAAGAGGTATGTCCTTTCTGCTGCAGTTCTCTACCTGTAACTGCCACAGCTTCTAACATATGACTGGTGGCAGTTCAGGTTAAATGGAGGACATTCGACCAGCTCAGTGAGTTGGACAAAAAATAAGGAAAAGAACAAACAGCAGGTGGCGCTATACAGATACATTTTATTGAATAACTCACTGGCTATACTAAATTTTTAATTAAATGCAATTACAAAAGTATTCAGATCCAGGTGCGGGTTTTAAAAATGTTGAAAATGTTTTATGACACAACCCCTTTAACCCTTTCAGTACCGGAGGTTTTTTCGGTCATGCATTTTCGTTTTGCGCTCCCTGCCTTCAAACAGCCATAACTCTTTTATTTTTCTGTTCACATAGCTGTATGATGGCTTGTTTTTTGCGGGACAAGTTGTACTTTCCAACGCCACCATTTAATATTGCATATGGTGTAGTGGGAAGCGGGAAAAAAATTCCAAATCAGGTGAAATTGCAAAAAAAACGCTATTCCGCTACAGTTCTACGGGTTTCTTATTTACAGCGTTCGATGTGCATTAAAACTGACCCGTTATTTTCATTCTACTGGTCAGTACGAATCCGGCAATACCTAATATGTATAGTTTTTCCTGCGTTTTGATAGTGAAAAAAAATTAGAAAGTTGCCCCTTTTTTTTTTTTTTTCCTTGTCATATCTTGACCCCTATAACTTTTTGGTATTTATGTGTACAGAGCTGTATGGGGGCTCATTTTTTGCGGGACAATCTGAAGATTTTATTAATACCATTCTGGGGTGTGTATGACTTTTTGATCACTTTTTATTTAATTTTTTTTAGAAAAAAAAAAGCGACAAAAAACGGCAAATCGCCATTTGGACGCTTTTTTCCGCCACACAATTCGCCGTATTGGATTTTTTTTTTATATTTTAAAAGTACGGGCGTTTTCGGTCACGGTGATACCCATGATGTCTATATTTAGTGTTATTTAGGTATTTATTTTTTACTTATACGGAAAGGGGGGTGATTTGAACTTTTATATCTTTTTTATTTTTTATATATTTTTTAACATTTTGTTTTTATTTTTTTTTACTATTTGAATGCTCAAATATGAGCTTATATATTGTGGCTTTTTAATTTTCTTTATGAGCAATCATGGATTTACTAGAGGCAGTTAAATCCATGAATTGCTCATTTCTTATCCTGGCCTGCCATCTAGTGGCCAGAATAAGAATTGCACTTTGAAAACTGTAATCCTCACCAGTGAGGATTACAGTTTTCATATGGTGTACAGACACCCCGATTGGCCACACGGGGTGTCTGTACACCACCCGGAAGCGAACGCTTCCGGGTTTAGACGCAACTAGATGCCGTGATCACGTGTGATCACGGCATCTAGTCACCCCGGAAGACGCCGCCGATACAGTAGGTAGCGGCAAGTCTCTGCTGTTAGAAACAGCAGAGACTTGCCGGCCATGACGCCCGCCGCACCCGCGAGCGGGCGCCATGTGCCCGCATCGTACCAGCGCCGTACATGTACGGCGCTGGTACTGTAAGGGTTAAACTATAAATTATGCCAGTTTCTGGTGTAAGTTGTAGTAAATCCAGTGGGGTGTGAAAAGCCCCACCCTTCTGGCTAAGCCACACCCCTTTTATTGTCACTTTAGAAAAGTGGCTAGAATCTCAATAAGTTGTAAATTATTGTGCAAATAAGATGTGTGTCATAATTTACAACTTTTTTACACCACAATAGTGGCATAAATAATTTAATATAATCAGATTTGAGACGAGCACTCCTTTATCTGGATGTGGTTTCCTACTTGTAATAATTATATTGTGGAGCAGGTAGTTCACTATATAAAAATATATTTATTCACAACACACATATAGTAAATAGTTTAAAAAGGAGAGCGCTGGCGCCAGGCACTAATATATTAGACAGTAAAAATAATAACAGTAAATATAAAATATAATAATAGCAAAAATAAAAATAAAATAATCATAAGGATAAAGATGGCAATATGAATTATGTCCTCTTTGATTTCCAAGAGGGACCAATGATCAGGGTCCACAATGTAATATATATAAAATGACGATGTTGAATAATACGATAACGTTGTAGTCCTTTACTTTTTATAGTAGTAATCAAAATTCTTAGCTAATTTCCTGGCTGGAAACGTATAGCTTCTTTAAGGTAAAACAGAGCAGTATTTGCATAGGCAGTCTATTCAGAAAAACAGATATTTGTATGTTAGTGGTAATAGCTGTATGAGGGTAGTCCTCAGGTTACATTACCGCTCTCAGAGGCAATGTTTCGATCGGCGTCTGGCTGTAGTTCCCGGCGTATGCGGCCCAATAAGTCTTCTGCGTACGCACCTATTCTCAGCGTATGCAACTTCAGCGTACCCAGCTACAGTCGTCCTCCTGCGTACGCACTCCTTCCTGCAGCCGGTGTTCCTCATGCTGCATGCGGACTGCTGCGCGCGCTTTCTTCTCTCAAACAACAGCGTCCCACGTGGCGTCCCACGTGGCGTCCCACGTGGGTACCTGTTGGAGCTGAATGGAGAGGCGTTCTATGTGAAACGCTGCAGTGCTCCGTGGGTGAAAACTTTCCTTTTTCTTCCAGAGAAGTATTATATAAAATTTAATTTAATATATGTCCCCCAATATGTTTTGACAGTAGCAATTTTTTAGTGCTCTATGAAAAGACATTACATTTAAAGAAAACCTCTAAATGCATAACAAAAAAGTTAAGTACATGTATAAAAATGTCCCTTTTAGATAAGCCTGCATTCTGCAAGTAGGTTAGTTCACAAAACCAGAAAACGCGTCAGAAAACCAGAGATAACGAAAGTACAAATCAGAAGACGGTAGAGTAGTCAGGTACGAGCCAAGGGTCAGATAAGCTGTCAGGATACACACAATACAAGAGCACAAGCAGGTATAGCAAGGATTTGCAAAAACCGGCAAGGGGCAAAGAAGAAGGCAGGTATTTATGCAGGAAGATATCCCACCCCCAGGTTCTGAATGGACCAGATTCGAGAAGCCACTCAGCCCAGCACCTGAGTATTAACCCTATGTAGACAAACAAAAACATGAAGATGGGCGTTGGCTCCAAAACAACTCCACAGTGTGAACATGGTTAAAGGCAAGGCGTAGGCACTGAACAGAACCACACAAAAACTCAGAATACCAAGCAAAAATGGAAAACCTATGTTTTCCGGTGACCAGACCTGACAGTCAGCTTCAATACCTACTGGCACCTAGGTACTGAAGCCTATATTTAATTATAAATATATTCCAAAAATACCTTTCATTAGTTATAATGGTTTGTTTTCTCTGGGGAGCAATCATTAGTAACATAGTAACATAGTTTATAAGGCCGAAAAAAGCCATCTGTCCATCCAGTTCGGCCTGTTTTCCTACAAGTTGATCCAGACGAAGACAAAAAACCCCTGTGAGGGGTTCCTTCCCGACTCCAATCAGGCAATCAGAATTACTCCCTGGATCAACGACCCCTCTCTAGTAACTATAACCTGAACCTGGATCAACGACCCCTCTCTAGTAACTATAACCTGTAATATTATTACCCTCCAGAAATACATCCAGAAGAAATAAAATGGCCGCCATCCTATTAGTCCACACAAACCCTGTCCTAATCACACTGCAGGACAAGTTACTTCACAACACTGAGGTAAAGAGTTGCCTCACCCTCCTCTCTGCTCTGCTTGTCAGAGATTATGATTAGTGTTGAGCGAAGTCGCTTCGGTCAAAGCTTTGTTTGAATGCTGTAAGGAGATCCGTCTCCGTGCAGTATTCAAATGTATGGGCTCCTAAAGTGTGAAGATATAGTTTCTGACCATTCGGAATCCATTTTGTTTCTGGCCAGTTATGTAGGCCTTTTAGACCAAAATGATTTCAAATGATCAAGGGTGGATTAAAGTGTGAAGATGTAGTTTCTGACCATTCGGAATCCATTTTGTTTCTGGCCTGGGAAACTTAAGATAGTTTCAGGTTATTTTCAGAAGATGGCCTGAGAAACATCAGGTTGTTTTGGGATTCTGACTCGCTGTGGACCTGGGAACTGGCCGCTCCAAGGTCTGCGGTGAGAGCAGATGAACAACACGTACACGGTGACAATTATACAGCGCATGTGCTGGCTACGTTCCACTAGGGAATGGAGCTCTTTGTTTAATTGGTATATAGCTATAACCCTTCAGGAAATAAGACAGAAGCTCATCCTACGGGGGGACGCCTCGTGTAGGGACCGGTGTTTTCCCGATCGAGACTCTGACTGCTTTCGCTGAAAGGGCTTCCCAGCTGATGTCGCTGCCAGATGATGATAACTCAATTGGTGATGTATGTACCTTCATTCTGGATGTAGTCAGGACTCCAGATGAAGTGTTGATATAATTGTGTATTATATTCTTTATCCTTTGTGTATAAATAAGTGCAAAAGAAGGACATTATATCACTATATGTATACACTACTTATTATATTTAATAAAATCATATTATAAACCTTCCTTTGAAGTGTAGCTGTAGTTCAGTTAAGAGTCTCTCTTTAAAGAGTATCCGAACCTGAAGTCTTGCTCTTATCAGCAAAACATTAGTGGCATAGTCGGCAGGATACTCAGAGAGACATAGAGCAGATTTTTGATAAAATTCCGATAATCCGGAATTTAAAGGGGCAAGTCCAATAATCCGGAAAAAGTGTACATTTAGTGGAAATGATGTCCTTATATTAGAAAAAGATGTGTTTCTTTGTGTCAGCAGTTGTTTCAGGATGGGAGAAAGCTCCCTACTACATTATAGTCACCAAGTGGTCCTATTGGACTGGATTGTGTGGAAATTGGTTGTCAACATTGCAAGGATCAGATCCAGTAGATGTTGTAAATTGTATGCAGAAAGTGATAGTTGGAAAAGGGAAAGAAGTGTTTGCCCTGAGAAGGACAATGGAGGGTTAACTGGATGGAAGTATGTTGATAGGGGACAAGGGATATTCTTAAATGAATTATGTACGCAATTAAACTAGGACTTGAAATGTTGCATTGTTAATTGTCTTTCTTTGGTTTAATACAGATTGCGGAGTAGAAGAAGAGATAGAGTGGAGATAATTACATTTTTTTGTTTTGTTTCCTATTTCACAATTTGCTCTTTTATCTTTTAGAAAGAATGTGTGGAACGCGAAAAAAAAAGAGAGGAAAACTGTTATGTATATTTTCCATGGTATTTATAAAATTTACTAGGTGGTTTTAATGACTAATAGTTGTATATTATGTGGGATATCCCTTATATAATGATTAAGTCCACGTGGCATCATATTGATTGTGGTATTCTGTTATATGCACTTATTATGTTTTTTCTTGAACAATTGGATTTGCATCTGTTTGTGTTACTTTCTGTTTGTAGGAGAGAAGATATGAAGACTGTGCATTGTTTGCCAAGAAACGCGCAACTGAGTTTAAAATATGTTTCTCTCTCTCTCTCGTCCAATTCTGGGTGTAGTTATGAATATCTGTATATTTCTGGATATTGGATATATATATGGATATTTGTATGAAGTCAGACAGCGGGGGCTGCCTACCTGTGTGAGATAAGAGGCACAGAGTGGAGGCTATGGAGTGTCTGATGATGCCTTCCAAGGATTGTGATTGACCAGACAGTGAGATAGATGTATTAAAGTTGTGTGTGAAGTTTGTCCATGTGGCCATGAACTGTGTGTGATATATGAATATATGGGGCTTTAGCAAGAAATGAAAATGTGAAGGCACTTGTTTTTTTTTGTTTTTTTGTTTTTTTTGTAATGCGCATTGGGAACTTTTTTATTTGGGAGATTTTTAATTTTTGGAACTTAGATATTATATGTCTGTGTGTTGGAATGTTCCCGTGGGACCTACATGTGTTATCTGTACTGTCAGTCTTGTTTATTTTCATGTTTGTATGGTTATGTGTTACAAGTTGATTGTTCAATTAACACCAGGGATCTAACCTCATGCAGTATTAAGGAGACAATGACTGGTGGAGGGAGGATCAAACAGCCCAGCCCGGAGGGGTGGACTTAGATGACATAGAGGGGAGGGAGGAGAAAAGGTGGACAATACAAGGACACAAAGACAACCCCTTATTCTCCTCCCCTAACTACAAGCTCCCCTGTAAAGAAATACTTTTTTTTTTTATGACATGTGTTTACTTGTGTATGTCAGGGCGTATTAAAAATGTGATGATGTTTTTTTTTGTTTTTTTTGTTCATTCAAACTTTTTTTAGACCAAAAAAAATTCAGAAAAGATACCCTTGAGTCACTCAATGTATTCCAAATGATCAAGGGTGGATTATAAAGTGTGAACATGTAGTTTCTTATATTTTGGACTACATTTTGTGAGGAAAAAGCTTTAAATTAATGATATAACATGTAGAAAGCTGAGTACATTTGCAAACAAAATATCAAAGTGTATGAAGTGCAGGGTAAACTAAAATACAACACTGGGTATTAGCGTTGGGTAGATTTCTGAATAAATGTGATATTAACAGTGTTGAGTTTTCTTATCAACAATCAAAAGGCATAAGATTAAATTGATATTAATGGTTTATATTGCAGCAGAATTCAACAAATGAAAAGATATCAGAACAAATGTGTTTTCCTTTTACAAAACTAGGTGTTATGAGCATACAGACATAATATACCTAACAGGAAGTGATATATGTTACATTGTTATCACGTGACAAAGGCTATCTAAGACCATTGAAAAAATATTGATTGCCATTATTTATTTAATGTGTTAAAAATGAAAATGAAGACCACCATGACGTGTAAATTACTAAATATATCAGTTTGTTTAGCATTTTTGATTATTTTATTGAGTTCAGCTTAATATGCAGGTAACTAGATACGATACAGAGTTTAGACACAGGACCTCTATGGTTCCATTGGGCAATGTTATTTAAAAGCAGTGTTGGACCGACAAAAGTCATAATGAGACATTTGTTTGTTTTGTTGAATCCATTTGACACAGGGGTGGTGTGAAGTAAATGACGCACAAGGAACTTCTAAAACTTACTCCACCCCATCTACGGCTTAAATTGTCATAGACTGAGTTATTTTGAACTGAGTAAAAAACCCATGGACTGAGTTATATGGAACTGACTATATTTTGAAACTGAGTTATTTCTTTTAGAATACATATGTGCAACTGTTCACGTTTGTTTTCAATTCTATCTTTCCTAAGTGTAGGATGCATCAGCTATTTAACAGAGCCAGGACTGACAACCTCAGCAGTGCCCAGGTGCTGCCCAAGTTAACCACACCAGGTGTGGTAAAATAAAGCTTTTGGTGGTCTGTCTGCCACCCAACAAAAAAAAAGACTTTAACCACTGGTCTGCCATCCTGAAAAAGGCCTTGCTGCTCGAGCTACTGTTGTCCAAGGGTGGACCGCCAAGGTAATCGTCTGTGCAAGGCTTCCTGCAGTACACCAACTAACCAGCAGGGCTGATGACTTTGTACAACTTACAGACCAGTGAGGGGAGGAGCTACCAGTGTCAAAGCTACTCCCACAGACAAGGTTATGAACTGTTCTACAATCACTTAAAGGGGTTGTCCCACAAAAAATATTCTACAGTTTTCAAACCAGCACCTGGATCTGAATACTTTTGTAATTGCATGTCATTAAAAATTTTGTATAGCTACTGAGTTATTCAATAAAATGTATCTGTATAGGACCACTTAATTTCTTATTTCTTTGACCTATTCACTGAGCAGGCCGCACATGCTCAGTTTCAAATTTTAACTGTCTCCTAAGCTGTGATAGGGAGAGCTGAGACACGCCTCCTGAGCTGCAGCAGAAAAGACACTCCCCTTGAGCTGTCAGCTTGATATAAATCTAGCAGATCAATGAATGGGGAGATCTCTGGGTCCATGTGAGGTACAGGGCTGGTTCTAGCTTTGTTAGGAAGAGGTTGTCATGTACTATATGATGTCTGGTTTTCATTTTTTACATTATTCGTGGGAGAACCCCTTTAAAGGAGGCTCTAAAACCTGCACTTAGAATTGTGATTACAGAGAAAGGCGGGCATAAGAGAATGTGCTAGACAAAATTACAAAGACTGAGTTTTTATAAGAGTAACAGAAAACTAGGAAAAATTCAAAGTTGATGAGAGGAGGATTCCAAAGTCACCAAAGACTGTGTTTTTAAGAAGATCAGAAGCAAAGAAGAATTTTATGAAAGAGACTCTTGTTAGTCCAACATACATAAATTTTATTTTTTTTTTTAGAAGCCCAGTGGCACCAGAGTGGTTTCATCTTGTATTCTTAAATGAATAGGGGTTGATGGATTATGTAGAATAGGTTATCGTACTTAAGTTGTAGATACCTTTATGGAATTTAATTTGAAACTAAGGAACCATTGTATATATATGATTTGCATTGTCATTCGTTTATTGATAACTATATGTTGCTGTATCCAATGCATTCCCTCTTTATGTAAGCTTTTCTCACCCACGCTTCCAGAGAGGATACCGTTTAGTTACTCAATGTATTCCAAATGATCAAGGGTGGATTAAAGTGTGAAGATATAGTTTCTGACCATTCGGAATCCATTTTGTTTCTGGCCTGGGAAACTTAAGATAGTTTCAGGTTATTTTCAGAAAATGGCCTGAGAAACTTCAGGTTGTTTTGGGAAGATAGTTTCAGGTTGTTTTGAGAAAATGGCCTGAGAAACTCAAGGTTGTTTTGGGATTCTGACTCGCTGCGGACCTGGGAACTGGCCGCTCCAAGGTCTGCGGTGAGAGCAGATGGACAACACGTACACAGTGACAATTATACAGCGCATGTGCTGGCTACGTTCCACTAGGGAATGGAGCTCTTTGTTTAATTGGTATATAGCTGTAACAAAAAACTTTATTGATAGTCACTTATTTAAAAAGAAGAAAAGTGGGATTCATGTATTTTTGAACTAAGATATATCTTGCAGAACAGGATGACAGCAAGGTATCTTATTGAACATGCACCCGGTTGATACACTTTCAACCTGTTATTAGGTGCAAATCTATCGCTGGCAACCCTGTCCGATGCCTAAAAAGATGTGTTTGACCCAAATGTTACATAAGTTGGTGCCTCTCAATATTAGACACCTAACTAGGGTCAGACATGACTGAAGCAGAGCTTAGACTTAAGGAAATGCCGGTATCTGAATGAGGCAGGACACAGAGAGACGATCAGTGTGTCCCAGCACATTGGTGCATGTCTACAGTCCAGCCAAATCCTTATGCATGCGTATAATTGCTCTCTTCAGGACGGATAGCCTAACAGTGCTACTTCTACATATAAACTGTCTTAAAGTTTGGTGATGCCCTGTGGCTCGACGCGTTTCTCACACTCATCAGGAGCCCATACATCCATACACCATAACATATGATTTAAGAGACAGAACGCTGCGCACGCTAAGAACCACGTGCCTGCAGCGTCTCCGGCACTGGGGCGGCCGTGAGGCGCCCACGGTCTGATCGGCAATTTACCAAGTTCAAAGAACCCGCCTTGTAAGAGAAGAGCCAATGGGGACGAAGCGCCGGGGAACGGGCGTGCCATTAGGCCACGCCCCCCGTGCGCCTCGGACATTCTCCATCACACAACACCGGATCTTCTCAATCAGAGGTGAAACATTGTCACCGAACTAGGGAAGCATAACGGCGGATGTAAGTAGTTTAGTACAGGAAAGCTAAAAAAAGCGAGTAAATAAGACAAAATGAGAATTCAGGCTGCAGTCCAACACCAGATATATTTGACAGCCTACAGGCTTATTGGTATCCAGAATCAAGTTGTTAAATGGCGCAGACATCTAAGGGATGTCACACAAAACATATCAATGGTACAGCATAGACATATATTGGATATATGAAGAAGACTAATACAATAACAACAAATGAGTGAAAGTGCAACATTTGCAACAATGTATCATTTCATGAAACATAGCAACGGTAATCACTTGTGTCCCAGAGGAAAAGTAACATCTGAGAGACAATATTGATATTATTGAGGAGACCAACGACACTAGGGCAATGCCTCAATATTAAAGTGCATATACTAAATTAGGGACAACATTGTGACAGTCTATGCCTAATCATCTCCCATGGGCAGCACACATAACAAATGCGGCCGTAGAGAAGGACACAAGAATACACCCTTGCATATTTAGCATCTAGGTTAATTTAACTGGAAATTAGAGGAAGCACGCATATGAAATGTGGTCATTGAGGCCATGAGGACGCACAGTATCTAAGCGAAACGTCCATTGCGCTTCTTTTTGGAGAAGCCGCTTGTCCAGGTCTCCTCCCCGAATGGAGGGCTTTATGACCTCGATGCCCTGGAATCTAATATGGCCTTCGGCACCATCATGAAATTCCGTGACATGGCGCGCAATGGATGTGTCAGCTCCATTGCGAATGTCATTAAGGTGCTCTCCAATCCGTCTGCGAAACTCCCGCAGAGTTTTCCCCACATATTGAGCACCGCAGTCACAGGTTGCCAGATATACCAGGCCAGAGGACTTGCAATTAATGAACGTCCAAATGGTATAATTGCGAGATGTCCTTGTGCTTCTAAAAAGATTCCCAGTCAAAATAGAGTCGCAGGCGATGCATCTCCCACATCTGAACGTGCCTTTTAAGGGATGGTTTAGCCAGTGGGAGGCTTGGGGAGATGGTGCATACAGACTGTGAACCAGTCTGTCTCTGATGTTCCTACCCCTGCGATAAGTGATCGCAGGATAATCCCCAACAAGATGCCCCACATCTGGGTCTGCTTGCAATATGCCCCAGTATGTGGATAAGATCTCCCTCACGGGGCCAGATGCATCATCAAAGTTGGCTACAATGCGAATTGCGCCAGAGTCCATTTGCCTAACTTTGGGGGTGAGAAGAATTTTTCTCTCTATCCCCAGGGCATGCTGGTATGAATGTTGCAACACAGGAAGCGGGTACCCACGTTGCTGAAATCTTTGTTTAAGATCAGCGGCTGCATGACGAAAATCCGCCAGGTTGCTACAGTTGCGCCGCATCCGGAGATATTGTCCCCGTGGTATACCGCGTTTTAGAGCAAAAGGATGATGGCTCCGCCAGCCCAAAAGGTTATTCGTGGCTGTCTTCTTACGATATAGGCGAGTGCCTATGCTGCCATCTGCATTTTTGTAGATGGTTAAATCCAGAAAGTTAATCATGGTGGGGTGAATTTCATATGTAAAATACAGACCCCACTCATTTTTGTTAAGGGTGTGAACAAAGGCTGAGAACGAGTCAGGACTGCCCTTCCAAAAAATGAAAACATCATCGATGTATCTAAGCCAATACACAATCGATGAAGACCAATCTCGCATGCTTTCACCAAAAACCACCTCCCTTTCCCATCCGCCTAGGTACAGGTTGGCATAAGTCGGCGCACAGGGGCTACCCATGGCCACACCACGCTTTAGATGGTATACCTTTCTTTTGAATAGAAACGTATTGTGCTCCAGAATGAATCTTAATAACTGGAGCACAAACTGATTGTGTGGCCAAAGATGGGTGCCCCGTTCCTGCAAGAAGGAGGCTACGGTTTCGCATCCCTTGTGATGCGGGATAGACGAGTACAAGGCCTCAACATCTAGGCTCGCAAGAATGACATCAGGATCTACATGGAGGCCATCCATTTTTTTGAGGACCTCCATGGAGTCCCTTGTGTAGGATGGGAGGGAGGTGACGAAAGGCCTCAGGGTGTGATCCACATATACACTAATATTTTGGGTGAGACTATCATTACCTGAGACGATAGGTCGCCCTTTCAGTGGATCAACACCTTTATGAACCTTTGGTAAACCATAAAAGCATGCTAAAAGGGGGTGTTTGGGCATCAGAAACTCAAATTCAGGTTTGCTAATAAGCCTTAGATCCAGAGCATCCTTCAAGATCTTTTTTAGATCCCCAGCGTGAGTTGGAAGCACGCTGGGAGATATTACTTCATAACACTCATGATCATTGAGGATCCTATAGCACATTAGTTCATACTGGGACTGGTCCATTACAACCACGTTCCCCCCTTTGTCAGAGGGCTTGATGACAATAGATTGATCCGATTCTAATGTTAAAAGAGCCTGTAACTCATTATGTGATAGGTTACGGTCGCCTGATCTAAATCCTTCAAGGGGCCTTAGTTGGTCCATGACAACCTTCAGCAACGTGGGTACCCGCTTCCTGTGTTGCAACATTCATACCAGCATGCCCTGGGGATAGAGAGAAAAATTCTTCTCACCCCCAAAGTTAGGCAAATGGACTCTGGCGCAATTCGCATTGTAGCCAACTTTGATGATGCATCTGGCCCCGTGAGGGAGATCTTATCCACATACTGGGGCATATTGCAAGCAGACCCAGATGTGGGGCATCTTGTTGGGGATTATCCTGCGATCACTTATCGCAGGGGTAGGAACATCAGAGACAGACTGGTTCACAGTCTGTATGCACCATCTCCCCAAGCCTCCCACTGGCTAAACCATCCCTTAAAAGGCACGTTCAGATGTGGGAGATGCATCGCCTGCGACTCTATTTTGACTGGGAATCTTTTTAGAAGCACAAGGACATCTCGCAATTATACCATTTGGACGTTCATTAATTGCAAGTCCTCTGGCCTGGTATATCTGGCAACCTGTGACTGCGGTGCTCAATATGTGGGGAAAACTCTGCGGGAGTTTCGCAGACGGATTGGAGAGCACCTTAATGACATTCGCAATGGAGCTGACACATCCATTGCGCGCCATGTCACGGAATTTCATGATGGTGCCGAAGGCCATATTAGATTCCAGGGCATCGAGGTCATAAAGCCCTCCATTCGGGGAGGAGACCTGGACAAGCGGCTTCTCCAAAAAGAAGCGCAATGGACGTTTTGCTTAGATACTGTGCGTCCTCATGGCCTCAATGACCACATTTCATATGCGTGCTTCCTCTAATTTCCAGTTAAATTAACCTAGATGCTAAATATGCAAGGGTGTATTCTTGTGTCCTTCTCTACGGCCGCATTTGTTATGTGTGCTGCCCATGGGAGATGATTAGGCATAGACTGTCACAATGTTGTCCCTAATTTAGTATATGCACTTTAATATTGAGGCATTGCCCTAGTGTCGTTGGTCTCCTCAATAATATCAATATTGTCTCTCAGATGTTACTTTTCCTCTGGGACACAAGTGATTACCGTTGCTATGTTTCATGAAATGATACATTGTTGCAAATGTTGCACTTTCACTCATTTGTTGTTATTGTATTAGTCTTCTTCATATATCCAATATATGTCTATGCTGTACCATTGATATGTTTTGTGTGACATCCCTTAGATGTCTGCGCCATTTAACAACTTGATTCTGGATACCAATAAGCCTGTAGGCTGTCAAATATATCTGGTGTTGGACTGCAGCCTGAATTCTCATTTTGTCTTATTTACTCGCTTTTTTTAGCTTTCCTGTACTAAACTACTTACATCCGCCGTTATGCTTCCCTAGTTCGGTGACAATGTTTCACCTCTGATTGAGAAGATCCGGTGTTGTGTGATGGAGAATGTCCGAGGCGCACGGGGGGCGTGGCCTAATGGCACGCCCGTTCCCCGGCGCTTCGTCCCCATTGGCTCTTCTCTTACAAGGCGGGTTCTTTGAACTTGGTAAATTGCCGATCAGACCGTGGGCGCCTCACGGCCGCCCCAGTGCCGGAGACGCTGCAGGCACGTGGTTCTTAGCGTGCGCAGCGTTCTGTCTCTTAAATCATATGTTATGGTGTATGGATGTATGGGCTCCTGATGAGTGTGAGAAACGCGTCGAGCCACAGGGCATCACCAAACTTTAAGACAGTTTATATGTAGAAGTAGCACTGTTAGGCTATCCGTCCTGAAGAGAGCAATTATACGCATGCATAAGGATTTGGCTGGACTGTAGACATGCACCAATGTGCTGGGACACACTGATCGTCTCTCTGTGTCCTGCCTCATTCAGATACCGGCATTTCCTTAAGTCTAAGCTCTGCTTCAGTCATGTCTGACCCTAGTTAGGTGTCTAATATTGAGAGGCACCAACTTATGTAACATTTGGGTCAAACACATCTTTTTAGGCATCGGACAGGGTTGCCAGCGATAGATTTGCACCTAATAACAGGTTGAAAGTGTATCAACCGGGTGCATGTTCAATAAGATACCTTGCTGTCATCCTGTTCTGCAAGATATATCTTAGTTCAAAAATACATGAATCCCACTTTTCTTCTTTTTAAATAAGTGACTATCAATAAAGTTTTTTGTTTTCACTTTTAAACACCACCGACATATCTGTGATATTTTGATTATAAACGTGGTGTATACCTGGAGTGTACCATTATATTTAGCCTGTGAAATTATATAGCTGTAACCCTTCAGGAAATAAGTCAGAAGCTCATCCTACGGGGGAACACCTCGTGTAGGGACCGGTGTTTTCCCGATCGAGACTCTGACTGCTTTCGCTGAAAGGGCTTCCCAGCTGATGTCGCTGTCAGATCATGATAACTCAATCGGTGATGTATGTACCTTCATTCTGGATGTAGTCAGGACTCCAGATGAAGTGTTGATATAATTATGTATTATGTTCTTTATCCTTTGCAAAGCAGAGAGGCAGCTCTTTAACTCAGTGCTCTGAAGTAACTCCTGTATGATTAAGACAGGTTTTGTATGCACTAATAGGATGTGGCCATTTTATTTCCCCTGATGATTGCTTCCTAGACAAAACAAGCCATTATAACTAATGAAAGATATTTGGGATTATATTTATAGTAAAGTAATATTTAAGTATTTTCATTTTCTTAATTCCTGGAGAACCCCTTTAAGTCCCTATTGACTATAATGTACTCCATAGCTTGTAAAAATGTCCCATGTCCCTGTGTAAGCAATCAGTAAGATTGCTTCTGTTATAAAAATGCCTTGTACTGCTGCTATGAATGAGGTATAGCTGTCTGGTGTTACTGTATGTAGTACTACCGGTACTACTGATACTACGGTTGGCATTGTATTTCAAACATTGGTAATTGGTAACTAAGAGATTTCTTTCAACAAAATGGCCACACTCACTGTGTAAGCAAAGAATGAAGCCTAGTTCCTCCTGAACTTCCTGGCTCATGTGCTCTATAATCTATCAGGGGAGATCGAAGGGGACAGGGCGGATTGGCCATAGACCTTACAGGGAAAATTCCCAATGGGCCGATGCCCAGGTGGCTACCTGAGTCCTCCTCTTGGCTGGCCAGTGGAAGTTTTTGGGGATGTATTTTGTGCTGCTGATGACAGTATTTTGTGATGGACTGTGGTATTTGGCTCTGTTGGGGTGGTATAATGTGCTGCAATATAGTATTGCTGGCCCTGCCTTCCATCAGTTTGGACCCGACTACAAAATGGGGCCACTTTTAGTATTTTTCCAGGGCCACCTAAGGTTCCCAGTCCACTCCTGGAGGGGGAAGAAGACATGGCTGCAGCTTGAGAGAAAATACATTGATTTTCTATTATATTTTTTTATGGTCTGCAATTGTGATATAGGAGAGGAGCAAGAAAAATAAGGAGATTATTTTACATTTTGTGTTTGGATTCTGGTAATCCAATAAACTTTCTAGATATACACATTTTTAAATGTTTTAAGCAAAAAAATTTAAAATAAATGTTAAAAATAATGTATCCTTGCTGCTATGGGTCAGTATGTTTTTTTTTATCAGAAATCTATAAAATTTACCTTGTGTAATTAATGCTTTCTTAGTATGTCTTTTAATATTTGAGATGTAACAACCTATAAATAGTTTGTTACAGGAAATGCAATGTCGAGAAGGATTTTGGTGTGGTATAATAACATTCTCATTAGGATGTGTTGAGGGACTTACAGTATTTTAAAGGCCGCTGATCATCATCTGCAGTGCTGAGCTCTCAATTCCCTGCAGTGGGTTCTATCCAACAACCACATATGTTCTCACTCATAGCTTTGGGGTTTCACTACATCTCTTCAAACAAACATGATTCCAGAACATTGTGTTAACTGAAGGAAAATTGTATTTCATATAATTAAAAGTTATTGATTTTGGGAACAAACATAATGTCACTTTATGTAACTGCAGGGAATGAGTTCTCCATCATGTTAAGGCGTGGAAAATTAGTAGACAGTACTAAATCTTGTTAAGCCATTGTAGAAGCCCATATTTTTCTCCATGTGACATAGTGTGAAGTATTTTATCAAGTTAAAGGCAATCTCATTTCATCTAATTACCTTATGGTGCTAACTTGTGTAGGAAGCTCTTTTACATAGTACTTACCCTCTGTCGCTCCCCCAATGTCGCTGTCTCTGCTGCACTGGCGTGTGCTGTGGGCTCTTCGCCCAAGGCCTGACCAGATGTGGCCACTTCTTTTCCTGTTTAGCTGCATTGACTTTAATTAGACAAAATGCCCAGAATCTCTTTAAAATGTTGAACTGTAGAAGACACAATCATGCAGGCCAATTTTAGAAGATTCCTCATATTCTTGAGATCTAGTGGAAAGTTCATGTAGTTACATTTTAGAAGATCCTCCTTCTTCCTGACATCTGGTAGAAGCTATACTAACCATATACAGTATATGTTTGACAAGCTCTTCTATGTTTTTATGATGTACAGAGTACTCAATTATGTATAAATATTTTAGAAGATTAATTTTTTTCTTCAGATCTTGTAGCATGTCTTGTTTCAGCCAGTCATTTTTTTAAAAGCTGCGCCCTGTATTTTTATGATGAAGTGGAAGGTACTGATTTGTGGAGAGCAACTTGAAAAGATTATTCATCTTGAGATCAAGTATAATCTATTGTATCATGTAGAGATATTATACAAGCCCCCAATTCTCCATAATTTACTATGACATAGAAGGTGCTCAGACATGTAGATCAATGTTTAAAAATGTCTTCTTGAGATGTAGTCGGATGTGATCCATCATGTAGATATATGTTACACTTCTCCCATATACTTTTACAATTAAGTAGAAGGTAATCCAGGTAAGCAATTTTCTAAGCTTCTATAACAACACTGGTTATTCACAAGACTGCAGGACCAGGCTTCACCTACGCTATAGCAGTAGACTTTCCAAAGTATCTCATGATACTCAGATACCCCTAGGACTTACAGTAGGGTGGACAGTTGCAAGAAAAATATATGAAATATATATCAACACTGGCAGACAACAAATAGAGATAACCATCCATTAGATGAAAGGGTGATGACGGTGGATGAAGGAGATAGAAGTCTGGCATTGAAGCAGATGGAAGGTGGTAATGGAAAGGAGTAAATGATGGGGAATGAAAAGGAACAGTAGAACCAACCCTGCTCTGCAATATAAACCAGCAGGACAACAAGACAAATCAAAACCAAACAAACAGCAAATAGAATTCATAACAAACAAAATTATTATGCAAGCAGGATTGAAAGACAATAAAACTAGAGGTCCCAGGATACACAATACCAAGTAGACTATGATACAGAAATCTGGAAACATGCACAGAGGGAAAGCCCTTTTAATACAGAGTAGGGAGAAACTGAAAGGTGGTAGATGGGGTATATATTCCACCTAGGGTTCTCATCTATGCATGTTGACATTGCTCCCTCAAACAAGGGTGCTCTGTCTCTTTAAGTGCAATGTTCTGGGTAGAATTAAGAGTCCTGACCTATTCCAGGTCCTAGATTTCTCTGCAAAAAGCCCCATTAGTAGGTGAAGCTGGGCTGAGGATAGTAAAAAAAAACCTAGGTACAGTGGGTGCTATCTCTGGAGGGACCATGGAGGCTGCTAACAGGCTGCACACAAACTAAGGGCTCACGCCCACGAACGTAAGGGCTCAATGACCATACTGCAGACTGCAAATGGTGGGTCCACAATATACATGCATTGGCCGTGTGCCCTCTGTGACACAGATGCGGACCCATTGATTTGAATGGGTATGCAATCTGCAAGATATGGCCAAAGATAGGACATGTATCTTTTGAAGAGCAGAGGCACGGTTCTGAAGGCCACGGAAACACTACGAAGTGTAGGCTTTCAGGTCCGTGCCCCTGCACCATAAAAGATAATACGTCCTATCTTTTGCAGTATCTTGTGGATTGTGGACCCATTCCAGTGCCCAAGCATTGCAAACTGTTAAGTTCTTAGGCACGAGCCCTAAAGGTACAGGTTGCTTCTTATTGTTTGTAAGACAGGGAATGTATACTGTTCAGTTAGAGCTTGGAAAAGCAGGATTTTGTTTATCTTTTGTATAATTTTGCATCCTGTATACCTGTTGCCTGTTTATATACTTCCAAAAATTGGCAGAAAGAACCCAAGCTTTGAAAATTAGAAGCCTGTCTGTGTCTCAATAAAGCCTGGTTGGATGTTGACCTTGGGCTAAACCCCAAAATGTATAATATAGATATATAGTAGAGATGAGCGAATCATTCAAAAAATTATTCGCCGAACATTCGCCGAACTTTTCCTAAGATTCGTATATTCGACGAATAGATTAGTTGTATTTGCGTACAAAATATACGTTATTATAACATTCGTGCACTAATAACGAACGTACATTTAAAAAATGTACGCAACTTCTTAGAAGACGTACGCATGAGCGTACAAATAGCGTATGAATCCTCAGCGTACTATTGTCTACGCGATTACGTAATACGCAGAGAGGCCGCACGTGCACTCCTCAGAGGCAGAGCGAATATTTGAAAATGGCATCCAGGCGATCCTCATCATTTAGCTCTGCTGCACAGCTGAAATACATAGTCCGGCTGATGGACCGGCAGGATTGTAAAGTGAATATGAGGACACATTGCGGTACCTGTAAAGAAATACACACAATGGACAACATACTTGAAAACGTTGCTGAAAGGTAAAAACATTAGTGCAAACAATCCAGTGCAAACAATATAGTGCAAATACATTATAGATATAATGTAAACATTTTAAATATCACCTATGTACCTAGCATGCTCACGGACACGTTTAAGTCTCTTTTCTTCTGACGCTTGTGATACAACTGGAACAGAGTCTCAAACTCAGTTGCAATTTGTAATCCACATAGGTAAAATTGTAATCCAAATGTGTAAAAAAAATAGCAGCAAAGGTTCCTTAAAAAACCCTCTTTCAAGGGGCTCCCCAATAACCTGAAAAGGGGGAAAAAAGGGATGAGGCGCACGTATGCGCAACTTGGATAAAACTTTTTTTTTTGTTGGTGGAAGTCCTGACAATCCATGTCCATCTGGGTGAGGACAACACGGGGCAAGAAAAATAAAAACACATGCCAACTAGTGCTCACCCTTCAGGTTAAGTCCACGTTGTGGCTCCCATAAAAACTGCATGATCCTTAGGCCAGCAGGTCCTCTTCACTGCTGCTGGAGCTAAAAGACATGAGAGGGCGCTCCTGCCTCATGAAAGCGACACTGGCTGCGGCAGCAGACCCCCACCGACATCTCAGGAATGGTCTTGGTAGTGACCGGGCGGTCACACTGGCAAGGGCCGTGGCAACTTGGGCCTTGCCCATTACCTTGTAGTGGCCAGATCCTCCCGCTGGCATACAAAGTGACAGAATCTCCGGCTGTAAGGGCTCTGATAACGGTGTTCCATGAGTGGCGGACTGTGCGGCCTGCACCTGCCATGACAGTTGGTATTGTACCACCGATGGCTGGTACACGAAACTGTTGGTGGTCATCTGTCCCACATGAAGTATCGGCGGCAGTGGCAAATCTGGTATCAGGGGTTCCAGCTGAGCTTGTGATTTCTCCTCAGATTGCAGAGTCCCATCATTGGTCTCATGGGAACACCGAGCCTCTTCTGCGGCCCGGGCCTCCTCACTCCAGTCTTCTGGGGGCGCTGCAGGAGTAGCTGGTTGCTTGGAGGCTCTTCATGGGGGGTATACTCCATGTAATCCCCTGCGTGGAGATTGTGGCGGAAGATACGGCCGCTTTACAGAACGGCGGTTTACGTATAATTCTTCTGCCGTCTCCTCATCGCTGATGAGCTTTGGGTCACTGGACCGTGGGTGCTCCAAAACCTGCACAACCCACTCCTCTACCAACTTTTTGTATTCCCAGAGGGTCAGGGCGTTCCGGGTGACAGCCTCGGGGACCATTGAATTTTGCCGAAGGGAGTAGTCCTTCCGCGGAGGAGCGGGAACTCCTGCCGCCTCCGCCGTGTCAGCCAGTGGAGTGAACACCTCAGGAGGCACCTCAACCGATAGCCTCCGGTTCCTTCTCCTCATAGGGGTCGGTGCCCCACACCATGCCTCCCCAGTCAGGGTCTCACTGTGTCGCCATCTTAATTGCCTGAGTTGCCTCGTCTTCCTCGCGCACTGGAGAAGGGGGCGGAGCTACCGGAAAGGAGTCTGCATCGCTAATGAATTGAATTAGTACGCAACAGCGTATAGAGTAACTTATACGTAGCAATAGCGTATAATTTATAGGACAAACTACGTAGCAAATGCATACAAAACCGAAGCGAATCACCTAATATTCGGATTCGCTTCGCAGCTAAAAATTCCCAAGATTCAATACGAATCAACAAATCGACGAATCGATTCGCTCATCTCTAATATATAGTATTATGTATCATATAGTATAGTAATAAGTTCTTTTAATACACAGTAGGGATATTACTACATGTATAATATATGTACAGTAATGTGTGTAGTGCTGAACATACATAAGCACCATGGCACCTTCAGCATAATAATCAGTGGGGGAACTGGAAGTTGGACTCCCACTGGCCTAAATTCCAACAGGAATTGATATCCTGCACAGGCAGCTAGATGATAAGTTGGGGGACACAGCAATGTTGTGGAAGAGGAAGATGTTACCTTCAGCAGAGATGAGTGAATCAATTCTAAACTGTGTGGATTCGTCATGAATTTCATAAAAGTTTGTCTTCCAAATGAATCTGAAATTTGGTCATTCACTTTAAATGAATCACTTAAAATGGGACATTTAAAATTCAATAGTGAGGGAAACAGGGCAGGGAGCATAAAGATGAAGGATCACATGACGCCGGGCACTGCCCTGGCCAACAGTGCCTTGCAGTCAGCCAATCAGTGCCTTGCAGTCAGAATATTGGCTGGTTTATCAGGCTCTGTTAGCTCTGAAGCATGGATGCCATTGCCATTGTGAGATTAGCCATTGATGTGTTAGGATTAGAGATGAGCGAGCACTAAAATGCTCGGGTGCTCGTTATCCGATTCGAACTTTTCCCGATGCTCGGGTGCTCGTTTCGAATAACGAACCCCATTGAAGTCAATGGGAGACTCGAGCATTTTTGCAGGGGACCAAGGCTCTGCCTAGGGAAGGCTGGGTGAAAACCTGGAAACCTCAGAAAATGATGGAAACACCACGGAAATGGACAGGAAACAGCAGGGGCAGCATGCATGGATGCCTCTGAGGCTGCCTAATCCCACCATTACCCCAAATTCTTCTAGTGGGGCATGTGTGGTATCGATTCTTCTCAGTTTAAAATCGTATATGTCCCCTATCTTGGGACCATATATTTCATGGATTTTTCGAACACGGAAAAGGAAAAAGAGCTTGCTCTGGCCAGGGGAGTGTCTTTTCTACTACAGCTAAGGGGACGTGTCCATGCTCTGCCTATCACAGGTCAGGAGCCAATTAAAAGAGGAACCAACAAAAATCAGTATAATATCTAATACGTCCCCTATCCGGGTAAATTGTTTGGAGAGAGGGCCTGTAGGTGGGGGGCAGGCTGGGGGGAAGGAGGTTGAGCTGGAAGAGCCAGAGGAGTGCCCCCTGGGCTAGCGTGTGTGGTGGTGATAACAGCCGGATGGAGTTCGAATGACGACGCAGGACCCCTACTTAAAAATTTAGCATCAACCGGTACAGTCGTAAATTATGAGCTTGATCAAGTGTGGCATGTGTTCTCTGTATTCTTCTCAGTTTAATACCGTATATGGCAGCTATCCGGAAAAATAGTTTGGAGAGAGAGAAAGATAGGAAAAAGACGTAAATTGTTTGGAGAGAGGGCCTGTAGGTGGACCTCCGGAAAAATTGTTTGGAGAGAGAGCCTGTAGTTGGACCTCCGGAAAAATTGTTTGGAGAGAGGGCCTGTAGGTGGACCTCCGGAAAAATTGTTTGGAGAGAGGGCCTGTAGGTGGACCTCCGGAAAAATAGTTTGTAGAGAGGGCCTGTAGGTGGACCTCCGGAAAAATTGTTTGGAGAGAGGGCCTGTAGGTGGACCTCCGGAAAAATTGTTTGGAGAGAGGGCCTGTAGGTGGACCTCCGGAAAAATTGTTTGGAGAGAGGGCCTGTAGGGGGTCCTCCTGAAAAATTGTGGTAAAAGAGTGCCAGTTGGACCTCTAAAAAAATGGCGTTTTTTTGGTCAGCGTTAGGCAAAGACGACATGGAGGAGGAGGAGGAGTAGGAGGAGTAGAGAATAGGAATCGGATACATAAGTAATGTTAATCTTTAGCTGCTTTCCCCCGGAGGAGATTTGAATTCCGGTGAAATCCAGGCTTTGTTCATTTTAATAAGTGTCAGCCTGTCAGCGCTGCCAGTTGACAGGCGTGTACGCTTATCGGTGATGACACCACCAGCTGCACTGAATACCCGCTCTGACAGCACACTAGCGGCAGGGCAGGCCAGCACCTCCAAGGCGTACAGCGCCAGTTCAGGCCACGTGTCCAGCTTTGAAACCCAGTAGTTGTATGGAGCAGAGTGATCGCTACAGACGTTGGTATGGTCAGCTAGGTACTCCCTCACCATCTTTCTGTACAGCTCCCCCCTACTCTGCCTAGACTGGGGACAGGTGACAGTGTCTTGCTGGGGTGACATAAAACTGGCAAAGGCCTTGGAGAGCGTTCCCCTGCCAGTGCTGGACAAGCTGCCTGCTCGCCTCCTCTCCCCCGCTACTTGGCCCACAGAACCATGCCCTCTGCCGCTAGCGGCGTCAGATGGGAAGGATTGTTTCAGCTTGTGCATCAGGGCCTGTTGATATCTATTCACTCTCATACTCCTTTCCTCTGCAGGGATGAGAGTGGAAAGGTTCTGCTTGTACCGTGGGTCCAGGAGAGTGAACACCCAGTAATCGGTGTTTGAAAAAATGCTTCTAACGCGAGGGTCACGGGACAGGCAGCCTAACATGAAGTCTGCCATGTGCGCCAGAGTCCCAACACGTAAGAATTCCCTCTCCTCACTGGCCTGACTCTCCATTTCCTCCTCCTCCAAGTCGTCCTCTTCAGCCCATACACGCTCAAGAGTTAAGGACTGAGCACTGGTACCCTCTACTGTCTCGCCAACATTCTCCTCCTCTTCCTCGTCATCCTCATCCCCCTCCTCCGATACGCGCTGAGAAACAGACTGGAGGGTGCTCTGGCTATCAAGCGACGTATCTTCCTCCACCGTCTCTTGTGACAAGTGCAAAGCATCCGACTTCATGCTGAGCAGTGAGTTTTTCAACAGGCAAAGCAGCGGGATGGTGAGGCTGATAATGGTGGCATCGCCGCTGACCATCTGTGTTGACTCCTCAAAGTTGGTCAACACCTGGCAGATATCAGACAGCCACGTCCACTCCTCATTGTAGACTTGATGAATCTGAGTGACCTGACTACCAGTTCTGGTGGAAGTTGACATCTGGCAGTCTACAATCGCTCTGCGCTGCTGGTAAACTCTGGATAACATGTTTAATGTCGAATTCCATCTCGTGGGCACGTCGCACAACAGTCGGTGAGCGGGCAGTTGTAGGCGGCGCTGCGCTGCCCTGAGAGTGGCAGCATCTGTGGTGGACTTGCGGAAATACGCACCTTGGTGAGCAAATCAGACATATTGGGGTATGTCTTGAGGAACCGCTGAACTATTAGATTGAACACGTGGGCCAGGCATGGCACATGTGTCAGTCTGCCGAGTTGCAGAGCCGCCACCAGGTTACGCCCGTTGTCACACACAACCATGCCTGGCTTGAGGTTCAGCGGTGCCAGCCACAGATCGGTCTGCGCCGTGATGCCCTGTAACAGCTCTTGGGCGGTGTGCCTTTTGTCACCTAAGCTCAGCAGTTTGAGCACCGCCTGCTGGCGCTTACCCACGGCACTGCTGCTGCGCCTAGAGCTACCGTCTGAAGGCGCCGTGCTCACGGATGGTAATTCGGTGGAGGAGGAGGAGGAGGGGTCGGAGGAGGAGGCATAGTACGTCTGAGAGACCGTGACCGAGGTAGGCCCCGCAATCCTCGGTGTGGGCAGTACATGAGTGGCCCCAGGGTCAGTCTTGGTCCCAGCCTCCACCAAGTTAACCCAATGTGCCGTCAGTGAGATATAGTGTCCCTGCCCGGCAGCACTTGTCCACGTGTCCGTGGTTAGGTGGACCTTCTCAGAAACAGCATTGGTCAGGGCACGGATGATGTTCTGTGACACGTGCTGGTGTAGGGATGGGACGACACATCGGGAAAAATAGTGGCGGCTGGGGACCGAATACCGAGGGGCAGCCACCGCCATGAGATTGCGAAAGGCCTCGGCCTCTACCAGCCTATAGGGCAGCATCTCCAGGCTCAGCAATTTGGAGATGTGGACGTTGAGGGCTTGGGCATGTGGGTGGGTGGAACTGTATTTCCTCTTGCGCTCCAGCGTCTGCTGTAAAGACAGCTGAACGCTGCGCTGGGACACATTGGTGGACACTGTGGAGGATCGTGGTGGCGAAGGTGTGGTTTTCCGGCGGGAGGCGCTCGTGCCGGGGTCCTGGGCAGGGGGTTGACTAGCAGAGGCAGCGAGTGACACAGGGGAAGGAGCAGTGGTGTGACCCGCAGGAGGTGGTGAACGGCCTTGGTTCCATTGAGTGGGGTGTTTAGCACTGATATGCCTGCGCATGCTGGTGGTGGTTAGGCTAGTAGTGGTGGCACCCCTGCTGATCCTGGTGCGGCACAGGTTGCACACCACAGTCCGTCGGTCATCCTCACTTTCTTTAAAGAACCTCCAGACTTGCGAACATCTAGGCCTCACCACGGGAGCTTCACTACGTGAAACAGTTGCTGGTGATGCACCAGCTCTGGCCCTGCTTCTCCCTCTGGCCACACCACTGCCTCTTCCAACCTGTTCTGGTGCAGCACTCGCCTCCGCCTCAGAAGCACTGTCTTCACTCGGCTTATCAACCCAGCTTGGGTCAGTCACCTCGTCATCCTCCGATTCCTCAGTCTGCTCCCCCTCAGTCTGCTCCCCCCTCGGACTTCCTGCCCTGAGAACAACTTCACCACTGTCTGACAACCGTGTCTCCTCATCGTCCGACATCTCTTTACAAACTTCTTTCACTAAATCAACATTGTCATCATCATCATCACCCACAGACTGCGACAGTTGGAAAACTTGGGCATCGGGAACGAGGTCAGCAGCAACCTGAGAAGTGGTTTGTGACTCTGGGAAGGGTCCAGAAAACAGTTCCTGAGAGTATGCCGGATCGCATTCCAAATTTTCCTGGGAGGGGGCAGACTGGGGGGAAGGAGGTTGAGGTGGAGGAGCCAGAGGAGTGCTCCCTTGGGTAACGTGGGTGGACTGCGTGGAAGACTGACTGGTGGACAAATTACTTGAAGCATTGTCCGCAATCCACGAGATCAGCTGTTCGCACTGTTGTGGTTTCAACAGTCCTCTACCACGTGTCCCTGTAAGTTGAGACATGAAGCTAGGGAGTGTAGCTCTGCGGCGTTCCCCTGCTCCCTCATCAGCAGGTACTGTCTCACCCTGCCCAGGACCACGGCCTCTGCCCCCTGCAGTAATTGAATGCCCATGCCCACGCCCATGCCCTCGTCCTCGACCCTTAGCCCTGGGGTTCAACATTTTCTGTATATAAGTGTATTATATATAAAAAATAAAATAAATGGGCCTGCTGTACTGAAACCCACAAACTGGTTCAGTCTGGTTTAATTAAGTGACGTACAGAATGTGTCAACTGGACAGAAAATACGGATTGTAGTGAGTGGACAGCTGAACTGTGACACACAGAATGGTTCCACGCAGCTGTGTGAAATGGATTCGTATCACTGAGCTAAAACAACAAAGAAACTATTTTTTTTATATTTTTTCTTTTTTTTATATTTTTTTTAGTTTTGTTTTTTTTGGAACGTGACGTGCAGAAACTATCGTAGAGCTAACTCACACACTGCTGACGGTGGCTATTTTGACTGCGACCCAGACAAATGTCGCACAGAGATTTTTGTGATCAAGCTATATACGTGAGAGCAAAAGACCTTGTTGGATTAAGTGACGTACAGAAAGTGTCACCTGGACAGAAAATACGGATTGTAGTGAGTGGACAGCTGAACTGTGACACACAGAATGGTTCCACGCAGCTGTGTGAAATGGATTTGTATCACTGAGATATAACAATAAAAAAAAAAAGGTTATATATGGCGATAGCTGCACTACTAGTGCCAGCCAGCCAGCCAAGCCAGGAGACAAAAAAAAAATGTCTTGTAGCCTTAGAAGGGCTGTTGGGTTCTTTTGAGATCACTCCTGCCTAACAAAGAACTAAATGCAGGCCCTAACACTCTCCCTGAAACGCAGCAGCTCTATCCCTAACGACATCCAGACGGCATATGAGCCGAGCACCGCGGGCAGTCACTAGTATATTCCAGGGTCACCTGATCAGGCCAGCCAACCCCTGCTATCGACATGTAAGGGCCCCACGTGATGCTGGGTGTACCGAAGAGTCTCCTGGCTTGTGATTGGCTGAGTTTATAGGCGCCAAAACTGCACAGTGCGGAAGTTGCCATTTCCTCGAGCATGGCGAGATACTCGTCCGAGCAGCGAGCACTTACGAGTATCGTAATACTCGAACGAGCACCAAGCTCGGACGAGTATGCTCGCTCATCTCTAGTTAGGATGTGTCTGTCGTGTCTCTAACTGGCACAGCAATTAGACACACAAGTCAGCCACTTTAGGGTCTTGCAGGGACAGTGTAGGGATTGAAGAAGATATATTCAGTTAGGTACATTGTATAACTAGGTAGAAATTCAAGGTTCATTTAAATTCAAGGTTTTATCATTAGGGACAGAATAAAGACATAGGAGAAGATTAATCAAGACAGATGCTTTCTGCACCAGTCTTCATGTCGGAGGATGGACCTCATCATAAATTAGGCACATCCTCCAGCAGTCCATGCACCTGAACAGAAATCTATGGCAACTCTGAGCTAGAAAACTGGTGCTGAGTTAGATTTCATTTGCGCCAGAAAACAAGTGCAAGTGAAGATACATTTTTTGCTGCTGCTGGCTCTGCCCCATAGACTTTTTAATGCTACCTTTCAAGTGCAAGGGAGACCATAAATCTCCCCCTTAGTGTACTTTGTCTCTGTTGCCAGGGCTAGAGCTGTTCATAACTTCATGTGTGGCACTGCACAACACTTGGGCTTTTAAAGAGGCAGTAATCTTTTTATGTGCAGGAACCATCTTTTTTTTCCCCTAAAAACCTGTTGCACATCCATGACCTCCCAGAGGAATGCCCGCTAGATGCTGTCAAAGGCAGTCTTTGGCAGAGTTGTGCAACAGCACCACCCTGATTCCACCCCCTCTGACCGCATTTGTAAATTAAGAAATAAGTGTTAAAAGTTCATTGTCATTGTCTTGCCAGGCATAAAGCCCATTTGGTCTCCATATGGACTCATAATGTAGTGAACCCCTTTACCCCCGGAGGGTTTTTGGTTTTTGTATTTTCACTCCCTACCTTTTTCGGGCCATAACTTTTATTTTTCATTCCACATAGCTGTATGAGGGCATGTTTTTTTGCAGGACAAGTTGTATTCTAATGGCACCATTTAATATTGCGTACAATGTACTGGGTAGTTGAAAAAAATTCAAAACGGGGTGGAATTGTAAAAAAAAGCAATTCTGCCACAGTTTTATGGGTTTTTTTTTACAGTGTTTCCTATGTGGTAAAACTGACCTGTTACTTTCATTCTACGGGTCAGTGCGGTTATGGCTATACCACATTTGTATAGTTTTTCTTGTGTTTTAATAATGAAATAATGAATAATTCTTATGAAACTGATTTGAATATGGCTTAGGCTACTTTCACATCTGTGTTTTCCTTTCCAATTTTGAGATCCAGTCAAGGGTCAAAACCAGAGGAAAACGCTTCACTTTTGTCCCCATTCATTGAAAATGGGAACAAAACTGAACAAACTGAAACGGAGTGCACCAGAATGCATTCCATTACGTTTTGTTGTGTTCCCATACCGGCGCAAAACCGCTGCGAGCAGCGTTTTTGTGTGCATCATGGGATACTGATCAAGATGGATCCGGCATGATATACAATGTAAGTCAATGGTGCCAGATCCATTTTTCGTCTTGTTCATTCTGAAGATAATACAACCAGATCCGTTCTGAACATCTAATAAACCTTATCTATAAATTAGTAAAAGGTTATAAACACTTATTTAGCCACATTCTTATCAGTAAGATAATAATTGACCTATAATGAGTGTTTATAAGGTCAGAGATCAGAGATAACGAGCTGTCAGCTGAGATCCCTGATGGGAAACAGTAAAAATATACACCCTGTTACTAAAAAATTTGTGTATAGGCTGTGGTGCTGTGCTTGTGGGTTGGTGGGGTTCAATTCCTGGGTGGCATTTTCAAGCAGCAGGGGTGCTGTTTGGCTGCTGGGTCCCTCCAGCTGCTGGTGCACTGCTGCAGTGTTAGTGGTCACTACTCCAAATGACAGTAGATCCATGTTTTTCTCTTTCTTTCTACCATAGTATCAGCACTCCTCCCATTTGGCCCAGGGTATTTTAATTAGCAGGAGACTGTATAAGGGTTAATAAATTCCTACCAGTTCTCAGTTGGAGTTGAGAGCATATGAAAATCTGAGCTTTGACATCTGTTCACATGGTGCAGAACTAGGTGGTTGCCATTGTTGCTGCGGTACTGTGTTGGTGGGGCCAGTGACTGGGTGGCATTGTCAAGCAGCAGGGGTGCTATTTGGCTACTGGGACCTGCCACCTGCTGATTCCAGTGGTTGCTGCGTGGTGCCACACCAAATTACAGTAGGTTCCCACTTGAGCTGTCAACCTTGGTGTGGAGTGGTGAGTGGGCTTATGCTTTTTGATCAAAACATATACCAATGCCTCATGTACAACATGTATATCAGGGGGCTGTATACTGTTTATTATGCTAAGAAGCAGTTATAGAGCCATGCATAAGACTACTTTCACAACAGCGTTTTTGCTGGATCCGTCATGGATCAGCAAAAACGCTTCCGTCATGATAATACGACCATCTGCATCCGTTCTGAACGGATCCGGTTGTATTATCTTTTAAGTAGCCAAACTGACGGATCCGTTTTCTATTGTGTCTGAGAAAACAGATCCGTCCCCATTGACTTACATTGTGAGTCATGACAGATCAGTTTGGATCAGTTTCTTCATGCGGACACCAAAATGCAGCAAGCAGCGTTTTAGTGTCCGCCTCCAAAACGGAATACTGACTGAACTGAAGCAAAACTGATGCATTCTGAACGGATCCTTTTCCATCAGAATGCATTAGCACAAAACTGATCAGTTTTGGACCGTTTATGAGAGGCTGTGAAGGATCTCACAAACGGATCCTTACAACGCAAGTGTGAAAGTAGCCTAAAATGTGAATGTGTGATCCATGTTTTTCTCTTTTTTTTCATTAGGGAGACCAAAAAATATGTATTGTATGCTATGTAAAAATATGTATTGTGTATTGTAGGCTAGGCGACAGTACCCTTGGTTTCTAGAAAGAGTATACACAATTGCATTACTTCGGCAGGCATGAAAAGATTAGCATTCTTTTCTACTTTGTAAGAAAAGGTTATTTGAATATATTTACCAGAAGGCCAAAAGTATGCAAATGTACTTGCCTGACAAAAAAGAAAAGAGGGGATATGCTATCTAATGTCAGAAGAATTAAGATATACTTGGTTTCTTAGAAACCAAGAACAGTGTCACCTGGCATACAATATTTAGGCATATTTTTTAGTCTTTAAATTTAAGTAGTCTTTAGCCAATCAACCAAGTAAGGCAAATAATTTTTGAGACATTGTGGTAAAAAGAAGACTAGCTTGCATGTTTTATTGAGAGAAATATAAGCTTTGTGATGTGTTGTAATTCTCCTGGCCTACAATAATACGCACTCATACTTGGCATACTAGGGGCTCTCCATAATGAGAAAGAGTACCCCTTAGAGCATACATCTCTCTCCCCCCCCCTTTTTTTTCCCCTGAACTTGAAGAACCAGTTGGCTCATTCTTAATATAGATATAATCCAAAGAAACTGAGATATAAGTGCTTTCTTGTCTATTCAATGTAAAACAAATAGATGGATAGAGTTTGAACCCTTCCATATAACATCTAAGTGTTTTTAATAAATGCCAATTAAAAAAATGATTTTTAGCACTTGAGTGATACTTCTACATGAATGGATAGTAGAAATAAAATAAACTAAAAGAACATCTCTGTTACTCAAACATTTTAATGAAGAAAATGGGTCTCAAGGGTCTTTACAGGGACTACAGTGAGTCAAAGTCTTAGAGAGGACAGTGCCATTTCTTATGATTTCTAATTAGGATGAGATATAGACAAAAGACCTTGTGCGCTACACTACAAGGTTTACAAATCATCTCTTAATATAGTTTGCCATTTATGTGAAATTTAAGAATTTGTTAATTGATCTCATTCTGTCAATTGATGTGCCAAGAAACCAGAAGTTACACCTGAATTTCAAATGTCATCCTTGATTTGACAAAAAAGGTCTCCAGTGTCTTGACTTTTGAAAAGAAAACAACTACATTTGTAATACCAATCTCCTAATATTATAAAAATGAGTTTCTGTCTGTCTGTCTGTCTGTTCTCTATGCGCGACCAAACTACTGGACCGATTTTCACCAAATTCGTCACACATGTACATCAGGTGTAAGGGAAGGTTTTAGACCAGGTCTCAGCACTCTAGGACATACCGTTCCCGAGATATTCCCGAAATATGACCTGCATTAGCCAATATTAGCCTGGGAGCTTTGGTTTCAAACCCCAACTGCCATTCTCTGACACACATAGGGAGGGCAGGTTTCCATAACAACACAGCCAGGTGATTAGCAGCCAGCTGAGGAGCTCAGTTAACTAACAACCCAGCCATTTCTATTCACTGCTTTAAAGGGGCAGAGCGCTGTGGATGACACTGTTAACTTATGTTTTAGACTTAATTTTAGATTTAATTTTAGACTTTAATTTTAGACTAAGACCGTTCAGTAGTAATAAAAGATGTTTTCTTCCACTGCTACCCATTGTGTGTCCTCATAATTTACCATGGCATTGACCTTTAATTCAGACCACCCTCAAAAGAAAGCAACCCCTCAAGGTCTCGCTAAACCACGCCCCCGGTCAGGTCACGCCCCCTCCCACTCCGCAGCCAATGGGGATTGAAAAAATGAAGGTAAAAATACACAGAAACATTAAATGAAATAGATGAAATGAAAACTAATTTTAGACTACGACCAGTAGTAATAAAAGATGTTTTCTTCCACTGCTACCCATTGCGTGTCCTCATAAATTACGATGGCATCGATCTGTAATTCAGGCCACCCTCAAAAGAAGGACTTAAAACCCCCACTCCAGGTCTCGCTAACTCACGCCCCCGACTCAGTCAGGCCACGCCCCTCCCACTTTGCAGCCAACAAGGATTGAAAAAGGTAGAAGGTAAAAATCAATTTCTGTCAGCTGCAGGGGCAAGAGGGAGGGTGACTTTCTCTCTGCAATGACACACAGAAACATTAAATGAAATAGATTAAATATACCCGTGCAAAGCAATGTTTTCTTCCACTGCTACCCACTGTGTTTCCTCACAAATTACCATGGCATTTACCTGTAATTCAGGCCACCCTCAAAAGAAGGACCTAAACCCCCTCCCACTCCGCAGCCAATGGGGATTGAAAAAATGAAGGTAAAAATCAACTTCTGTCAGCTGCATTGACTTTCTCTCTGCAACGACACACAGAAACATTAAATGAAATATATGAAATATACCCAGGCGAAGCCGGGTCTTTCTGCTAGTACAGTATATAAATTTAGCGTGACAAGTCATAAAATAGAACAGCAAGGGGCTAAATATTTTTTTAATTTAATGGTCAGGCACCAAGCTGATTTTAAAAAGTCACTTTACTTTTTCCAAGACTTTACTCCCCATGATATTCACCTCTCACTTTCTATCAAGCAAATTTCAATATAAAAATATTAGAATTCAAGAACCATAGTAAAAATAGAGGAGTATTTAAATATATGTGTATATCATGTGCACAAAAAAATCTGAGTCAGGATGTTCTATTTTAGCTCCGTCTATTCTTTGGGGACAGAATTCCCTGCAGCCCTCTTCCTCCTTAATTACTTTCCTGTCATGTCTAGACCTTCGTTTTTTTTCTTCCTTTTTTATAATAAGGAGGCACTTGGGTGCAGCTTTTGGATAGACTGTAAGACACAGAAGCTAGATTACATTTCTACTGTTCACTTACTTTTTATGATGCCCCCTGGACATATGGACCGCCAATAATCAATATACAGTACAAAGTCTGTCTGTGTGGAACATTAAATATGAACATAAACAGTTAAAAACCGAGAGAAGAGTCCTTAAAACCTGCTTTAATATCCTTGTGTACAGACAGTAAGTCTGGTACATTTAATTGGTGCACAGAGGATACCTTTTATAGACCGACAACTGAAGCAATGATTTTTGGAACATTCAAGATGAACAACTGAAAGTGTATTTCAAGTTATGAGTTGGAGGTCAGCAGTAATGCAGCCGGGTCAGCAAACAGTGCATTATATTATTATTGCTGTAAATAACAAATACAGTATTGAGATTTATGAAACTTGAAAACCAATTGTAATCTCTGTTCACTGTCTGTCACCTACTGTGGCCTCTCACATGTCACCTAAGCATAGAAAGAACAGAACAATAAATAGCTTTATTTTTTTCCCCATAAAAGTATATATCAATCTGCTCAGCTCATTCTGCCATATAACATGATGCCTGTAGATTACTCTTGATTTTCATTTTCATGGGATTTCCCACTAACAATACTTTTTCATCCACAGGATAGAGGATAAGTTCAGGGGCAGACTGGGAACTGGAAAAAATACTAAAAGTGGCCCCGTTGTAGTCGGGTCCAAATTGATGGAAGGCAGGGCCAACAATACCATATTGTGGCACATTATACCACTCCAACAGAGCCAAATACCACAGTCCATCACAAAATACTGCCAGCAGCACAAAATACATCCCCAAAAACTTCCACTGGCTGGCTGGGAGGAGGGCTGAGGTGCCACCCTGGGCATTGGCCCACCAGGAAATTTCCCTATAAGGTCTATGGACTATCCACCCATGGATAAGTTTCTGATTACTGGGGGTTCCTTGTCTATGGATCATCAGTTATCACGAGAATGGAGTTCTTTGAGTGCTCCATGATAATGAAGCAGTGGTGCTCATACATGACCACTGCTCCATTCAGTGTATGTTACCACTGAGTACAGTGATTTTGTCAGTCCCTTAGAAATAAATGGAGCTGAAGTCAGGCATGTGCACCACTGCTTTAGGCCCCATACACATTACCGCATTTTTGGTCCGCATCTGATCCAGATATTTTACAGATATGATACAGACCCATTCATTTCAATGGCTCCTGCAAAAAATGCTGTCCACATGCATATTTCCGTTCCGTAGCCCCGCAAAAAGTTTGAATCAATAACATATTGTGAACCCAGCGCCTATGGGCGCCTATGTCTTTCTAGCACTTAATGTGTCCAAGACATCTGTTCATAATCAATCACTGCTGCTCCCTTTTGCTCTTGAATGTACTTTTCCTCTCTTCTCCAGAAATCATCTGTAATGAGGGATCCAAGCAGTAAATGTTCAATTCCATTGCAGCGCCACCACAGGGGAAATTGAGCATTACACAGTTTACACTAAAATCAATGTAATGTTCTTGTAATGTATGGACATGCTGAGTCTTTCAGAGGGAGAGATGCTCTTGGTAGTTGATCTCTGCTCTGGATAATAGATGAGAGTCCTGAACTCTGGATTATCTCGATTAAATCTGGATGGATTTCTAAACAAGAGATCCCCTATAATGTGACTACAGAGTATTGAATAAAGATTATAGTAAATTATGATGTGTGATATATAAAGACTACATTGGTTTAGGATAATGGCCCCTAGAATTTTCAGTTTTCTCTATTTCCCATTTGGCAATACTGGGAAAAGATGTCACATGTGCCACCAAATGGCCCAGGACAATACATTGGTTTTATAATTATGGAACAGGACCTTTTGTTTGTCATCTCCATCTGAACTTGTAATAACTAATGGTGATTACATTCTTAGGGGTTCTAGGCTCCATTCATTACTCTCTGCACAGGTTGTTGAATGGTGATTTGTCCTCTAAATTTAATTTTCACTTCTTTGCACACTGGCAGAGGTGACAAGGAAAATGTAATAACAATGAGGCACTGAGCTGGGAATGAGATTAAATCTCGGGGTTAATGCTTAAATGGCATTGTGCCCTGAGTTCTATCAGGGATAATGGGTATGATATTTAGTACCTTTCTGTTAACACCTTCCTGCAAGGTTTCCATTTAATGTTGGTATGCATGATGCATATAGTTCTCAAAACAGCTGATCAGTGGGGGTCCCAGGTGTCGGAACCCCTCCGATCAGATACTGATGACCTTATTGATTGAAAACACCTATTGATACTAATTTCACCTTAAAATTATCTGCTAAACCTACAGGCTCTCATACTTTTGCCACTCCCAGGCATGTGATATTGGATCATTTTCTTCAATAAATAAATTACCTAACCTAATATTTTTTACTCATTTGTTTGAGTTGGTTATGTTTATCTCTTTTTAGGACTTGTTTGGAAATCTGATGTACTTTTAGTAGTGAAGAGCAAAGTTTTGAAAAATTTGATTTGGTTGATTCGCTATAAATCAGGTATACCCATTTGTCTCGGTGACTGAGGGAATATATTGAGCGGGCTGCTGCATTAAGCCCAATTCACACGTGATGGGTGCCGGCTGTATCATCTAGCAGACACCCGGCTGCAATGATGCTGAACACCGTCATTTAACCCCTTGGATTCCGCGATGAACATCGATTGCGGCATCTGTGAGGTAAGGCAGAGGGATGCAGTTTTTTCGTCCCAATTAGTGCATCAAGGTGTAATAGAATTGCTTATCTATTAACCAAGGGGGACACTGTTATATTAGCCCCATGTACTCTCCCTAGTCTCACTCTACAGTGTCAATAAAGTCTCCCTTTGATCTCCCTATTATCTCCCTATACTGTCCCTGAACTGTTCCAAACTAAAATTTTACAAATAAAGGCTTTCTTAATCACTATCCCTATCATCTGTCACATCTCTCCCTGTAAAATAGTGGAGATTGGGCAGTGTGAGGCTTTTTATAGGGCTGTGACATCACAGGGCTGGCTATCTGCTGATTGGCTGGCTGCACAGCATTATGGTTGAGCCCTCATTCCTGGGCTTCTTACTTTCACTTTGTAACATGTACAGCAGCCATTTTAGAAAAAGTCCTAAAAATCTTTCCTGATTTTAGTGTTGGCCTAGTGTTGGCCTAACGGGCTGTTGCTGGTATGGGGTTTGGCTGGTAAGGAGTGTGGCACAATATAAAATTATTGCCTGCAATCTCCTGAAAATACCCTTTTTGTATGAGAATTACATAAAGGGGCCACATGGAGTCAATGGTTAACCATCATATACATTTTACCTAATAATTCCAATTATACTTATCTTTAACTCTTGCATTCTAAAACTACTCATGAAGAGTACCTCGTGCTGCAGCAGGTGACCGGCAATTGGATCCAACAAACTGTTAAAAGAGGAGAGAAAAAAGGTCATGGAGCATTCCCGGAGTGACCCAAAAAGAAATAAAAACAAAAGAATGATTTCCATATTCTACTACATAGTACTTCCATAGTCAATTGCATGGAAATGAAGGGACTATAGCAGTTTTCCTCAACTCCAGTCCTCAGGGCCCACCTACTGGTAATGATTTGAGAATATCCCACAGAATGAATACCTGAGGTAAGTCATGATGCACTAACACTAATTGTATCACCTGCTCAATACTAAGGAAATCCTGAAAACATGACTGGCAGGTCGGCCCCGAGGACCAGAGTTGAGGAACACTGGACTATAGTACCAGCAACTTGGCAAGGTGCATGTCCAGCTTCTGTGCTGTTGGATGAGTGCACATATTGTCTTTTTGCAATCAACTTGGTGATCGATTGCTGTCTAAACAAGTAACAAGGAGAAAGAAGAGCATCAGGAGCAACCGACAGCATTCAAGTCAATGGGAAGAAACAACAGATTCCTTCTATTGACGTTGATGAGCCCTGATTGCTGGAGATGGGGTGTGGGCTGGTGGGAGATGCAGTGGTTCCTTTGGAGGGCCTAGGGAACTGTTGGCCACAGTATACAGTAACTCCAATATTGATGTAATGGATTAACTATGAATGTCGCAGCAGTTGCACAAGATGTGGGCGGTGATATATTAGACCACCCTTTACTACTGAGGAACAGTAATTCTATATATAAACTAAGAGATTAACTGCAAATGTGCCAGCAGTTCAACAAGATGCAGACGGTGATATCTAAAGTCGTCTTTTAATACTGAGGCATAGTAATTTTATATATAAACTAACAGATTAACTTCATTGTGTCAAAAGTTCAACTAGATGCAGACGGCGATATATTGATATATTAGACTTCCCTTTAATATTGAGGCATAGTAATTCTATGTGTAAACTAACATATTAACTGCAAATGTGTCAGCAATTCAATAAGATTCATATGGTAATATATTTGAGCGCTCTATAATACTAAGGCACAGTAATTCTACATATAAACTAACAGATGAACGGGGATTCTATCAGTGGTTCAACAAGATGCAGATGGTGATATATTAGACTGCCCTTTAATATTGAGGAACAGTAATTCTAATAACAGATTAAATCAGATTGTGGTAGCAGTTCAACAAGATGTAAAAGGAGATAACACTCAACCTGCACTGTTCCTGCAGTCTCCCTATGCTCTCCCTACAGTGTCTAAAAACTCTCTGTACGATCTCCCTACACTGTTCCTGCACTCTCCATAGCCAATATTCTACAAAGTAAAAGCTTCTGCAACACTGTCCCTAGCATATAAGTGCTTGTCACGTCTTTCCCTAAGCTCAGCTCACAGTGAAATGGCATCACAAGTGTGTGGGATGAGGCTTTTTATAGGGCTGTGGCATCACAAGGAATGGCTGCTGATTGGCTGTCTGCACAGCATTATGGGTCATACCTCATTCCCGGGCTTCTTACTTTCGCTTTATAACACGTGCAGCAGCCATTTTACAAAAAAATCATATTCGTTATCACGAAGCACGAGGAAATGCGGCTTCACGGAGAATCAAATTGTTCCTAAACTTTGGATCGAATTTTGCTTCAGATGCTTTGACTCACTCAACATTAACTTTTAGGTCAAATTTATTATTTATTTGGGTGTAGGCATGGAACTGCACCACGTCTGCAGAACGACAATACATATTTTATGGACCGCTGGCAGTAAGTGGTACTGTAGTACCCATACTGCCAACCATTTTGCAAGGTGGGAGTTCAGTTTGCACACAAGTTAACTGCTGGTAGCGAATATTTTTCTCATGGCCACATATTCTCTTGTGGATTTCTATTGATCGGAAGACAAGGAGAAGACGCAAAAGTCTGAGCAGGAGAATGAGCTGATGATGATAAGGACACTGTACTGCTTAGGGATGTGGCCTTACACAAAAAAGACTAGGAGAAGAAGGGCAGACTTGTTCCAATTTGGAATGCTGGCCTTTTCTATTTTCCCACAGGATCCAGTGATGCCATCCCATGTGCAGCAATAGAGCCCTGGTACCTATGTTTGTGGTTGAATGCCCATGGTTTATTTTAATCCTGCAGTACTTGCACATGACAGTGGATTTATGTGCTGGCCTTGTGAAGAAAAATTGCCATACGGGAGATACTCTCACATAGCCATGGTCAGCCCATCTTGGTCTAGGTCTGGCACGTTTTGAGCCTGTGCCCAGGGTATCAACAACATCACCAGTTCCCATGCTGACCACAAAAGAAGCAAATATGGCCTTGGCAGTTCGTTTTTTGCCTGTGCATTGCCTCTGCTCTTTATTTCCACCACTGCCACCACCTTTGATGTCTCCTCCCTCAGCAACCAGGTCCTATACAACACACAGCCATCTTCATAGTCCTCACCCTCACTTTTTCAGACTTTGATATGTCAGTGTTGGCTCCTTGGGCCCCTCATGATTCCCTGCTTTGTAATTTTGCTAAGTGTCACTGTAACCATGGCTACTAATGCCACTTTTACTACCACCACCATCATAACTACAAATGAGGTCCCCCACCTCTTCTTGAATCTCCTACTCTTTTTTTTTTGTAACTGATTTTTCTTAAAAATTTCGTAAAGTAATAAAAACATAGCAAACTGTTACAGTAAATGTAGATGCATAATCAACAGCACAATCTCACTGGTGACAGCAATTGTTGCTACGAGGCTGCGCATGCCCAGTGCACATAGGAAGAGTCATGTGTTTACTTAGTTACGCGTAATACCATAAAGCATCTTAGTTAGTCCGCACAATAAACAAGGTTTTGGTGACATGTGCCAGTGAATGTGCAAATAGTTTACAGCAAGCATAAATCAACAAAACAGTATAGAAATCAACAAAAAGGTATAGAAGCAGGTGCTCACTAGGGATGAGCGAACTTCGGTACGGTACGAACCGAACCTAAAACAAACCTTGCTACAATGGCTGAATAATTGCAGCTATAATAGTGGGAATCTGATAGGGTATAGTTTCGTTTAGTTGCAGTTGCTATTACAATGAAAAAAGTAGAAAAAATCAAAGTGCAAAAATAGTCGTCGACAGCCAGGTCGACAACATTTGACAGCATTGAAGATGTCCCCTGGAGCAGTCCATGTCATGCCAGAGCACCAAAAACACACGGTAGATCGTGGCACCAGCCCAAGAATAGGCTGCGTTGAAGTCGATGCGGTCTCAGTGACATCACAGGTCAGAAGACAGACAGGCGTACTCCAGCACTTGTATAGCACCCAGGCCAGTATAGTTCAGAAGAAACAATTGACGGAGAAGCAGGAGGCGGCAGCACTTGTATAGCACCCAGTCCAGTATAGTTGAGAAGAGACAATTGACGGAGGAGGAGGCAGCAGCACTTGATAGCACCCAGTCCAGTATAGTTGAGAAGAGACAACTGACGAAGGAGGAGGAGGCGGCAGCACTTGTATAGCACCCAGTCCAGTATAGTTGAGAAGAGACAATTGACGGAGGAGGAGGTGGCAGCACTTGTATAGCACCCAGTCCAGTATAGTTGAGAAGAGACAATTGACGGAGGAGTAGGCGGCAGCACTTGATAGCACCCAGGCCAGTATAGTTGAGAAGAGACAATTGACGGAGGAGGAGGCAGCAGCACTTGTATAGCACCCAGTCAAGTATAGTTGAGAAGAGACAATTGACGGAGAAGCAGGAGGCGGCAGCACTTGTATAGCACCAAGTCCAGTATAGTTGAAAAGAGACAATTGACGGAGAAGCAGGAGGCGGCAGCACTTGTATAGCACCAAGTCCAGTATAGTTGAGAAGAGACAATTGACGGAGAAGCAGGAGGTGGCAGCACTTGTATAGCACCCAGTCCAGTATAGTTGAGAAGAGACAATTGACGGAGGAGGAGGCAGCAGCACTTGTATAGCACCCAGGCCAGTATAGTTGAGAAGAGACAATTGACGGAGAAGCAGGAGGCGGCAGCACTTGTATAGCACCCAGTCCAGTATAGTTGAGAAGAGACAATTGACGGAGGAGGAGGCAGCAGCACTTGATAGCACCCAGTCCAGTATAGTTGAGAAGAGACAACTGACGAAGGAGGAGGAGGCGGCAGCACTTGTATAGCACCCAGTCCAGTATAGTTGAGAAGAGACAATTGACGGAGGAGTAGACGGCAGCACTTGATAGCACCCAGGCCAGTATAGTTGAGAAGAGACAATTGACGGAGGAGGAGGCAGCAGCACTTGTATAGCACCCAGTCAAGTATAGTTGAGAAGAGACAATTGACGGAGAAGCAGGAGGCGGCAGCACTTGTATAACACCAAGTCCAGTATAGTTGAAAAGAGACAATTGACGGAGAAGCAGAAGGCGGCAGCACTTGATAGCACCCAGGCCAGTATAGTTGAGAAGAGACAATTGACGAAGGAGTAGGCGGCAGCACTTGTATAGCACCCAGTCAAGTATAGTTGAGAAGAGACAATTGACGGAGAAGCAGGAGGCGGCAGCACTTGTATAGCACCAAGTCCAGTATAGTTGAAAAGAGACAATTGACGGAGAAGCAGGAGGCGGCAGCACTTGTATAGCACCAAGTCCAGTATAGTTGAGAAGAGACAATTGACGGAGAAGCAGGAGGTGGCAGCACTTGTATAGCACCCAGTCCAGTATAGTTGAGAAGAGACAATTGACGGAGGAGGAGGCAGCAGCACTTGTATAGCACCCAGGCCAGTATAGTTGAGAAGAGACAATTGACGGAGAAGCAGGAGGCGGCAGCACTTGTATAGCACCCAGTCCAGTATAGTTGAGAAGAGACAATTGACGGAGGAGGAGGCAGCAGCACTTGATAGCACCCAGTCCAGTATAGTTGAGAAGAGACAACTGACGAAGGAGGAGGAGGCGGCAGCACTTGTATAGCACCCAGTCCAGTATAGTTGAGAAGAGACAATTGACGGAGGAGTAGACGGCAGCACTTGATAGCACCCAGGCCAGTATAGTTGAGAAGAGACAATTGACGGAGGAGGAGGCAGCAGCACTTGTATAGCACCCAGTCAAGTATAGTTGAGAAGAGACAATTGACGGAGAAGCAGGAGGCGGCAGCACTTGTATAGCACCAAGTCCAGTATAGTTGAAAAGAGACAATTGACGGAGAAGCAGAAGGCGGCAGCACTTGTATAGCACCAAGTCCAGTATAGTTGAGAAGAGACAATTTACGGAGAAGCAGGAGGTGGCAGCACTTGTATAGCACCCAGTCCAGTATAGTTGAGAAGAGACAATTGACGGAGGAGGAGGCAGCAGCACTTGTATAGCACCCAGGCCAGTATAGTTGAGAAGAGACAATTGACGGAGAAGCAGGAGGCGGCAGCACTTTTATAGCACCAAGTCCAGTATAGTTGAGAAGAGACAATTGACGGAGAAGCAGGAGGCGGCAGCACTTGTATAGCACCAAGTCCAGTATAGTTGAGAAGAGACAATTGACGGAGAAGCAGGAGGCGGCAGCACTTGTATAGCACCCAGTCCAGTATAGTTGAGAAGAGACAATTGACGGAGGAGGAGGCGGCAGCACTTGATAGCACCAAGTCCAGTATAGTTGAGAAGAGACAATTGACGGAGAAGCAGGAGGCGGAAGCACTTGTATAGCACCCAGTCCAGTATAGTTGAGAAGAGACAATTGACGGAGGAGTAGGCGGCAGCACTTGTATAGCACCCAGTCCAATATAGTTGAGAAGAGACAACTGACGAAAGAGGAGGAGGCTGCAGCACTTGTATAGCACCCAGTCCAGTATAGTTGAGAAGAGACAATTGACGGAGGAGGAGGCGGCAGCACTTGTATAGCACCCAGTCCAGTATAGTTGAGAAGAGACAATTGACGGAGGAGTAGGCGGCAGCACTTGATAGCACCCAGGCCAGTATAGTTGAGAAGAGACAATTGACGGAGAAGCAGGAGGCGGCAGCACTTGTATAGCACCAAGTTCAGTATAGTTGAGAAGAGAAAATTGACGGAGGAGGAGGCGGCAGCACTTGATAGCACCAAGTCCAGTATAGTTGAGAAGAGACAATTGACGGAGAAGCAGGATGCGGCAGCACTTGTATAGCACCCAGTCCAGTATAGTTGAGAAGAGACAATTGACGGAGGAGGAGGCGGCAGCACTTGATAGCACCCAGTCCAGTATAGTTGAGAAGAGACAACTGACGAAAGAGGAGGAGGCGGCAGCACTTGTATAGCACCCAGTCCAGTATAGTTGAGAAGAGACAATTGACGGAGGAGGAGGCAGCAGCACTTGTATAGCACCTAGTCCAGTATAGTTGAGAAGAGACAACTGACGGAGGGGTAGGCGGCAGCACTTGATAGCACCCAGGCCAGTATAGTTGAGAAGAGACAATTGACGGAGGAGGAGGCAGCAGCACTTGTATAGCACCCAGTCCAGTATAGTTGAGAAGAGACAATTGACGGAGGAGGAGGCGGCAGCACTTGTATAGCACCAAGTCCAGTATAGTTGAGAAGAGACAATTGACGGAGAAGCAGGAGGCGGCAGCACTTGTATAGCACCAAGTCCAGTATAGTTGAGAAGAGACAATTGACGGAGAAGCAGGAGGTGGCAGCACTTGTATAGCACCCAGTCCAGTATAGTTGAGAAGAGACAATTGACGGAGGAGGAGGCGGCAGCACTTGTATAGCACCCAGTCCAGTATAGTTGAGAAGAGACAATTGACGGAGGAGTAGGCGGCAGCACTTGATAGCACCCAGGCCAGTATAGTTGAGAAGAGACAATTGACGAAGGAGTAGGCGGCAGCACTTGATAGCACCCAGGCCAGTATAGTTGAGAAGAGACAAGTTGAGGAGGCAGCTTCAGCAGCTCTTGATTGCACCCAGTATGTTTCCAAATAGACAATTGACGATGGGGGCATTAGTAGGAGCAGTATTCTTTTGGAATCAGAAGGGCCTAGTACAGAGAACTGAAGTTGGAAGCTAAGAATATCCACGCTTGTAAAAATCAGTTTTTATACATGACAAAATGTTGTTGTAGAGTTCAGCACAGGACAGTCAACCTTAAAAAAAAACCCTGTAACATTACAGCTAGTCTAGTAGGATACGGATACGGTTAAATAGACACCTAACCTCACCCACAGAATCCATGAGGTGAATAAAGGACATTTAAAAAGGCACAGATTCAAGAAGGCTTTACGCCAGTTCCATTATCCAAAAATACGTGTCCAATTTTCATGAAATGGACACCTCACTGGCACTCGCTTTACAAATTGACGCAATTACTCTGGTGTCAAACCTGTTGAATCTGGGCCTATGGCTGTTGGCAAGACATATATATATATATATATATATATATATATATATATATATATATATATATATATCTTTGTTACACCAGTTTGATGTCCTAACCGTGTGCAGCGCCCAACCCAATGGATGTATACTTTTGTGTTTTTTTAGTGCTGTCACCAGCTGGCTTAAAGGGAACCTGTCATCTCGGAACCCCCCCTGAACTAGAGTAAGCGTTGTATAGTGTAAGTGATGCTGAATCCGAAAATGTAAGCTTTATCTTCATATTCACTTCCATTCTGACGCTGTGCTCCCACAAACCTGCAGTAAAATGCACTCAGTGGACTCTTCTTTGAGTCCTCTCCATTATGTGAGTGAGCACCGGAGTCCACTGAGTGCATTTTACTGCAGGTTGGTGAGAGCACAGCGTCGGAATGGAAGTGAGTCTGAAGATAAAACTTACATATTCGGATTCAGCATCACTTACACTATACAACGCTTACTCTAGTTCAGGGGGTGTTTCGGAGATGACAGGTTCCCTTTAAAGGATAAGTCCGGGCAATTTATACATTTCTGGTTCAAGTAAGGGCACAGAAAGTTATTAATTGCCTGGACTTATCTTTTAAAGTGGGTAGGGGAAAACCCCCTGATGGGGTATGGGAGTGACCTTCCCGCCCTCTCTTTGGTCACTCCCAAAAAATCTCACCCTATGGGTACCTTCACATGGGGCTGCGGGTCTGCTGAGTAAAATCTACAGGGCATTTTTATACCGTTCACCAAACGGCATTCAGTACTATGGTGCCGTCCGGACATATGCAGTTCTGCGCTGAACTGGGTATTTGCGTCCAGCCCTATAGTACTGAAGGTGGCATAAAAACAGCCAACAATGCGCTGTGGATTTTAGGCAGCATAGAACCCCAAAAAAGCATCCCATTGTAAAGGCACCCGTAAATAAGGCAAGTTAACCTGCCTTTCAGCAACTGTTTGTTGCTGTAACTAACTGTGGAGGTTTTTTATATCACAGTTGAAGGACAGCAGCCTCCGTGATATATACCCCATAGAAAGCCTTATTCCATGCGTGACTGCATGAGAGGCGTGAAATCATTCGCACAGAAAAGAACCTCATCGGGATTTGCTGTGTGAGATTTTACTACTCTCATGATATCAACAAAATACCTCAAGAACAGTTAGTACCCGCTCACAAAACGGTGAGTAGTGTTCCTTGGCACGGGTGCCAGGGATAGAACCCCACGGCTATAGTTCACAAAAGGTGAAATCCCCACTTTGTGAAGCATAGTCGTGGGGATTATTTTAGGGATGGTACTGTTCTTGGGGTATGGGTTGGACGGTGCACCGGTGTGAGGCATTAAGCTGGTGTGGAGATGTTAAATGGCCAACACACCATGGGCATTACATTTGGAGATGGGGTTCTGTTTATTTAAATGTATCAGAATTAAGTAGGGAATTTTTAAGGTGATTTTTTTTTTAATTTGGGTTCTAAGGGGGGAACATTACTTAATAAGTTAAATTACGGATTTTTACGTTGGGCACATATTTGGGATCTTAAGGTCATTTTCTTGGACACACGGATTGCCATGCAAGACGGGTGACTGATGACTTAGTCATTCACATCAGGCAGGGGGGTGGTATAATCCGATGTAATCCAGGCACGATTCATCTTTAGAAAAGTCAGCATCTCAACACTGTGGCAAGAGAGCCTCGTTCTTTGCGGTGTTACGATGTTACCCGTCACACTGAACACCCTCTCTGACGCAACACTACTGGCTGGGCAGGACAGCAGAGCCAAAGAAAACTCTGCCAGTTGAGGCCAAATGTCCAGTTTCTCTGCCCAGTACTGTACGGGGTCGGTGACACTTTGGGGCAGGGTACAATCCAGGTAGGCAGTGACCTGGTGGGTGAGCTCATGCTGGTCCACGCCATGAGTCCGGTGTTGTGTCCCCTCTTCAGCAGCTGGCTGCATGAAATCGCTCATCAGCGATTGGAGGCTGTAGCGACTTCTCACGCCTCCACTAGTGGTGGTGGTAGTGGAGCGCGCTGGTTCCCCCCGAGCGGATGTTGTCTAGGAACCTGGCTGTTTCTGGTTGGACTTTTTTTTTGAGTTTTTTTTTTTAACTTTTTTTGTTGCGGCTAAACGGGGTTGACCGCACCCAGCTGAGCAGCAACGTGTAGCGTGTATGGTCATGGAACAGGAATGCTACCTGTCCTGACTCTTTTATCTCACTATTTTTTTTTCTCACCCTATCTCTCCCTAGATGTCACAATTTTTTTATTTATATGACTTCCTCTCCCTATCTCTACCTATCTCTTGCTTTCTCAGCCTCTTTCCCTATCTATCACCTTAACTTCTATATCTAGCTTTCTCTTCCTCTCTCCTGCTTCTCTCACGAACCCTTCCTATTTCTTCTCTATCTCTCCCTGTATCTATCTACTTGTTTGATTTTCTATCTATCTATATCTTTTCTCTAACACTAATCTGCAGCTCCTATCCCTCTGAAGTCTTGAGACGCACTGACAAGCTGTCGGCGCGCTCAGGCACTTCAGGGGCAGTGGGGTGACGTCACACATTTTTTTTTCACACAAAACCAGGATACAAGGGATTATAGGAGTAATAATCCCTTGTATCCTGGTCTATTCTGTGAAAAAAGTAAAGTTTTGCGTTACCGTTTTTTTTTTCCAGATTCGTTACAAACTTTTCAAAAGTTTTTGCAAAGTTCGTAACGAATATGGTTCGTTACGGTTCGGTTCGCTCATCCCTAGTGCTCACACTTATACTACATATATACTTATCGTTGTATAGCATCATGCAACCCTTATGCCAGCCAGATGAACTGATCAGAATATTAAGGCTCATGGATGTCAAGAGTCTGCTAACGCCGGATGCATCTTAAGCCATCTAGCCCACTGAGCTTGAAATCGTTTGTGCGACCCAGATCTATATGCCAGGACTTTTTTTAAATCTATAATTGGAGTGTACAATGTTTACTGCTTCTGATATAGGAGGGCTATCTGGAGATTTCCAGTGGCGTGCTATGAACAATTTAGCTGAATGCAATAGATGGCATATTATAATTCTCGAAGGGCCTTCATATTTTTCCAATCCTATTAGTAACAAAGCGGTACTTGGAGTCAATTTGGAATTGGAATGATCCATCTGCTGAATAACTGCATCTATGGAGTTCCAATAAGCCTGCAACTTTGGACATCCCCAAAATATATGATATAAGGACCCCAAGCCATTACATTGTCTCCAGCACTGGTTTGAGGTTGTGAGGAATATACTGGCTAGCTTGACAGGCGTATAATACCACCTTAGTAAAAGTTTGCTATACTGTTCCCAGTGTGTGGCACATTTAGTGGACGAATATGCCCATTTAACTGCTTGTTTCCAGCTAGTGTCAGGAATTGGTATAGCCAAGTCCTTTTCCCATGCTGACATCACTGAGGATTTTAGAAAGCCACTGTTGTGTGTAAAAACATTATAGAGAAACTTTGTGAGCTTACGGTGTATAGTAGCATGGGATTGCAGAATATCAGCCATAACGTTAGGAATTTCCAACTGCCGTGGAAAATCAGAGTTCAGGAATGACACTATCCTGTTGTATGTATGCTGCTCTGATGCGGGTATCTATCAGTTAATGTACGAAAAGATGCTAACTCCCCCCCCCCCATTAAATCAGATAGAAAGGATAAATTGTTTTGGCTCCACTTATCTATGGATAGATCTGGCAAATATGCTTTCAAAGCAATCAGTTTAAAGTGCATTATAGTCTTAGGTTCTCTAGTATCTACTCCTGTGCAACCGACTCTCCAAGCCCCCAGTGTAGCCAAAACCGTGGGTGGAATTGTTTCGGAATGCATCAGTTGTGAACCATGTAGGCCCAACAGAGCTTCCAGATGATCAATTCCTGTCATCTTAGCTTCAATATCTGGCCATAATTTAGCCCCATCCTTGTACACCCAATGTTTGGTTTGATCCACCAAAAAAGCGTGGTAGTACCCCTCTAAATCTGGAAGTCCCATTCCTCCGTTCCGTTTAGATCTAATCATTAGTGAGTAAGATACTCTGGGCTTATTTCCTTGCCAGATAAAGGATGTCATCTGTTTTCTAAGAGATAGAAAAACCGAACGCGGAATAGGAATGGGCAGTGTCCTGAGTACATAAAGGATTCGAGGCAGAATAAGCATTTTGTATAGGACGATACGGCCCATTCAACTTAGCTCGTAGCGTGCTATCCTTTTCAGTTCTGTGTCTAAGGAGGCAAGGAGAGGAGGGAAATTAGCTTGGACTAGTTGGCATGTATTAGGGGTTAGGTGGATCCCCAAGTAAGGAATAGATTTCTCTGCCCATTTATAGGGGAACGCAGATGAAATATATTTCTTATCATGGGGTGACAGTTGTAATGCCATGATCTGCGATTTATGGACATTGACTTTATAATAGGAGACATTACTGAAAAGCCCTATTAATCTGTCCACATTCTGGAGAGACTGCAAAGGGTCGGAAAGAATCAAGATTACGTCATCTGCGAACAAATTAATCGTATGGTCCTGGGCGGAGATTTTTATACCTCTGATGTCTGCAGAGCTCCTCACCTTAGCCACAAATGGTTCCATTATCAATGTGAAAATTAATGGGGACAAGGGGCAGCCATGCCTATTTCCATTTGTAATTTGGAAGGCTTGGTACATGATCCCATTCACCAGTACCTGCGCAGAGGGGATGGAATACAGTGCCCTGATAGCGCCTATAGCCCCTTTTTGGAGTCCGAATCGCTCAAGAGCTGAGAAGGCATAAGACCAATTGATACGGTCAAACGCCTTCTCGGCATCCAGCAAAAGCAACAGTGAAGGAATGCGTTTCCTATGTGCCCAATGTATGATGTTAATAAGCCTCCTAGTGCCATCAGGGGCCTGCCTCACTTTAGTGAATCCCACTTGGTCACCTTGCACAAGTGAGGGAAGTATGGGCAGGAGGCGATTGGCTAAGACTTTCGCGTATATCTTTACGTCTGCGTTCAGCAGAGAAATTGGTCTAAAATTGGCCGGATCAGTGGGAGGCTTCCCAGGTTTCGGGAGGGTGACTATGGTGGCCTTAAGCATTTCTGCCGGTAATTTACCTGTCGTCATAGCCAAATTGAAGACTTTGCATAGGTATGGTGACAATTGGTCAGAGAAGGTTGAGTAATATTCTCCTGAAAACCCATCAGGACCCGGGGCCTTCCCTTTTTTGAGTCCCTTAATTGCCTGTTTAATTTCCGACTCTGTGATAGGGAGTTCCAGCAGGCGCGCCTGATCAGTAGTGAGCGATGGTAGTTCAACAGAGTGCAGGAAGTTATCAATCTCCTCTTGAGCAGGCTGGTATGTATTCCTATCTTCCTGGAGATTGTAAAGCATATGATAGTATTGGCGAAAAGACTCTGCTATGCGATGGGGATCAATGATCTTATTCTGAGTAGGGGCGTTTTGTATGTAAGCTACTCTAGACTTTACTTGTGCAGCCTTCACTCTGTTTGCCATGAGTTTGCTGGTTTTATTATAGGAGTTGTAATATGAAAGTTTCAGAGCTTTAGTACTTTTGTCAAACGAATATTCCAGCTCCTTCTGCAAGGCTAACCTAGCTGTGTGTAGCTGCTCCAAAACCTGGGGGGACCCGTCTGCTCTGTGTTGGGCTTCCAGGAAAGCAATCCTGTCAATAAGGGAAGTTGTTTTTTCCTTACGGGACCTATTGATACGGGACGTTTGCTGAATCAATATACCTCTAATAAATGCCTTATGAGTCATCCATAATAAGAACTGGTCAGAGGTAGAGGGAGCATTTGTGTCAAAAAATCCTTTGAGTTGCTGTTTCAGGGTGGAAGTAACTGAAGGGAGCGACATTATGTATGAGTTTAGTTTCCACACATATGTATTGGTGGGGTGAGTCGGAGTACGTATTACCAGTGAGATAGGTGCGTGGTCCGACCACGTGATGTTGTGTATATAGCTAGCCTCTACTTCTGCCAATGCCCACTTCGAGGTCAGAAACATATCGATTCTGGAATAAGTGCCATGTCTAGGTGAGTAATATGTAAAATCTTTCTCTGCTACATGCATACATCTCCAGATATCATACAGCTCTTCCGCGTTCAACCATGTCTGCAAGCCGAAAGAGATGCGTCTGCCTTTGGAGGTAGAGTCCAACATAGGATCAGATATCATGTTGTAATCTCCCCCCAGAATAGGGTGACCCACAATCAGAGGTTTTAAATGCTTCATGAGTTTTGTCATGAAAGCAATTTGGGACGTATTCGGGGCATATACATTGATGAGAGTAAATTTGACATTATTCACTGTACATTGCAGTGCCAGATATCTCCCATCCTTGTCCGCAACAGAATTGTGGCACTGAAATGTAACCGTGTCTCTCACAGCAATACTGACCCCAGCTTTCTTGACTGCTGCATTTGCGCAGAAAATATGTGGAGATGCCTTATTCTGAAACTTAGGTTCTCTACCTGCAGCGAAATGAGTTTCCTGTATGAATAGGATGTCCGTCTTTTGTACCTTAGCCTCCTTCCACAGCAAGGACCGTTTGTATGGGCTGTTGAGACCCTTGACATTGAGGGATAGACATCTAACAGACATGGTTGCATGCAGAGAGTACAATCAGTTGTGGGATACCTGCTTCAGGGAAATACACAAAAAACATAATGAAACACAGACCCCCAATAAGGGTCAGAACTGAGAGCAGAAGAGTGAACATCAGAACTAAGGTAAGCAAAGAAACTGAGCAGTTGGTGAGACTGCACAAACCCCGGGGAAGGTTTGTTAAGAACAATAGAAACACAGTGTCCTGTTATATGAGAACTCACGATGGCGCATGGCTTCAAGGATCAACAGCAGGTGAGGACCACTCCTTCACCATCTTCCTGGGTTGCTGCGCTCTTGATGGTCCAGTAGACGTGGATGATACATCTATTCCCCATTTCTGTAATAGTGCCTTGCCTTGTTCCGCATTGTAAACCGTATAGCGTGTTCCATCTAGCGAGAACAGCAGATTAGCAAGGTACCCCCACCGGTATGGAGTACCTTTGTTGCGTAGAGCTTGAGTGACAGGAAGAAATTGGCGTCTAGCTTGTAAAGTGGCCTGCGAGAGATCCGCAAATAATGTGATGTCCTGAAATGGTTCTGGAAGTTTCCCCAGTTTCCTGGTCGCCTGCATAAGTTGCTCTTTAACTTGATAAAAATGGATGTGAGCTATTGAATCTCTAGGGACATCTTCCGGTAGATTCTTCGGCTTCTGGAGCCCGTGAGCCCTATCAATAGCCAATTCAGAATCAGATATATGAGGTAAGACTTTCTTGATGAGCTTAATAAGATAGGGAGATAACTCTGCTTGTGAGACAGATTCAGGTATGCCTCGGAATTTCACATTGTTACGGCGATTTCTGTCTTCTATATCTGCCATCTTGGCTTTGACGGCCTCCATTTCCTCAGCCAAGTGATTGTGCACATCGACTAATTCATTATGTGCTGAGGAAAATTCACCCATTTTGTGCTCGACATGGTCAATCCTGTCGCCCAGCCCCTCCACAGTAGCCGAAATGGCAGAGATGGCTTGAGTGATATCCTTTTGTATAGAGCTTCTTAAAGCTAACATGGCGTCTTTCATGAAGGCCTCAGACGCGGCCCTGCCGCTAGATCGTATGGCGCCTAGTGCATCTGCACGGTTGGATTGTTGGTCCTCACCTGGTGGGCTACTGGAACCAACAAAGGTCAGAGACGTGTCCCATCTGGATCTCTGTTTAGCCGGGCTGGTGGTGACAGAGTTTCCAGCCTGTCCCACGTGTGCAGGAGCCGCCATGAGACTCTGGCCTCTCTTTGTTCCATGGTGCTCCTCTGGACTCGGCGAGGAGCTATGTGGTGAAGACATCTCCGCCTGTTCGATTGAGCTGGGAGAACTTGCCTGATGGTCTGTAGTGGCGACGCTCTCTCCATCTCCCTGCAGTGCCTCAACGTCTCTCCCCTGTCTTGGTAGGCCTTTCCCGCCGCCTCCACCATTAGCCAGATCTGACTGCGCGGGAAAGAATTCAGTAAGGAGTTTCGGGTTCTCCTTTTTGTTCCACTTGGACACCCTTGGTGTTGGTGGGTTGATAGGACCCGATTTTATCTTGCTGAGCGCCATGGTACCTTGCTTTTTTCGCAGCTGAACAGGATGTCTGTGCAGAGCGATGTGCTCAAGTGGCCATTACGCTTCGCGGCCAGACCACGCCCCCCTTGAATCTCCTTCTCATAGCAGTACAAATGCTGATACTGACACTTCTCAGCCAAGTCATCAACAGGAAGACTATCTTGAGTTTCTTCCATAACCCTGGCACCTATTGGAAGTAAGGGAGAACTGTGTCCTGCTGCTATTACTACTACCACTAGCCAGACCAGTGGGGCCTATTGTGCAGCTACTGCTGTTTGTACTACTATAGCCACCCACATTTGACTTTTGGATGATGAGTCTTTTGTTTTCCACTCTTTCAATAACCAGACACTTTATTATTAGGCCTATAAATTAAAAGCTACAGGTTTGATACACAGGTTATTAAATAGTTGTAAAGTTCCAAATGATTTTTTTTCTGTTTTCTTTCTTTATTTTTTTTTATAGACAGATGCACAGATTCTACAAACACACTGCATACTTGTTTTGAAAATTTACGTTAGTAATACAATGAGTTGAATGAAACTTTACTACAGTAAGGAGAAAACTCTGGCCTGGTTACTGACTCTTACACCATATGCTGGCCATTGCACTCTACCCACCCTCCCTTGCACCCATCCAAACACTTAACATCATTGGAAACCCAGGACCAAAGTGTGCCACGGAGAAAGAAGAGGTGCATTCTTCTTTCACTGCATGGCCCGAGGGAGCAACAGTGTAAGCAAAGCCACTGTGATTAAATGTTACAGCCAGATCTACTACCACTCTTATCAACCACTCTGACTCCTCTTAGGTTCACTGCATGATGTGTCAACTATATTAATTCAGTTATTGCAGTACAATGTATACACTAAAATTGCACAGTATATTGATGTAATACATGATTTTAACTAAAACTTGTATATTAATGCAGATATTGCAGTGCAATATGTTCCCCTAAACTGCACAGTATCTTGATGCAGTACAATACTGATATATAAATGCAGATATTGCAGTACAATGCATTTACCAAAAATGCAGAGTTTATATTGATGTAATACAATATGTGGAATAAAACTACTATATTAATGCAGTTCTTGCAGTACAATGCATTTACCCAAACTGTACGGTATATTGAGGCAATACAATGTATTAACTAAAAGTGATATATAAATGCAGGTATTGCAGTACAATGCATTTCGCTAAAACTGCACAGTATATTGATGCAATATAGTGCATTGAATGAAACAGCTATATTGATGCACTGAAATGTGCTAAAATACTCAATGACAAACGGTAGCTAAATTGAAACACTTTTTTTTGTAACACCGGTATTGATGCACTGACATGCACTGAGGTGCTTAATTGTAAACAATAGCTAAACTGAAACTAATTTTTAGAGAAAAAAAGGGCAGCATTTGCAGCATTTTTTTTTTAAAGAAAATGAGGCTGGCTGTTCATGTACAGAAAAAAAAGAGTTTGGTGCAGGATTTTGGTGATTGCAGTATTTGCAGCTCATTCAGTATATGTAAAGCTCCATAGAATGAGCGGTGAGGATACACAGACATGGTGAGTATACACAGTATGGAAGACAGCCTGGGCCGAGTAATTCCAGAGACGAAGGTAAGCTGACAGAGGAGCATGGAGCTTGCCTCCAGAGTGGCACGGGGGTGGCCAGTGGTGTAAGTGGTTCTGTAACCTACAAGGTGTATTGAGGTATGAAGGTGAGGTTGAAGTTGAGGTATGAAGTTGAGGAGTAAATGGGTATAGAGGGTAGGGAGGCCCAAGCTGAACTCTTGCACCAGGGCCCATGAGGGATCATGCACCAAAACCAAGAATAAGACTGATCTATTAGGGGCCAGCCATTCCATTCCAAAAATACAAAATGCAAACGGCACCTATGCCTGTTGTGCTGATCCGCAATCTACGAACTGCAAAACATTCAACGGTCGTGTGCATAAGCCATTAAGCTATGCCACTGGTCAGTGTGAAACATACACAGAACACCATATTCGTTCTCTGATAAAACCCTGACTTTTCTATCTGTTGATTGAATCTAACTAACTAAATGTAACGGGGAGCCGGCGGCGCGCTTCCCCTCTGCCGTGCCGCCGGTCTCCCAGGAGTGCGCCGGAGCAAGGACGCAGGTTGCGTCCTCGTCTCCATGACAACACTCACAGGAGAGGGTCCGGCACACGCACTGATACAGCGCGTCCGGCGTCCTCCCCGCCCCCCTAGTAAACGAGCAGGCGGGGACATCTGAGCGCTGGTCTGGGCAACCAGCGCTCAGAACATTTATTATATACCTGGTTTTGGGTCATGTGGCCACACCACATGACCAAATTTGGTGCATATTTGAGCGCTGGTCACGTTTGGCCAACGCTCGGTATGCAAATGAGGTCATGTGACGCTGGCCCCGTCACATGACCCAGTGGAGGGCTATTTAAAGCCACTAGTTGTCCTCCCTAATCGCCTGTGATTAGCGTTACTACTTTGATCAGTGCTTGTGCGACCTTGTGTTTGATTGCTGTTTGATCCTGACCCTGACCTTGGACTTGGACTTCGACCTCTCTTTGCTTCACCCCCGGTATTGACGTTATCTCCTGTGTATGACCCGGCTTGCTGACTATTCTGATATTGTGTTTGTTTCGTCTGTGTTTGTCTCTCCAATTGTTCCCTGTTCCTCCCTGTGCACTTATACAGAGCAGGGACCGTCACCGTGGTTGTCCGCGGCCGCCTAGGGCCGACTGAGGCAAGCAGGCAGGGAGAGAACGGGGGGGGTATTCAGTACAGGGCGCACCTTCCCTTGTCTCCCCCGTGACAGAATCACAGGCCATACTAAATGGAGCCGTTGCGAGTTCTCACGGATCATATAGGTGACATGGCTCAGATGATCCAGGATCTGGCCGAGAGAATCCAACACCAGGAGCAGCTGCAAACTGCACCCGCAGCCGCTCCCTCCATTATTGAACCCCATATAAGGTTGCCCGAACGGTTTGTGGGTAACCGAAAAACTTTCCGTTCTTTCCAGGAAAGTTGTAAATTATATTTTCGTTTACGCCCACACTCCTCGGGTTCTGAGCAGCAGCGGGTAGGAATTATTATTTCCTTGCTGCAAGGGGATCCGCAGGAGTGGGCTTTCTCATTGCCATCTGACTCCCCATGTCTGTTGTCTGTGGAGGCCTTTTTCCAGGCCTTAGGTCTTTTGTATGAAGAACCAGACTGGGCCACTGTAGCAGAAACTCAGCTCAGGAACATTCAGCAGGGAAACCGCCCAGTAGAGGATTACTGTGCAGAGTTCAGGAAGTGGTGTGTCTCCTCTGGGTGGAATGACCCAGCTTTGAGAAGCCAGTTTAGGGTGGGGCTGTCAGACCAACTCAAGGATCTTCTGGTTAGTTATCCTACTCCTGACTCCCTAGAGACGAGCATGACTTTAGCTATTAAGCTGGATCGACGGGTGAGAGAAAGACAGAGGGAACGATCAAGTACTCCTCAAGCTGTCGTCCTGCCTGAGTTTCCTCCTCTGAGTCCACCTCCTGCCAAGGTCCCGGAGTCCATGCAGTTAGGAGGTATCCTGAAAAACCAAAGACGTTTAAAGGGAGCCTGCTTCTACTGCGGTGAGGTGAACCACTGGCTCCAGCAGTGTCCAAAACTTCCGCCCTCTAGGAGATCTCCGGTGGGAAGTAAGGTAACCCCAGCAGTGGTAAGGAGAAAGATTTTAGTACCCATCTCCATTGCATATGATCAATTCAGGGGTTCTGGAAAGGCTTTTGTTGACTCTGGTTCTGCTGCTAATTTTATTAATTTTGATTTTGTACAGTCTGTGGGTTTACCGATGGTCCCTTTAAGGGAGGGTATTCAAATTATCGCCCTCGACTCCACCCCCCTAAATAATGGGAGGATCGAGTTCTGTACTCCTAGTGTGACCCTGACGGTTGGGATTTCGCATTCCGAAAAATGTGTTTTTTGGGTCTTAAAGAATTTACCTGCTGACCTAGTTCTTGGTTTACCTTGGTTGCAGGACCACAATCCTGTAATCAATTGGTCAACAGGTGAATTAGAAAAATGGGGGCTGAATTGTGACAAGTGTTGCAAATCTGTATTGCAGTTGGGAGGTACTACTGAGTCTCTTTTCTTACCTGAGTACATCAACGATTTTTCGGACGTTTTCTCCATGTCCGAGACTGAGTTCCTCCCTCCTCACCGGCAATATGATTGTGCCATCGATATTATTGAGGGGTCCAAATATCCCAAGGGCCGTATCTATAATCTCTCTACTCCAGAGCGTCAGTCTATGAGGGATTATCTCAAGGAGAGTCTGGCCAAGGGTCACATCCGGCCTTCTGTTTCTCCCATGGGGGCAGGATTTTTCTTTGTCGGAAAAAAGGATGGAGGGTTGAGGCCCTGTATTGATTACAGGGAACTCAATAAAATTACTGTTAAAAACAGGTACCCGCTGCCCCTTATTCCTGATTTGTTGAATCAGGTTCAGGGTGCTTGTTGGTTTACTAAGCTAGATCTGAAGGGGGCGTACAACCTGATCAGAATCCGTGAGGGTGATGAATGGAAAACTGCCTTTAATACCCCGGAGGGTCATTATGAGTACCTAGTAATGCCCTTCGGGTTAAGTAATGCTCCTGCGGTGTTCCAAAATTTTGTCAATGACATTTTTAGACCATTTATTCGAAAATTTGTAATTGTCTATATTGATGACATCTTGATTTTTTCTACAGACTGGGAGAGTCACGTATCCCACACCAGGCAAGTGCTGGAGGTGTTGCGTGAGAACAAGTTGTTTGTCAAGGGGGAGAAGTGTATCTTTGGTGTTCAGGAAGTGACCTTTTTGGGATACATTCTCACCCCTTTTTCCTTCAAAATGGACCCGGGTAAGGTACAGGCCATTGTAGATTGGGTGCGACCTTCCTCTCTGAAGGCGCTCCAGCGATTTCTGGGTTTTACTAATTTCTATCGGAAATTTATCAAAAACTTTTCTGTTATAGCCAAACCCATTACGGATTTGACCCGCAAGGGAGCTGATTTAGTCAACTGGTCCCCTGCAGCTATTGAAGCTTTTGAAAAGCTAAAGCAGTTTTTTGTTGATGCTCCTGTGCTGATCCAGCCTGATCAAAATAAGCCGTTTGTAGTTGAGGTGGATGCATCTGAAGATGGTGTGGGGGCAGTACTGTCCCAGGGGTCTTCCACCTTAACTAATCTCAAGCCATGCGCCTTCTTCTCCCGCAAGTTCTCTCCTGCCGAGAGAAACTATGACATTGGTAATAGGGAGTTACTAGCAATCAAGTGGGCATTTGAGGAATGGCGTCATTTTTTAGAAGGGGCATTACACCGCATTACGGTCCTCATGGATCATAAGAATTTGATGTTTCTGGAATCTGCTAAGCGATTGAATCCCAGACAGGCGAGGTGGGCTTTGTTCTTTACTCGTTTTGACTTTTGTGTTACCTTCAGGCCCGGAAGCAAGAACATTAAGGCCGATGCCTTATCCCGAAGTTTCCAGGCGTATCAGCCTCCTGACGTCCCTCCTGAGCCCATCCTGCCAGCTGACATCATCGTAGCCGCTACCTCATCTGATCTCGCTTCTGAAATCTCGGCAGGACAACATCTTGCTCCCACTGGTACTCCCAATGACAAGTTATTTGTGCCAGCTCATTTGCGGTTGCGACTGCTGGGTGAGTGCCATAGCTCTGTTTTATGTGGACATCCTGGTATCAATGCCACCAAGGAGTTGGTCTCTAGGCAGTATTGGTGGTCGTCAATCTCCAGAGATGTTCAGGCTTTTGTAACTGCGTGCAATACTTGTGCCAGGTCCAAGAATCCCAAGACTCGGCCTATGGGTGAGTTGCGTCCATTACCCATACCTGGTAGACCTTGGTCACATCTGTCCATGGACTTCATCACGGATTTGCCATGCTCTGAGGGTAAAACCGTGATATTTGTGGTGGTTGACAGATTCAGCAAGATGTGTCACTTTATTCCTTTGTGTAAATTACCCTCTGCAAAGGTTTTGGCTTCCGTATTTATGGACCACATAGTTAAACTACACGGTGTTCCTGAGAATATTGTTTCTGACAGGGGGGTGCAGTTTGTGTCTAAATTCTGGAGGGCCTTCTGTAAGAAGATTGATATTTCCTTATCCTTTTCGTCAGCCTTTCATCCAGAGACCAATGGTCAGACTGAACGTCTTAATCAGTCCGTTGAGCAATATCTCAGATGTTATGTTGCTGATAACCAGCATGTGTGGGCCAGATTCCTGTCTCTGGCCGAGTTCGCGATTAATAACCGTGTGAATTCGTCTTCTGGGGTATCGCCGTTTTTCTGCAACATGGGGTTTCATCCGCGCTTTGGCTCCTTTTCTCCAGCTGTTTCGGCGGTCCCAGAGGCCAATGCTCTCTCTCAGGAACTGTGCACAGTTTGCGCACAGGTTCAGTCGAACCTGGAAAGAGCCCAAAGGATTCAAAAAACTAAGGCCGATAAGAAACGTTCTAAGGGTGTGAATTTCAAGGTGGGGGACATGGTATGGTTGTCAACTAAAAATCTACGTATGAAAGTACCATCCTATAAGTTTGCGCCTCGCTTCATTGGTCCATACAGGATCACCAAGGTGATCAATCCGGTGTCGTTTGAATTGTGTTTACCTGACTCCCTTCGTGTTCACAATGTTTTTCATATGTCTTTGCTTAAGCGTTATGTTGCTCCCGCTGGTCCAGAGGAACTGCCCCCGCCTCCGGTCGAGGTGGAGGGACAAGTGGAGCACGAGATTCATAGAATCATTGACGTTAGGAAAGTCCGGAATTCCTTCCAGTACCTTGTACACTGGAGGGGATTTGGGCCTGAGGACAGATCTTGGGTACCGCTGAGCAGGATGCATGCAGACGCACTTGTTAGGAGTTTTCATCGACAGCATCCTGAAAAGCCGGTTCCTCCAGCTAAGGGTCCGGTGGCCCCTCGTGAAGGGGGGGGTACTGTAACGGGGAGCCGGCGGCGCGCTTCCCCTCTGCCGTGCCGCCGGTCTCCCAGGAGTGCGCCGGAGCGAGGACGCAGGTTGCGTCCTCGTCTCCATGACGACACTCACAGGAGAGGGTCCGGCACACGCACTGATACAGCGCGTCCGGCGTCCTCCCCGCCCCCCTAGTAAACAAGCAGGCGGGGACATCTGAGCGCTGGTCTGGGCAACCAGCGCTCAGAACATTTATTATATACCTGGTTTTGGGTCATGTGGCGCTGGCCACGCCACATGACCAAATTTGGTGCATATTTGAGCGCTGGTCACGTTTGGCCAACGCTCGGTATGCAAATGAGGTCATGTGACGCTGGCCCCGTCACATGACCCAGTGGAGGGCTATTTAAAGCCACTAGTTGTCCTCCCTAATCGCCTGTGATTAGCGTTACTACTTTGATCAGTGCTTGTGCGACCTTGTGTTTGATTGCTGTTTGATCCTGACCCTGACCTTGGACTTGGACTTCGACCTCTCTTTGCTTCACCCCCGGTATTGACGTTATCTCCTGTGTATGACCCGGCTTGCTGACTATTCTGATATTGTGTTTGTTTCGTCTGTGTTTGTCTCTCCAATTGTTCCCTGTTCCTCCCTGTGCACTTATACAGAGCAGGGACCGTCACCGTGGTTGTCCGCGGCCGCCTAGGGCCGACTGAGGCAAGCAGGCAGGGAGAGAACGGGGGGGGGGGTATTCAGTACAGGGCGCACCTTCCCTTGTCTCCCCCGTGACACTAAATTTGCCACTATACTGACCTTACAACCTGCTAAGGTTGCTGGCGTGTGTCTGTAATTGATTTCTGCCAGACGCATCCAAAACACATGCTCTCAGATCGCAAGCTGCACTCAGAATGGCACATAGTATAGAGCTGATGTACCTTCCAAAATCCTGCCTCCTAATTAGCCTACAAGCTGTCGGCCAGCCTCTGAGACAATCAGGGCAAGCCCTCTCTCTCCCAGGGTCATGTGATCCTCCATCCTCATCTTCCCTGCTGTTTTTCCTGCCAACTTTCACAGTAAAATGGCGCTGGTGCCTTTTATGCTTGATCCATCCATAGCAAATTACAAAAAATTCGGATTCATTTGGCAATAGAATTTTTGCAAAATTTGTAACAAATACTATGTGCTCAGAATCGATTTGCTCATCTATAATGCAGGTTTTAAATCAGTAGCTTGTCAATTCATGCTGCAAATTTCCACCGTGGATTTCACCTTTTGCAATGCATTGGGTGAAATCTGCGGCAAATATGTAGCAAAGTCCATGACAAATTTGCACAGAGCTCATGTGGATTTTGCAGTGGACTCACACTAAAATTTGCAGCGGACCAACAGATTTACAATCATTTACATCAGAAACTGGTTCAAATCTATGCTACTGTAGTTCATAGCTGGTGTACATTTGAATTACTGGCGCATGGACCACCTGAAAATGTGGCAATTTATTAAGCGGTCTGTGCATCTTAATAAATTTAATACATTCTGTACCAACTGACTTTATCCTTGTAACGCCAGCCTTAGTATATCTGTGGCATTGGGTCTAATAAAACCTGCTAATTTGGGGTCTTTTTTCATCGATCTTTTGATTTTTGAAACATAGCATAACTTCAGATATTCTCTACCCCAAATAGTCTCCTATTTGCTGTTTTACATTAAAAGGACATTTGGGTTTTTAAACATTTTAGAGTCTGCAAGCAGGGAAAGGGGAAATTACATATATTCATATTTTTACTCAGGCTACTTTCACACTTGCGTTTGCAGGATCCGTTTGTGAGATCCGTCCAGGCTCTCACAAACGGATCCGTCATGATAATACAGCCATCTGCATCAATTCTGAACGGATCCATTTGCATTATCTTTTACATAGCCAAGACGGATCCGTCATGAACTCCATTGAAAGTCAATGGAGGACGGATCCGTTTTCTGTTGTGTCAGACCCATAAATACATTATGGATCAAAACGGATCCGTTTGGCTCCGCTCCGACAAGCGGACACCAAAACGCTGCAGGCAGCGGTTTTCTGTCCACCTCCCAAACGGAATAGAGACTGAACGGAGGTGAACTGATGCATTCTGAACGGATCCTTATCCATTCAGAATGCATTAGGACAAAACGGATCCGTTTAGGACCGTTTGTGAGAGCCTAGGGCGGATCTCACAAACGGATCCTGCTAACGCAAGTGGGAAAATAGCCTAATGCATCTAAAGAAACATGGTCTGGACATGGCTCATTGACAATCATGGCACTATTTCTTGAAAAAATAGCTATGTTTTTCTAATTTCATAGAACCCCTATAATATCATTTGTAACTGGAAATCATAGCTGGTGTGAAGCTTGATTAGACAGCTCATATAAAGGCATCAAACAACTTGGATGACAAGACGCTTGAAATGTTAGGTTGTAGACATGCTGGATAATGTCATGAGATTAAAAACTGGAAGAACAGGTGTGATTTCTCTGTTATCTTGACACATGCAATTAATCTTATGGCACAAACATCTGGTCTTCAATATAAATATCTGAATTGCTCATCTTAAGTAAACCTTTATAGACCTCTATGCTACATAAATGTATGGGCCAATTAATCCCATCATAGTCCATAATGGACACTAGATCTGAGATTGTTAATTCGCATTATTTATATGTCATATCGTTCTGACGTGTGATCATGCAATACCCTTATTCTGCAGATTCTCTGTAGACTTCTCAGCGTCATCAATTATTCTAACATGGCAATGAATAACTAAAGAACCAAACACATGGATAGCAATATCCACTGGCACCTGGCTGTTTGCCCACTTCTGTTAATGGTCCTGATATCATATAAGGATGCCTCTAATGGATTTATTCAAGTAAAAAATTCCATAAATATATTACAACGTACAAAATAACTCTAATTTGTTAAACAGAGTATGCCAGGTTTTGGTGTGTGACACTATAGGCTGGGTTTACCTTCATGCCAGGAGACATTGTTGTAGATTCCTGCAGAAAAAAAGGACACATTAAAACTTGACAGACCCCATTATAGTCAAAAGCATTCATTGGGTGCCATTGGTGGAGGTCTGACCTTTGGGGCCCCACCAGTCAAGGCTCCTTCAAGTTGTTTTTCCTGCACAGTCAGTGCTTATTCCCACATAATTTAGAGAGAACTCAAAGAAAGTTCCATGCAGGTAAATGGGGCTGAGTTGTGACTTCTTTCACAGCAAGTGGCAAGAATTTCCACTACATAAGGAAACACTTTGAAGGATTTCAAGGTTTCTTCATTCTAAGAATTGTTGGTGGTTCCTGGCAGTCAGATCCTCAATATTCAACATAGTCAACTTTCATAGTAAGGATCGGTGGGAGTCTCCTACAGTCATAGCAGTAATCAGGTACCTACAGTAAAATGAAAGCTTTACATTACAAACTTGGTCCCCCCCCCCCGTCCTCTTCTCATTGTGACTCTACTTCTTCTTTCATATACAACTAAATGTACAGAGAGAAAGAGAGCTAACAGAGCTAACACTGGGCAATAATTAAAGGAGTTGTCTCACTTCAGCAAATGGCATTTATCAAGTAGAGAACATTAATACAAGGCACTTACTAATGTATTGTGATCGTCTATATTGCTTACATTACTGGCTGGATTCATTTTTTCATCACATTACACTGTTCATATCCAGTGGTTTATACTGTAAAAAAAGGCACTAGCCTCTCTGGTGAGCGGAACTGTGGGAGTGTGCATAGTTCAGTGCTTTTTCCAACACTGTCACCACTTCTGGATTGAAGGGTGGTCGTAACCCCTGGATACAAGCAGTTTGTAATGTGATGGGAAAATAAATCCAGCCAGCAAAGGAAGCAATATGGACAATCATAATACATTAGTAAGTGTCTTGTATTCACTTCCTCTATATAATAAATGCCATTTGCTGAAGAGTGAGACAACTCCTTTAACATACCCCACATGATTATTCTCTCTCTCTCTCTCTCTCTCTCTCTCTCTCTATATATATATATATATATATATATATATATATATATATATATATATAAATATACTTCTATGATAATGCCATTGAGGTAAAGGCCATGGCAGGGCTGTAACTAAATATCTTCTGCAGTGACTGCAGAAATCAGCAGAGACCATACTCTGGAATAAAAGCTCCTGAAAACCTCCTGACGTACACGCTAAGTCGTATCCATAGGTTAACATTAGCCTGACAAAGACCAAAATAGAGTCCTTTTGGCATCCGTCGGCCTAGTTTACAGTATACTGCTAAACCAAGGAGTGAATAGAGTAGTATGGGTCCTTTGGGGTTTCTGTCATTTTGACAGCACGAATAGTGCTGCATGTTGACAGGACGGTTGAATGTAGATGTGAACATGGCCTTTTTGTTTTAAGCCTAATCACTGGAAATTTTCTTTAAGTGGAGTCTGTCAGCTGCTTTCTCCCTATTATACTAATTGCAGTGTCTGGTATTTAACTGAAACAATTTCACAAATGTTCTTTTGTGTCCCTGGACACAGGTCCTGTCGCTCATAAAATGAATTTTGATAAAATATGTAAATGAGTTTTCAAGTGCCCAGTGGTCAAACCTAAGCCAACAAGTGCTCAGGCCTTCCTCACTACACCATGCCTTGGCCTACACGCATGCGTTACTTATCTAAGCATCTACTACCAAGAAAAAAACTATAGACAGGGGAAAGTAATACTAAAAGATATGTTTATTGACACTTCAATTTAAAATACATGATTAAAAACAATTATCTAGTAACTAGGTGGTAATGTAGTCACACACAAGCAGCTGGTAATACAGGGCAGAATGGAGGGTCACAGTATATCCCAAGTGAATGATTCACCGTGACACAAACAGTATTAGAGCTTATACAGAAAAATTAAATAATGGTAATGTATATAAATAAAGCGGATAGTCCGCAAGGCATGAGAAACCAATACTGACAAACAAATTAAAAGTCACAGAATATAATGTGAAATACACAATACTTGACCTTCCAGACTTCCCAAAACCCCGACGCACGTTTCACACTAATGCTTTATCAGGAGGTGTGTGGCTAACTGCAAAAGATCCCTATTTATACCCATTTCAAGGTGTCAAAGTAAATTCCCCTGTCTCTTCACCTGCATATCGGTATCGCATAAGGACGCCACATGAACCGGATATGACATACCGGAAAGACGTCAGCAATATCACAGACACTGATGCCAGATTACCAAAATATATAAAAAGTATATAGAAGCATCATACCTTGTGTATAGATCAGTATTAAAATCAAAAGATTGGCCCAAGTATATAGAAAAGCATGTATTTTATAACACAGATTCACGAACATGCCTAAAACCAGACATCTGACCACCCTAGGAGAAGGCTGATGTTAGGGTGGCCAGATGTCCGGCTTTAGGCTGGACAGTCCAGTTTTCTGGCTCCCTGTTCTCCGTCCGGCGCAATGCCTGCACGGGTGCAGGGATGTCCAGCCTTTCAGTAGCTCACACTCAGACAGCTTCTCCTCCGTGTCTTCATGGAGCCAGGGGGTGTGGCCTCATGTTTAGTGGTGTGGCTTCATGGGGACTGGGGGTGCTGCTTCACGTTTGGGGGGAATGGCCGGTGAGGTCCGGCTTTTTGGGGTGAAGACAGTGGCCACCCTAACTGCTGTGGAGGTCACAGTTAAAGGGGCGGGCGCTGTGGATGTTTCTGTTAAAGGGGCGGGCACTGTAGAGGTCACTCTCGATATCTTTTAACGACACACACACAAACATTAAATGAAATAGATTAAATATACCCGGGCGAAGACGGTCCTTCAGCTAGTATTGTATAAATATGACATACTACGAAATACATGCAATATATTGAAAGTAAAAGCCCCATAAGTGTAAAAGGATGAATGTATAATAATTATACGAGCTAAAACGCGTTCCACCATGGAGCGCACACGTGACCGAAAATCAGGAATCAGACCCGTGAAATAGAAAGAAGGGGACGTCATAAGTATTGCATAGAAAGATATTCATAATTCATTAAACATTATCTAAAAAACACATAATAAAGTGATATGTGCAAAAAAGTATCACAATTTGTATCACAATTTCATATCAATCATATACCTTTTTCATTCATTTAATTATGTATGATTGATATGAAATTGTGATACAAATTGTGATACTTTTTTGCACATATCACTTTATTAGGTGTTTTTTTAGATAATGTTTAATAAATTATTATTAGCTTTCTATGCAATATTTATGACGTCCCCTACTTTCTATTTCATGGGTCTGCTTCCCGATTTTCGGTCACGTGTGCGCTCCATGGTAGAACGCGTTTTAGCTCGTATAATTATTATACATTCATCCTTTTACACTTATGGGGCTTTTACTTTCAATATATTGCATATATTTCGTGGTATGTCATATTTATACAATACTAGCAGAAAGACCCAGCTTCGCCTGGGTATATTTCATCTATTTATTTAATGTTTCTGTGTGTCGTTGCAGAGAGAAAGTCAATGCAGCTGACAGGAGGTGATTTTTACCTTCATTTTTTCAATCCCCTAGTGGGAGGGGGTGTGGTTTAATGGGACACGGGGGGGGGTTAAGTCCTTCATTTCAGGGTGGCCTGAATTATAGGTTAATGCCATGGTAATCTGAAGAAACACAATGGGTAGCAGTGGAAGAAAACATTGCTTTGCGCGGGTATATTTAATCTATTTCATTTAATGTTTCTGTGTGTCGTTGCAGAGAGAAAGTCATCCTCCCTCCCATCCCTGCAGCTGACAGATGTTGATTTTTACCTTCAATTGTTCAATCTCCATTGGCTGCGGAGTGGGAGGGGTCGTGGCCTGACTGAGTCGGGGGCGTGACATTGAAAGACCTAGGGTAGGGTTTTAAGTCCTTCTTTTGATGGTGGCCAGAATTACAGGTCGATGCCATGGTAATTTATGAGGACACGCCATGGGTAACAGTGGAAGAAAACATTGCTTTGCACGGGTATATTTAATCTATTTCATTTAATGTTTCTGTATGTTGTTGCAGAAAGAAATCCAACCTCCCTCCCGCCCCTACAGCTGACAGAAGTTGATTTTTACCTTCATTTTTTCAATCCCCGTTGGCTGCGGAGTGGGAGGGGGCGTGGCCTGACAGAGTCGGAGCGTGGTTTCGCGAGATCTGGGGCGGGGGTCAGAGTGGCATGAATTACAGGTCGATGACATGGTAATTTATGGGGACCCGCAATGGGTAGCAGTGGAAAAAAACATCTTTTATTAGTACTGAATGGTCGTAGTCTAAAATTAGTCAATTTCATCTACGATTTTGTGTGTCATTGCAGAGAGAAATTCACCCTCCCACCCCTGCAGCTGATTTTTTTCAATCCCCGTTGCCTGCGGAGTGGGAGGGGGCATGGCCTGGCAGAGTTGGGGGTGTGGATTATCAAGATGCTTCGAACGGTTGTAGTCTGAAATTAGTCTATTTCATCTAAAATTTTGTGTGTCATTGCAGAGAGAAATTCACCCTCCCACCCCTGCAGCTGACAGAAGTTTATTTTTCCCTTCATTTTTTCAATCCCTGTTGGCTGCGGAGTAGGAGGGGGCGTGACCTGACACAGTTGGGGGCGTGGCTTAACAAAGCGCTTCGCATAGGTGATTTAATCTATTTCATTTAATGTTTCTGTGTGTCGTTGCAGAATGGCTGCAGAGTGAGAGGGGGCGTGGTCTGACAGAGTTGGGGGGCATGACTTAGCAAGACGATTCGAACAGTTGTAGTCTATAATTAGTCTATTTTATCTAAAATTTTTGTGTGTCGTTGCAGAGAGAAATTCACCCTCCCACCCCTGCAGCAAACAGAAGTTTATTTTTACCTTTATTTTTTCAATCCCCATTGGCTGTGGAGTGGGAGGGGGCGTAACCTGACAGAGTCGGGGGCGTGGATTAGCAAGACGCTTCACATGGGTGTATTTAATCTATTTCATTTAATGTTTCTGTGTGTCGTTGCAGAAAGAAAGTCAACCTCCTACCCATCCCTGCAGCTGACAGAAGTTGATTTTTACCTTTATTTTTTCAATCCCTGTTGGCTGCGGAGTGGGAGGGGGCGTGGCCTTACAGAGTCGGGGCGTGGCTTAGCAAAGCGCTTCGCATAGGTGCATTTAATCTATTTGATTTAATGTTTCTGTGTGTCGTTGCAGAATTGGTGCGGAGTGAGAGGGGGCGTGGCCTGACAGATGGGGCGTGGCTTAGCAAAAGGCTTCGAACGGTTGTAGTCTATAATTAGTCTATTTCATCTAAAATTTTTGTGTGTCGTTGCAGAGAGAAATTCACCCTCCCACCCCTGCAGCAAACAGAAGTTTATTTTTACCTTCATTTTTTCAATTCCCGTTGGCTGCAGAGTGGGAGGGGGCGTGACCTGACAGAGTCGGGGCGTGGATTAGCAAGACGCTTTGCATGGGTGGATTTAAACTATTTTATTTAATGTTTGTGTGTGTTGTTGCAGAAAGAAAGTCAACCTCCCACCCATCCCTGCAGCTGACAGAAGTTGATTTTTACCTTTATTTTTTCAATCTCTGTTGGCTGCGGAGTGAAAGGGGGTGTGGCCTGACAGAGTTGGGGGTGTGGCTTAGTGAGACCTGGGGCGGGGGTTTTAAGTACTTCTTTTAGGGTGGCCTGAATTAAAGGTCAATACCATGCTTATTTATGAGCCCACGCAATAGGCAGCAGGGGAGGAAAACATCTTTTATTACTACTGAACTGTAGTAATAGAAAAAAACATAAGTTATATTTATGGTAACCGGAATACCTTTAACAGTGTCAGTGAATAGAAATGGATGAGATCCTCAGCTGCTGATAATTACCTGGTTGTTATGGAAACCTGCCCTCCCTGTGTGGCTTTGCAGAGAATGGCAGTTGGAGTTTAAAACCAAAGCTCCCAGTTGTAATGTTGGCTAATGGAGATCATATTTTGGGAATATCTCGGGGACGGTACGTCCTAGAGAGATGAGACCTGGTCTAAAACCTTCCCGGACACCTGATGTACCTGTGTGCCAAATTTGGTGAAAATCGGTCCAGTAGTTTGGTCGCGCATAGAGAACAGACAGACAGACAGAAATTCATTTTTATATTATTAAGAGATTTCAGTTTTACATTCTTGGTGAGCTCCAATGTGCATTCCACTGTGGAACGCACATGAGGTTGCGGGATGTCACTTCCGGTCACGTGGTTGGCGTGTCTGTGAATCTGTGTTATAAAATACATGCTTTTCTATATACTTGGGCCAATCTTTTGCTTTTAATACTGATCTATACACAAGGTATGATGCTTCTATATACTTTTTATATATTTTGGTAATCTGGGATCAGTGTCTGTGATATTGCTGACGTCTTTCCGGTATGTCATATCCGGTTCATGTGGCGTCCTCCTGCGATACCGATATGCAGGTGAGGAGTAGGAGACAGGGGAATTTACTTTGACACCTTGAAATGGGTATAAATAGGGATCTTTTGCAGTTAGCCACACACCTCCTGATGAATCATTAGTGCAAAACGCGCGTCGGGGTTTTGGGAAGTCTGGAAGGTCAAGTATTGTGTATTTCACATTATATTCTGTGACTTTGAATGTGTTTGTCAGTATTGGTTTCTCCAATACTATCCGCTTTATTTATATACATTACCATTATTTAATTTTTCTGTATAAGCTCTAATACTGTTTGTGTCACGGTGAATCATTCACTTGGGATATACTGTGACCCTCCATTCTGCCCTGTATTACCAGATGCTTTTGTGTGACTACATTACCACCTAGTTACTAGATAATTGTTTTTAATCATGTATTTTAAATTGAAGGGTCAATAAATATACCTTTTAGTATTTCCCCGGTCTATAGTTTTTTCTTGGTAGTATATGAGGGCTTTAAATTCGGGGTCCTTACTATATAGAATGCCCAAATTATCTTATATGTTATTATCTAAGCTTTTGCATCATCGCAGGTGCTCCACATCCATCTCTGAGGAGTTTATACGGGGTAGGGTGAAGCGAGGACTGATTGGGCACTTTCCAGGTTTGACATCATTCACTGAGCACTTGCAAACCCATTTGTTTATTGCATCAAGGTTTATTTTCCCATCGACTGGACCTCTGTCCAGGAACACAGAATCAGATACCTATACTTTGGAAACTGTTTAAATCCAATAACCTGGTGTACCTTTGATTCCTCCAATAACTTACCAGTCAAGTGTGAATACTACTTCCCATTCTCTTTGCTCATGGCAAATCAGAAAAGTCAAGACGTCCATAGTTTCAGTTGAACTGTCTGATAGTTTGGTTGGGATACAGTGCAATGGGAAGTCAAGAGTCGACTGGCAAAAATTCTACTTACAGCAAATTGGACGTCTGATTAAGGACAAGCCTGGGGGTCTAGTAAAATATTTGGAAATTCAGTTTTATTACTGAAATATAGCACTAAAGAAAACCAATGCCTCCAAGTTACAAAAGAAAAAAAAATACAAAAAAACTTGGTTGAAAAGCTAGCTCAGCTGTCTTCATCGGTCCCAGCGGATCAAGTTAGGTATCACATCATTCCTAGTTTAAGAGAAAGTGAAGCCTTAGGCTATGTCTTGGTAACTTAATGATCTAGGAACAGGCGGGTCAGACGAATAACTTCAAGATCTTGCAATTTATTGCACTAATGGAGTATAGGACAGATTTCGTTTCTTTATTTTCCTAATGTTCTTCAATTGTATTTTAGGCAATACTGTGTATCTCCTCATAAATATGTGTTCCTTTACAGTCATGGAAATAAAAATACATGAAGCGCTCCAAGCCCTGTAGTTATGTTAGCATGCAAATAACATAGATTATAAGTAGCTAATGTGTGGTGATTCTAGGTGATTACTTATAGCAGAACTTCACTTAAAGGGGCTCAGAGCTGAACCCGGACATACCCACATTTTCACCCAGGCAGACCCCTGCTAGCTCACGCAGGGCAAAGGCTTCTTTGCTTATGTTTTTACACTGCTAGGCAGAGGCTTCCACCCAGCAGTGTTCCCGGTGATGTCACTGGCTCTGATGGGTGGGCTTTAGGGCTGCCCTAGCCGTTTTACAGGCTAGGGCGGTGCTAAAACTGGCCAAATAGTGCCAATGATGTCACCAGGCTAGCCTCTGCCTAGCAATCCCAATTCACAGCCTGGTACTTCACCAGATCTCCATAAAAAGCCTTTTCCTTGTCCGATTCAGAGAATATCAGGCTGTCTGAGTGAAAATGTCGATATGTCCGGGTTCAGCTCTGAACCCGGACAATCTCTTTAAACAATGAAAACTTCTCCTTGGGTGACATTTTAAAATCTAACCAAACAACTTAAAGGGATTGTCCCACAAAACAAATTCTACAGTTTTCAAACCAGCACCAGGATCTGAATACTTTTGTAATTGCATGTAATTAAAAATGTTATATAGCTACTGAGTTATTTAATAACATGTATCTTTTTAGTGGCACTTCATTTCTTATCTCTTTGACTTGCTCAGTAAGAAGACCGCACATGCCCAGTTTCATCTTTCAACTGCCTCCTGAGCTGTGATAGGCAGAGCATGGACACGCCTCCTGAGCTGCAGCAGAAAAGACACTCCCCTTGAGCTGTCAGCTTGATAAAAATCTAGCAGCAGAGCAATGAATGGAGAGATCTCTGGCTTCATGTGATGTAAAGGGCTAGCTTTGTTAGAAAGGTATTGTCATGTACTATATGATGTCTGATTTTCATTTTTTACATTAGTGATGGGATAATCCCTTTAAAAACTTAACATTTTCAGTGTCGCTGTTAATGAGATGTACAGTAAGTCAATATAGTGGGGTCCCCATTTTCAGGAAAACATGTACTGTATTAGCCAGAGAACAGAGAAGGTCCAATGTAGTCCATACTTTTCATTGATTTCAATAGATACTTTAATGCTTAATTTCCCATGAGGTGGTGCTGCAAGAGACTAGTAAGGGCTCTTACTGCAAAGCTCACAAGTAGATTACAGTGGATTTAGGAACCCCCATAATCTATAATTGGTGAACAAATGACATCACAGCAGCCTGTCTAAGCATTTACAATTGCACTTTTCTGGACCCTCAAGTTTCATGGGGATACTATATGAATAATGGAATTCTGTTGCTTATTCTGACACATCATATTTATTAAAGCAGCCTGTCTCCTATCCATACATCAGAAATGTCCCTCTCTTGGAGGGACAGTATCTACTTTTCACCCAAGTACCTCTGTCACTCTTGTTGTTTTTAAATGAAAACTAAGCGCATAGATATGCAAGAAAAATGACAGTGCACCATCTCTCTTCTAAAAAGTTGGGAGGTTTTTGTGAAACACAGTTTAGTTGTGGCTAGAAAAAGCCTGTGAGCACTGCTTCCTCCTCTAACATGAGTTTGTATGCAGGAAGCTGAGGAGTGGAAGCTGTTCTCCTAGGGGAGAATTTGTAATGCAGGTAATATTTGAAGTAAGTTTTACTAATCTGTGTTGGCCTATTTTGTACCACGAAATTTGGTGCATCTTTAAAAGGGTTATCCTGGAAAAGATAATGACATTTTCAAAATAGGACATCAGTGGGGGTCCAAATCTCGTCAACCCTGCTGGTCAGCTGTTTCAGGGAGCCAGTGTGCTCACCGGAGCTCTTAAGAGCTATGCAGGCTCCCAGCAGCTTTCCAAGGACATCACTGTACGTTGTATAGTGGCGATGCTTGGTATTATAGCTCAGCCCCATTGACTTGAATGGGACCGAGCATCAATGAGGTCAATGTATAGTGATTTCACTGGCCTAGAAAGAGGCTGCGGCACTCAAGGCCTCTTCTAACAGCTGATCGGCGGGGGTCCCAGGTATCGCACCCCCACAGATAAGTCATAAATATCTTTTCCTGGGGTTCTCCAGTCTTTTTTAGGAAATCAGCCTTTTCTTAAGTCCTGTGGAAGAAAGTTTGTACTCATCCCAATGTTCCACTGCCAGTGCTACCATCTCTACAGCACTAACACAGGCTGCAGGCTCTCCTGCTTTCCCACTGGATGTGTGCCCCTCTTGCCATGTTTAGCTACATTTACTATTATATAGCTGAACAGGAAGAGAAGGCCACACATCTGGTTGGGACCCAAGCAGAAGAGCTTGCAGCCTGTGTGAGTGTAATGGAGATGATGGAACCAGCTGTGCGAAGCAAAGGTAAGTACTAACTAAACTGCCTTTCTTTCACGGATAGAAGAAAAGGATGATTTCTAGTGTTGAGCCAGCACCTCTGTGCTCGTATGCCCGGGTGCTCTGGCCGAGCACTAGGGGGTGCTCGAGTGCTCGGCCGATGCACCCGAGCATAATGTTAGTCAATGGGACTAAACCAGGCACCCCCCGCTCGGAAGAGGAGAGGGTGTCTGGTTAATAGAAAAAGGTCAGAATCGCGACTTCTCCTCTTTTACTCCTGTCACTCGTAAAAGTATGCTAACTGAATTTGTACGCATTAGCGCACAATGGGTAGCATTAGCATACAAATTCGTACGCATTGGCATACAATGCGTAGCATTAGCGTACAAATCAACATTACAGTGAATGCCTGTACTCCCCCGCACGTTTATTCGCTGCGTAGCAGCGAACAAACGTGCAGGGAAGAGACTCGAGCATTGCGCTCGAGTACACTCGGTGTTCGGGGAAGAGACTCGAGCATTGCGCTCGAGTACACTCAGTGTTCGGCTCGCTCAACACTAATGATTTCCTAAAAAGCCCTGAGAACCCATTAAAATATTACGTATAACTATTATTCTGGAAGTATGGACCCTTTTTAAGTAACTGTATGCTCTGCATTAGGGATTGTGGTTTTTTAGCTACATGTACAGTACATATATGATAAGTAAATTGACTTGCAGGAAAAAAGTAGACAGCCTTGTGTGATAAAAGCATATGGTTTTAAAAAGCCATTAGACACATATTATACCTGTTGGCCATGTCGGGAAATAAACCTGAAAAATGGTCTGTTTTTATTCTGGGTCTTGAATACAGACATTCCTGTACATCTGTTTATACACAGTGGCCAGTTTATAATCCACTTCCACTTAGCTGCTGCCAGAATAACCTCAATCCATCTGGACATGGACTATACCAGCTTCTACATATGTGCCAGCCCTGCTTCTGAGCACAAATGCTGAACTCTGCAATCATTTTATATTTTGGTAAAATAAAATTGATCAGATGCTTACAGGACATTTGTGGTCATTTCCGGCCACACTTGTTGTAGTATGAGGCCAGGTGGCTCACAGTGTGCTTAATGCTTGTCTATATATCTCTGTAGATCTATCTATCAGTTTAAAATGCCTCTAAGGACGAGCTTCACACTTTGTCATATTGTGCCGCGATGTTTGCAGATCCACAGCAGCTTCCACAATTTAACTAATACTTATAGAAATTGCAGAATTTATTTATTTTATGCACTTATACAGTGCTACTATATTCCACAGCTCTTTATAGACATTAAAACTCACAATCTAAGTTCCCTATCAGTATGGCTTGGAGTTTGGGAGTAAACCCACATAAACACGGGGAGAACATACAATCTCTATTCAGATGTTGTTCTTGATCAGATTTGAACCTAGCACCTCAGTGCTACAAAGCACCAGTGCTAACCAATGAGCCACCGTGCTGCCCAATACATGATTGCAATGTGAACATAAACCCTAGGGATAAAAATGACTTTTAATAAGAATATACTATGATATCCTAGAATTTAAGGGGATCTCCAGAAAAGATTTCCTAGTGCACTTTAAATACAGTACCCTTAAACGTTGTGGTTCTATATCATACTATAACATAAAAAGCAAACTATATTGCCAACAAATCACTTTTTCCCTGATTGCCTGCAGCAGTCACAGTGTACCCACTTCAGCCAATCAGTGGCAAGTTGAAGCAGACATTCATAGTCCTCACTCTAACTGCTGTCACACAACTTCTCAGTCTGCCTCTCATCTCCCTGCATGGACTATTCTAATAAATGTTCTGTTTCCCTTGTAAACTGTTTTCAGTGGAGCAAATTGGTTGCCCATAGCATTTTCATTTTACCAGAACAGTTTAATTAATGAAAGCTGACCTATGATTGGTGGGCATGGACAACAGAGTTCATCTTTAGACAGGAATCCACTTCTCAGTACCCATCTTCCCCCTCTACAATAAAAGGTATACTGAGTAGTGGACTCTGCCAACGTGGATTTAGAGTGGGTTATGTTGCGCCAGTAGATGAGTATTGAGTAGTGAATTGCTCCTGGTATGTGTGAAGGGCAGGTTGTCTTGTGCCTCCTTCTTTAGCCCCTTCCCAACTGCCCACTGTGTATATATGTCCTATCTGCATATGCCCTGTGCAGAGAGCACATATACAGTGCCTTGCGAAAGTATTCGGCCCTCTGGAACTTTTCAACCTTTTGCCACATTTCAGGCTTCAAACAAAAAGATATAACATTTTACATTTTTGGTGAAGAATCAACAACAAGTGGGTCACAATTGTGAAGTGGAACGAAATTTATTGGATCACTTAAACTTTTTTTGTAATAATAAAAAAAATAATAAAAAAAGTGGGGCGTGCAAAATTATTAGGCCCCCTTGCATTAATACTTTGTTGTGCCACCTTTTGCCTTTTTCTGCGATTACAGCTGCAAGTCGCTTGGGGTATGTCTCTATCAGTTTCGCACATCTAGAGACTGAAATTCTTGTTCATTCTTCCTTGCAAAACAGCTCGAGCTCTTTGAGGTTGGACGGAGAGCGTTTGTGAACAGCAGTTTTCAGCTCTTTCCACATATTCTCAATTGGATTCAGGTCTGGACTTTGACTTGGCCATTCTAAGACCTGGATACATTTATTTTTGAACCATTCCATTGTAGATTTTGCTTTATGTTTGGGATCATTGTCTTGTTGTCCTAGTCTCAGGTCTTTTGCAGACTCCAACAGGTTTTCATCCAGAATGGTCCTGTATTTGGCTCCATCCATTTTCCCATCAATTTTAAACATCTTCCTTGTCCCTGCTGATGAAAAGCAGGCCCGAACCATGATGCAATATCCAACCATAACAAAAAGAAAAAAATTAAAAACTATAAAGCAACATGCAGAAAGGGGTCTATATCTCCTGCTATGCGTGGATTATCGTCCTGAAAATGCTTCCACATTTTGTACTTTAATGTTTCATTAAAAAAAAAAATTAAAGAAATGAACGATAATATTTTTCCAGAGCACATTGCACAGTGGGCATACAGGAGACAGAATGGTGACACAAAGGGAACAGTGATAGCCTCCAGGGGACAGAGCATAGCTAGGGGACTGAGGACAGAATGGAAGATTTATGAGATATTAGGAGGCAAAGTTTTCTGGACCCCGTTGCATTTTTTCAATGGCTTTATTGCTAAGCCTTATATATTCTGTTACGATATGAGATTTGGGCATCAACATCATTGTCTGCGACATTCAGATAGTGTGAGATTTCATCTTATTTTGCAATGTTGTTGCTTTTTTTAATATTTAGACTGCTTTAGGTTGCTCTGCATACAGATATGTGTGTCTTTTTCATCCTTCGATCACATGGGCATATATTGTATGTGATGCTGGCTCACACAGTCTCTTCCTTTCTCTATATTTTCCGTGCCTTCGCTCTCTCCCTCCCTTTCTTTCTCCCTCTCCCTCATTCTCTCTCTCTCTCAGTCCTTTCCCTTTACGATCTCCATAAAAATGTACCTGCATTGCAGTATGAAAGGAGGGAAAGGCACAAATCTGCCTGTAGCAGGGCCAGGTGTGCTCACATATAACACAAAAGCACTTTGATAAAGGACTGGGGGATCAACTAGTGGTTCATCAGTGTAAAAGGTGATTAATTACTGACATACATGACTAATTACTTTGATAGGAGTTCAATACTTTGATACAACTCAATTACAGTTATAGCTGAGCTGCCTTTGTCATTAGATCCAATTTGCTCATATGAACGTCAGAGGGAGGGGGATATAGAAATGTATGGCCCATGGGGGGATTCTGAAGCCAGATCTGGAATGTTCAGCTCATGGATTGCAGTATAAAAGGGATGTGTTATAATGAAGCAAAACCATATAGCATATTAGTCTGCTCTAGAAGTCTGCCCTGCCATGTTAAACTGAAAGGGGGGGGGGGGGTATCAATCATGACCTCTGAATTTGCAAAACTAATTGCTAATGATCAGTTACACGATGCAGGGGCCCCTGAGTATTAAAGGCAGTGGCCCCTTATCAGCTACTAAAGCTACCCAATATGGTTTCAACAAGCACATATTTTGCAAGATCTATAGTTAAACCTTAAAGGGATTGTGCTTTCAGCAAATTATTTATTGTTTAAATGGAACCTGTCATCATAAAATGCAGTGTAATCTGCAGGCAGCATGTTATAGAGCAGGAGGAGCTGAGCAGATTGATATATAGTGTTATGGGAAATGATTCAGCAAAACTTGTAATTTATACATTTAAATCTCTTCTTTCCATGCTAAGGAGTCATGTGGGAATGCTGTCAATCACTGATAAGACCATGGAGCAAAGAATAAATTACAAGTTATGCTGAATCTTTTGCCATGAAACTATATATCAGTCTGCTCAGCTACTCTTCTTCTATAACACGCTGCCTGCAGATTGCACGGCATTTTCATGTACATTTTCATAGTGACAGGTGACTTTTTTTCCATGTCGCTATCTGTATGTAAAATAAAAAATAAACTAAAATCCTGCAGTTTTCACTTTGACTACTGAGCTTAATATTGTCAACACTGCCTTATCTGTACAGATCACTTTTCAGTAGTCATCCCATTATCATTACAGGCATGATTGCAATTACAGATAACACCTCTATATAGATAACACTATTCACAATAGGTGATGTTCTCAGCTTATCTACTTCCTTCTTGCGCAACGACCTCTGCACACTGCACAGAGTATGCCTAGAAAAATCTCTCATAGGAGATAATGGGTCATCTCATGTCCAATGTGCTTATGGTCCATGTGGCTGCTGTAAAGCATATGTTTTCAGCAGTTCAGGCAAGAACTGACTGGAGTTCCCCTGGCATATGCCATTGGGCACTGCACTAACCCCAAATAGTCAGTTCATCCTTTACACAATTGTTATTCCCATGTTAGCAGCGAAGTATAAGTGCAGCAGCAGTAGACAATCTCTCCAGAAACTTGGTACACTAAAATTTCATGTTTTGTACTTAGAACCTCAAAAAATATGTATACACTTATGTGTAATTGATAGCTTTTTCCATAAGCTTCACAGTTATATTCAATGTTTCTTTGTTATTGTTACCGTTATTTATGTTGTATTTATTAGTGATGATCTCAAGATCAGTGGTTTTCCCAGCAGTAGGACCCCCACAAATCTAATAGTTATCCCCTATCCTGTGGATGGGGGATAACTTAAATGATAGATCTCCTTAATTGCCATGATTAAAATGATAGTGAATAAATAGTAAAAAATATCTTCTATGTCAAGCAAACATGTTGTATATCTTAGATTAGTGGCACCTCCACTAAGAAAGAAGAGATTTCATGCTGTGGAGAAGTACTGTAGCTGCATGTGTGGTCACTTAACACAGCAGTGAAAAGCCATGATAACTTACTTAACTTCATTGGTAGGTCACCATGCCCATGTCTCAAGTTGCAAATCTCCTGTCATGAAATATTTTCATTGAAAAACCCATTTAAGAAGCAGATTACTAATGTCTTTCAACCTCAGTGCATGCTTTTGTGTTCTTTTACTTTGGAAGTACATGGGCTCAAATGTTAGGGAACTGGATTAAGGGCTGAATTACTGATACAAAAATATCTGATACAGAGAAGTCCCATAAAATTGTGTCATCCTCATCCAACGGTGGTCGAGGTATCAAAAACGGCTTCGCTACGTAATTTCCATAACTCATAACTCCTACAGTGAATGGGAACTGCAGAAATCATGCAGCACAACCCACTCAGCCATTTCCGTAACCCTGGACACTTCTGACCACCACATACAACGGGTATTCCAATTTCAACCAGGAATGGCTGAGATAGGAGTAACCTTTTAATTATATCTGCCAATACTGTATATAAGTAATCATGCTTTCAAGATACTGAATAACAGAATCTAAAGTAGTCTAAATCTTTAACACGTTCTGCCTTCCTTAATTCTGTAAGACAGCAGAACAGCAGCAAAATGGAGATGTTCAAGATAATTAGACTTCATGTTCACTGTCAAGGGGGTTAAAATGTTCTGCATTACAAAATTGTCTCTTTAGCATTAGATGAAAATATATGTTCCAAAAACACAGTTAACTTTTCCCAAGTCTAAATAATATAATAATCAGTTTTTCGGCATAATGAAATTTTTATAAAATAATGATACCATATGGGACCTGTTAGGAAAGAGTGTAATAATTTCCTTGATGTTCTGCAGGTGCAGGAGAGAGATGAGCAGTTGAGGGGTGCAGGGAGTTTGTTGTCTGATAAAACACCAGGGAAAATTTTGCACATCAGAAAATATTTGGCTTCTCTACTCCCACGCCTTACAAGATAAATGACCATTCCAATTGCCATCTGCATTAATCCAAAACATTATTAAAACCAAGGTTGATCAGGACAAGAGCAGCGCTTCTGGCAGAGCATGGTGTGCTGCTAGACGTCTTTCACAGTCGACTCGCGGAGCTTCACTCGCCTACACTGTAAGGAAGTATGGACCTTCACCTGGGGATTAACATGTGAACATGATAAATAAAACATTGAAATCATGGGGGCGCAAGGAATTCATTATTCATGTCATCATGAATAGCTCCCTTTAGACATGGGGTGTTGTTTTGATAATGACTAGCAGGGCTACAGGGAATTCCCAGTTCAATGTAGTAGCCCATTCATAGACTTGGTTTGCAAAAAAGCACAGAGTAATAAAAAATGGTTAAAACAAGAGATCTTAACGCTTACACTACAGCGCTGGAGCGATGCAGGGACATGGCGCCCGCTCCCACGTGCAGCGGGCGTCATGGCCGGCAAGTCTCTGCTGTTTTAAACAGAAGAGACCTGCTGCTATCTACCACAACCGGCAAAAATGCTGATCGCGGTAAATAAAGGCATTAGATGCCCTGATCAAGCGAGATCATGGCATTTAATAGCTGTAAAACCCGGAAGCGTGCACTTCCAGGTGTTGTGCAGATGCCCCGTGTGGCCAATCGGGGTGTCTGCACTAGAGTTGAAAGCTGTAAACCTCCCTGATGAGGTTTACAGCTTTCAATCTGCAATTCTTATTTTGGCCACTAGATAAGAAATGAGCAAATGGGACTTTAAAACTGCATTTTACAATCCCTGATTGCTCAAAATTAAAAAACAGTGTCTATATGCTAAAATATGAGCTTTTAAATAATCACAAAAAAATAAAAAAAAGTTAAAAACCATATATAAAAAAATAAAAATATAAAAGTTTAAATCACCCCCCTTTCCGTATAATTAAAAAAAAATACCTAAATAACAATAAATATAAACATCATGGGTATCACTGTGACCAAAAACGCCTGTACTTTTAAAATATCTAAAAAAAATTCCAATACGGCGAATTGCGTGACGGATAAAAGGGTCAAAATGGCCAATTTGCCATTTTTTTCACTACTTCTCTTACTCAAAAAAAAATGTAGTAAAATGTGATCAAAAAGTCAAGCACACTCCAAAATGGTATTAATAAAAACTATGGATTGCCCCGCAAAAAATGAGCCCCTAAACAGCTCAGTGGATGTAACTAAAAAAAAGTTGTGGGGGTCAGAACATGACGAAGTAAAAAAAAATTATTTTTTTTCAAGGTTTAAATTTATTTTTACACTATTTAAACATAACAAACCTACACATATGGGGTATCGTTGTAATCGTACTGACCAAGAAAACAAAGAGCATGGGTCAGTTTTGCCACAAACAGAATGCTGTGGGAACAAAACCCCTAAAACTGTGGAGGAATTGCATTTTTTTTCCAATTCCCCCCTATTTGGAATTTTTTTTACCGCTTCCCACTACATTTTATGCCATAATTAATGGCGGTATTAGAAAGTACAACTTGTCCCACAAAAAATAAGCCCTCATACAGCTACCTCCGGTAGTGAAAGGGTTAAAGGACAGCAGTTGTGTTTATGAAACTAGCTGATCTACTGCATGTGCGCTTGGCAGCTGAAGGCATCTGTGTTGGTTCCATGTTCATATGTGCCCACATTGCTGAGAAAAATGATGCTTCTAGGATCAACAGTAGCATTATTGTTACTCATAGAGGCTCAGCTCTCCCCGCAACTTCCATGCCCTCTACACTTTGATTGGCCCTGTCAATCAAAGTGCAGAAGGCGTGGCAGTTGCAGAGAGAGGTGAACCTCTAGGAGTAACTGCAATGCCCTATTATTCCTAGTGGCTCATTTGCATATATTAACATATCATTTTCCTCAGCAATGCGGGCACAGATGAACAGTGTTGGACTGGGGTACCTAGGGCCCACCAGTAAAATTCTATCTTGGGGCCCATTACACAGATATACAGTGCCTTGCGAAAGTATTCGGCCCCCTGGAACTTTTCAACCTTTTGCCACATTTCAGGCTTCAAACAAAAAGATATAACATTTTTAATTTTTGGTGAAGAATCAACAACAAGTGGGTGTGCAAAATTATTCAGCCCCCTTGCATTAATACTTTGTTGCGCCACCTTTTGCTGCGATTACAGCTGCAAGTCGCTTGGGGTATGTCTCTATCAGTTTTGCACATCTAGAGACTGAAATTTTTGCCCATTCTTCCTTGCAAAACAGCTCTTTGAGGTTGGATGGAGAGCGTTTGTGAACAGCAGTTTTCAGCTCTTTCCACATATTCTCAATTAAATTCAGGTCTGGACTTTGACTTTGCCATTCTAAGACCTGGATACGTTTATTTTTGAACCATTCCATTGTAGATTTTGCTTTATGTTTGGGATCATTGTCTTGTTGGAAGATAAATCTCCGTCCTAGTCTCAGGTTTGCATCCAGAATGGTACTGTATTTGGCTCCATTCAAATACCTTCTTCCACATGTTTGGTGTGTCTCCCAGGTGGCTTGTGGCAAACTGTAAATCAGACTTTTTATGGATGTCTTTGAGAAATGGCTTTCTTCTTGCCACACTTCCATAAAGGCCAGATTTGTGAAGTGTTCGACTGATTGTTGTCCTATGGACAGACTCTCCCACCTCAGCTGTAGATCTCTGTAGTTCATCCAGAGTGATCATGGGCTACATCTCTGATCAGTCTTCTCCTTGTTTGAGTTGAAAGTTTAGAGGGACGACTGGGTCTTGGTAGATTTGCAGTGGTCTGATACTCCTTTCATTTCAATATAATCGCTTGCACAGTGCTCCTTGGGATGTTTAAAGCTTGGGAAATCTTTTGGTATCCAAATCCAGCTTTAAACTTCTCCACAACAGTATCTCGGACCTGCCTGGTGTGTTCCTTGGTCTTCATGATGCTCTCTGTGCTTTAACCACTTCCCGTCCGCCCGTTGACTATAAACGTCCGGGAAGTGGTTATCTATCTCTGAATGGCCGTTTCTAAACGTCCATTCAGAGATAGCAGCTGCACGCTAATCGTGCAGCTGCACAGTGGGGTACCTGCTGTCAGTGACAGCAGGGTACCCCAAAGAGAAGGCAGGGACCGTTCCCAGGGGTCCCTGCCTTCTAGATCGCTGTATACACAGCGCTCAACGAGCGCTGTGTATACATATCAGGAAGCGCTATTGCGCTTCCTGTTCTGGCCCGGCGGTCACGTGATCGCCGGGGCTGGGAGAGTGCAGGAGCTGCCGGGTCTCTCATAGACCCGATCAACCCTGCACTGAGGCTGTACAGCATAGTATTATGCTGTGCAGCCTCTCTGGGGATGTATTTCCCCTGTAACTGGGGCTACTATGTCAGCCCCAGTTACAGGAGAAATCAAGTGTAAAAAAAAATAAATAAAAAATAAGTGAAGTTAAATGTCCCCCTGAGGTCTTGTATGACCTTATGGGGGACACAAAGTGTAAAAAAAAAATAAAAAAAATAGAGTATTATATAAAAAACACACACACACACACACACATATATATATATATATATATATATATATATATATATATATATATATATAAAATAATTTCCCCCCAAATATTTCATTAAAAAAGTTACAAATAAAAATAAATGAATAAGATAGACATATTTGGTATCACCGCGTCCGAAACGACCGGCTCTATAAAAATATCACATGATCTACCCCATCAAGTGAACTGCGTAAAAAAAAATCTAATAAAAATTAAGCCAAAACAGCTTTTTTTGTCGCATCACCTACCAAAAAACATAATATTAAACAATCAAAAAGTCGTATGCATCCCAAAATGGTAGCAATAAAAACGTCACCTCATCCCGCAAAAAATGAGCCCCCACACAAGATTATAGCCCGAAAATTGAAAAAAATGGCTCTTAAAAAATTGCAACACAAAAACATAATTTTTCTTCTAAAAATGCTCTTATTGTGTAAAACATAAAAAAATAAATAAAAAATAGACATATTTGGTATTGTTGCGTCCGTAACAACTGGCTCTACAAAAATATCACATGATCTACCCCATCAAGTGAACGGTGTAAAAAAAAAAATAGAAAAATGCCCCTAAACTGCTTTTTTTTTTAGTTAACCTCCCAAAAATTAGATTAAAAAGTGATCAGAAAGCCGGATGTACCCCAAAATGGTGCAAATAAAAAGCACAGCTTGTCCCGCAAAAAATAAGACCTCACGCAGCTCAGTCCACAAAAAAATTAAAAAGTTATCACTCTTACAAACCATGACAAAAAATTCCATGTTAGAAAATGCAGATGCTGCTCCTCCCCTTCTGAGCCCTGGCGTATCCCAAAATAACAGTTTACGACCACATGTGGGGTGTTTCTGCAAACTGCAGAATCGGGGTAATAAATATTGAGTTTTGTTTTGTTGTTAACCCTTGATGTGTTACAGGAAAAAATTATTAAAATGGAAAATCTGCAAAAAAACTATTTTGCTTTAATTCCTGTGGAATACTTAAAGGGTTAACAACATTTCTAAAACCAGTTTTGAATAGTTTGAGGGGTGTAGTTTCTAAAATGGGGTCATTTATGGGTGGTTTTTATTATGTAAGCCCACAAACTGACTTCAGAACTGAACTGGTCCTTAAAAAAGTTGATTTTGCAAATTTGCAAAAATTGTGTCTAAAATTCTAAACCTTCTACTGTCCTAAAAAAATAAAATGACACTACCAAAATGATGCCAACATAAAGTAGACATATGGGGAATGTAAATTAAAAAGTATTTTATGGGGCATCACTATCTGTCTTAAAAGCAGAGAGATTGAAATTTAGAAAACTTTTTTCAAATTTTCGGTAACTTTTGGATTTTTTTATAAATAAAATTAAAACTTATCGACTCAAGTTTACCATTAACTTGAAGTAGAATGTGTCACGAGAAAACAATCTCAGAATCGCTTGGATAAGTAAAAGCGTTCCAAAGTTATTACCACATGAAGTGACACATGTCAGATTTGCAAAATTAGGCCTGGTCAGGAAGGGGGTAAATGGCCCAGAGCTGAAGTGGTTAAACAGAACCCTGAGACTATCACAGAGCAGGTGCATTTATACGGAGACTTGATTACACACAGGTGGATTCTATTTATCTTCATCAGTCATTTAGGACAACATTGGATCATTCAGAGATCCTCAATGAACTTCTGGAGTGAGTTTTCTGAACTGAAAGTAAATGGGCCGAATAATTTTGCATGCCCCACTTTTCAGTTTTATTATTACAAAAAAAGTTTAAATGATCCAATAAATTTTGTTCCACTTCACAATTGTGACCCACTTGTTGTTGATTCTTCACCAAAAATTTAAAATGTTATATCTTTTTGTTTGAAGCCTGAAATGTGGCAAAAGGTTGAAAAGTTCCAGGGGGCCGAATACTTTAGCAAAGCACTGTAAACAAATAAATCTGCTGACAGATGTCCTTTAAAAGACTTGTCTCATGAAGACATTCCTTTTCCATAGGCCCTGTTATGTGGGATCATAGGAGTTGGTCCTGTGCTAAGCATCAAACTTTATTAGACAACCTATAGAGCAGAGATCATGCATCCATGTACAGTAGCGGAAAATTAAAAGAGAATGGCCAGGGGAGCATGTTATGTAGTGCAGGCAGTGTGTGAACAGGTATTGAAATACCAAACCTCCAAAAAAGGCAGTAGGACTGGTTCCATGATGTCCTGGGCATACAGATAGCTGGTTAATTTTCTCTCCACAAATTGCAGACAGGATGGGACATGGTAGCTAATGGCACCCTACATCATGACATCTGATGTTGGTCCTGTGTGTTTTTGCACTATGCATGATGGTAGTACGCAGGGCCGGTGTCAGCACTCGGCATACGAGGGCAATTGCCGGGGCCCACTGCTCCTGGGGGACGGCCACTGCGCTGCTATGAGCGCTTCCATCAATACAGATGGAAGCGCTCATTGCTGAAGCGCCAAGAGCTGCGGTGTCACGCGCAGGTGTGTGTGTGTGTGTGTGTGTGTGTGGGGGGGGGGGAACCAAACCAAGTGTAGGAGGGAAAGGAATATTAGGCCTAGAAACTAAGGAAGGAAGATGGACACCTCCTACAGGAAACCCTGGCTCAAATCCTGTCTGTCTACCAGTATGAACAGGCCTCAAATGTAGGCAAGTTCATAAACACAAACCTAAACACCGAACTGACCCTATAGGACCCTGGAAACTAATGACAGGAATGAGTCTACCTGTTCCTCCAAAAGGAAGGACGAACAGGAGTCTCCCTAAGGCCTAATAACAAAACAACAGGAAGGAAAAGGAAACTTATCTTTCAATGAAGAAATGGAGGCTCCAGGATCTCAGCTGAAACCAAATTGCTGCTCACCACCACAACACTGAAACTATAAACCACAAGGAATAGTGGGAGAAGAAGCAATAAATAGGGGAGGGACAATTACCACACCAGGAACACCTGAGGGAAAAGGGTGTGGTAAAAACCAACAACAAAAAGGGAAAACATGTCAGATTACACCACGTGTTGCCAATCTGACAGACCTCCTGTTATCTGTCATAGGAATGTCCATGACATGCGGTCATTTCATTCACTAACCATAGCTCCAGGGGTGTAGCTATCGGGAAGCACTACTTCTGGCCCTGAGGGCAGAAGGGGCCCAAAGCAGTAGCAGGATACAGCATACAGAGGCTGGCTGCCGCTGTCCCCCCTTACAAGCTCCTGTGCTTCTGAGCTTCAGACACCTCTTCACTTCCTTCAGCAGAGCAGGAGATCTTGCCTTAGAAGCTTTAGATACGCCCCCTCTACACAGGACGTGCTGCCTGAGGAGGAGAGAGTCCCTAGCGACTGGAGCAGCAGTGTGAAGGGATGCAGACAGTCTGTGAGTCTGCACTGTGAATATCTCTTCTCTGTTCCACCCTCCTATCTCCTATTGCTGCTCTGCACAGACCTCCAGCCCCTACTTCTTGTATGAATCCCCCCTCAGAGCCCCTTCCACCTACTTGCCTTGTCACCCCTCCTGTCCATCCAGGTCCTGGGCCCTTGTCTCACTCCCCTGCCTCTCATTATGGTTGTGTCTAAACTGCATGCACCAACGGGACCTTCTAACGTCACAGGGTCATGTGACCGCCCTCTTATACCCTACATTGTGCCCTCTTACCATACCTTGTACAGTGCCCTCTTTCAATACCCTTTTATCCAGTCACTGTATGGTGGTGGTATCCAGTTACTGTATGGCAGTGTTAGGCTACTTTCACACTAGCGGCATGCTTCACCTAACGGAACAGCCTGCCGGATCCATGCTGCCACTAGTGCACATGTGCGGCCGGAACTCCGCTCCAGCCCCATTCACTATAATGAGGGTCGGCTGGAGTTCTGGCCGCAGCATGGCAAACATGCCGTAGTTTTATTCCGGCTGCCTCTCTGCATGCCAGAACTCCGGCCCACCCCCATGACAGTGAATGGGGCTGGAGTGGAGTTACGGCTGCACGTGTGCACTAGCACAGCACGAATCCGGCAGGCTGTTCACCAGCCGGAACAGCCTGCCGGAGAAGCATGCCGCTAGTGTGAATCTAGCCTTATCCAGTGACTATATGGCAATGTTATCCAGTTACTTTATGGTGGTGTTAGTGACTGTATAGTGGTGCTATCCAGTTACGGTATGGCGGTGTTATCCGGTCACTTTACGGAAGTATCCAGTTACTGTATGGAGGTGTTATCCAATAACTGTATGGCAATATCACTTCCATACATTATACTGTGTGGGGAGCCACTGGGGTTTTTTATACTGTGTGTGGGGGCATTTGGGGGGGTTATTATACTTTATGGGGGCCACTGGGGGTCATTATATGGTGTGAGAGCCACAGGGGTACATGTAAATGTAAAAAAATGCCACAAGGGGGCCCACTGAGATTTATCGCCCAAGGGCCCACATTAACCTTGGAGCCAGCCCTGGTAGTAGGCATTCTCTAGCCTTACTGTGAACTCTGATGCAGCCATCATTAGTAGCAAGGTAGAAACTTGCTTTCATCACTGAACATTACTGTTTGCCATTCATGTCTCGAATCGACCCTCTTGTGGCACCTGTGCAGGCTCTCTTGGTGATGATGAGAAGTCTGTAGCAAACAAACTAGTAGAGTGTAAGAATACAGTCAAGTAGATGGTTTCTTATAGTCTGAGTGGTCACTGCAGGGAACACCTCAGAAAAAATGTGGCTGTCCCTTGAGATACAGCAGCTGTTCTTATATGGCAATCTTGGCGTGCATCTGTCTGTCTTGACTGTCCAGAATCCTCTCTATGTTTCTGAGTGCTCTCTGTGATCACTGTTGATGCAACACAAGCACAACAGAAACTTCTCATCCAACGCTCTGTATTTTTCACGGATGGACCATGCAGTTTTTTGGAGTCCCATTATTTGTCCCTTTTCAAAGTCTGTTAATTGCACAAATGGTGCAATCTGTATGTAAAGTAAGGGTCTTGGAACTCTGATCACTACATGTAACACTTAAATCTGTAAATCTTAATGCCTTCAAGATGTTCTTTTTTTCATTTTCTGGTAGTGTATTATGTACATTAGTGGTCACAAATCAGTGGTTCAGGATGGTGTGTGGCTCTTGACCCGCTCCTGTGGGGCTCACCATAAGAGCCCTTAGTTATGACCATGTGCTTCTTACATCCACATTAACAATATTACAAGTATATTCTACTCCTAGAATATTGTCAATCTAGGTAGTGTAATCCCACAGATTTTGAACTGAAATATTTATGTGGAAGTTTGTGTTTTAGCATGGTCCCGATCATCACTAACATTTGAATGTGGCTTTGACGGTATAAAAGTTTTTGTATCTCTATGTTACATGGTCACCCATTCATTTGAAAGACCACTTGAAGTACCTCATATCCTTTGTATGGAAGGCTGTATTTACCTCTGGTAATAACAGCTGACCAACAAGGATTCTGAAGCCATACTTTTGATGAGACAACCAATTTAACAGTAATGTTTTTACCCTATTGGCCTTTTATTATCTTGGACTTGTCATTAAATGAGTTGCCTCAGCTGGACATTTATGGCATATTGATAGAAAATGGTATACCTATCCCCACCTCTGGGAGTCCCTCCTATCTAAACAACAGGGCTCTACTGTCAATGGAGAGGACCATTCACATGCCTCGCTTTCTCTATTCACTGCTCTGGGACTTCTAAAAATAGACAAGCACTATTTTTTGCCATAAATGTTCAGATGAGACACTGTCTGTAAGATGTGTTAAGGCTTCGTCAGTGGAGGTCCACGAATTGGGCAATTCCTTCAAGATGTCAATCAGACTCTTTGGACAACACACATCAAAGTCAAACTGATTTCAACGAGACAACTAAAGACTCCAAAAGAAATGTGCTGCCTATGACTTATATTTTCAATTTACACCATGAATGTTGACCCAGGTCTATAGGTTGTTGTATCCAGTTCTAGTTAAATTCCAGTTTCTAACTTCTGCAGTTTTCTCCAGTGTATTGGCTCTAGAAAAGAGCGAATCTTCAAAAATTCGCTTCGGCAAATAACCGACGGATTTATGATAAGATTCGTTCTTAATACGAATTTATTCGGTCGAAGTTGCATTAAAAAATAATCGTTGTTTTGCGAACATTCCTGCACAAATTACGAACATATTGTCTAAGCGTTGTTAAAAACATGCTACTGAACTGAATGCATAAGCATTAGTGTACAAAGTACGTACTATTGACTCGCGATTGCATCATGCGCATGCACGTACAATGCTAGGCCGTGGCATACAGTTCTCAGAGGCAGTCCATATGAGCTAGAAAAGTAAGGTGCTAGCTATCCGGCTAAGCGCATAATTTACCAAGCACCATACAATAAGTGCATAATAGGACATATTGCAGTACCTGAAAAAGAATACACACAATGGGCTAATGTGCTTGAACGTTGCTGAACCTGTAAAAACATTATTGCTAAAATACTGCAAAGACATAATGCAAACATTTTAGTGCAATCAATTTCACATTTGCAAGCATAATAAGCTCAGATATACGTTTGAGTCTCTCCTCATGGCTGCTTGGCATAAAACACTGGAACATATAGTCCAAACTTCAACTGTAATCCACGTGAGGTAATTTTGTAATCCAAACAGGTAACGTGTAATCCAAATAACCTGAGAAGGGGGGGGAAGGAAAATAGGCGCGCTTAGGCGCAACTGGGAATTTTCTGCAAAAAGGGGGGGGGGGAGTCCTGACAAGCCATGACCATCTGGGTGAGAGTCAAACGGGGGCAATAAAAACAAGATCAATTAAAAACAAATGCCAACTAGCTCTCACCTGTCAGGTGCAGTCCATGTTGTGGCTCCCATAGGTCCAGACCATGAGGTGTCCTTTAAATCAGCCAGACAGTGACAGCCAGTTGTAGAAAGGTTCCTTAGATGAGGGACCTGAAGTCCTCCTCGCTGCTACTGCTGCTGCTAAATGACATAAGAGGACGCTCCTGCCTCCTGTAGGCCACGCTCGCTGCCGTGGTTGAGCTCCACTGCCCTCTGCTGCTAGAATTCGGACTTGACCGGGTGGTGGTCACACTGGTGATTGCTGTTGTCACTTGAGCCTTCACCTTTCCGGATACTCCTGCCGGGACAGCAGGGGTAAGGACTTCTGGCTGCAGCGGTTCAGGCAAGGCTGCACCCAAGGAAGAACCGCCAGCTTCCCTGGCTGCTGCTGACTTTATTTTCCATGGTAGCTGGTACTGGATCACTGTGGGCTGGAATGTGAAAGATGATGTAGTCAGCTGACCCAGGTGAAAGGACTGTGGTGGTGGTGGCAATCCAGGGATCAGAGGCTCCGGCTGTGGCTTCTCTCTGAAATGAAGGGTGCCATCTGGTGACTCTTGTAGGCAGCGCACTCATCCTGTGGCTGCTGGATCATCTGGCCAGGTCTCGGCTGGCTATGCAGGTACCAGGGGCTTTGACAATAACGTTACCCCTGTAGCAAAGGGGCCTTTCAGGGATGCCATGGGGGTATATTCGACCTGATCCCTCATGTATAGGCTGTGACGGGCTTGGGGCAGGTAAGACTGTTTCATAGACCTGCGGCCCACAAAGTACTCCTTGCTGTTGTCGTCGTCCGCAAGGAAGCCACTGCCTCGCTCCACTGAAAACCTTAGGATGGTTCCTTTATGTCGTTCCAGCGTAGGGTCTCTCAGCCTCGGATGGTCAAGCACTTGGATGACACAGTTCTCCACCTCTTTCTACCATAGGGTCTGGGCGTGGGCCGTCACTGATGCACTGATGCAGACACGATGGGATTCTCCAGCTGTCTCCGCCACACCAGCCGGCACAGCGGACACCTCCGGTGCCGGTGGGATTCTCTTGCCCAATTGTGACACCCTGATCTCCTCTGGAGTGTCCGGTGGTTCGGGGTACTTGCTACCAAACACCATCTCTCCCCACTTTGGGCGTAGTTGTTTTGCCATGCTGTGGTGGCTTGTTCACCGCTGGCTTGAACTGGAGAGGAGGGCGAAGTAATGAGGGAGGAGTCTTCACTCCCTATACTTGCAAATAGATAGTTCCCGGTGGACCAGGCTGGTTTTTCCCTCTTCTGAGGGGGGCGTATCTTCACTTTCCCGCTCATGAGGGGGCGTATCGTCATTTTCCCGCTTCTGGGTTCCGGGGGGCAAGAAGAATGCATACGTAGCGTTAGCATTCAAAATTTTCAGAACATTTACGAATCGTACAAAGCGAATCTGAATAAATCTGGATTTGCTTCGGAGTAGGCAAAAGGAGTATTCGTAATGAATATACGAAGCAGCAAATAGATTCGCTCATCTCTATATTGTATATAAGTACACCTAACAAATGGATGAGTTCTTAAAGTTCTGAGTTGTCCATTTACATATTTGGCACCAATGATTCTGGAAACGTGGTTCTCTGCATTTCTGTTAGTTTACTTTGTAGAAGCTCCTCAGTGACAGCTGGAAAGTAATATGGACCACTATGGAGAGTTACCAGGTACCAGAATTCTGGCTTAAATGACAAATGACCAAAATAGCAAAAAGCAGCAGGGCTATAACAATGGGACTGAAGACAAGTGAGTGGGTTTCATTTTAATGGGGCATACCTTCCGACGACTAAGTTTGCTGGCTCCTTGGCCAGACAACCCTTTTAACTTAAAGGAGTATTCCCATCTCACAAGTGTAGTTTGTATAGTTAGATATAGCCATACCAATATTATTACTAATAGAATGTATTTATATAAAATGTAACGTTTAGAAGATTAGCCTATTTGTATAGGCATTGACCCACACACATCAGTCAGGCCATTGCCCCTAGTTATGACCACCGCGGCCATGTAGTAGTGGTGGCCGGCTTGCTCTTGTTTAAACCCGCTCTAAGGTAACTTCTGTATTGTGAAAGCACATTACATGAGCATGCGGAGACACATCTTAGGGTTGTAGCATTTTTGTCTGCGCTTCCAAAACACAGAGAAACAGATCCTGTTCCAAGATCAATTCTTTTCTATGGAGCAGGATCAGTTTATAAAGTCTGCGTTTTGGACGGATCCTGACCATTGCGTTTTGGACTGGTAGCGTCCGAAACGCAGATGTGAAAGTACCCTAAGATGTGTCTTCGCATGCTCATGCAATGTGCGTTCACAATACAGCATTTACCTCAGAGCGAATTTGAAATGGAGCTAGCCGGCCACCACTACTACACGGCCGCGGTGGCCTTAACCAGGGGCAACAGCCTGACTGATGTGTGTGGGACAATGGATATACAAATAGGCAAATCTTCTAAATGGTACATTTTATATAAATACATTCTATTAGTGATAATATTAGTATGGCTATATCTACCTATACAAACTACATTTGTGAGAAGGGAATACCCCTTTAAATCTTTTAAGGAAATCTTCACAAGTGTATAATTAAAAGGGTTGTCCACTTTTGACAATCCTTCTGTACAAACTTTACTCTGATAATAGGATCACATATTCTTCTGCTGTCATCTGTGACAATCAAATGCTGCTCTTGCAGCACCACTGCAAACATTAAAATATATCATTAAAATATATCTCAATCCATACTTGATTTCTATTGATGGGTTAACTATAATGGTGCTGTGTGAGATTAAAAGACATGTGTGATATACATTGGAGGAGGGGCTGATGGGAATAACTGTGATCTACACTAGAGATGAGCGAATGTATTCACCGCTTCGTAGATTCGATACGAATCTTGGAAATTTTCCGCTGCGAAGCGATTCCGGATTTTTTGAGATTCGCTTCGTTAGATTCGAAAATGTTCTTAAAGCTTTCTACGCATTTGCTACATACTTCTCCGCTAAATTGTACGCTTATGCGTACAAATTCAGTTAATTAGCGAACTTTTACTGTTCGTTATTCGTGCGGCATAAAGCCCGGGAAGAAAGAGGTCACCTGACCTAGTGGGAAGTGCTTACTCTGATTGGCTCATAGGCTCGGTAAGCCTGTGACACCAGTTGTGCTACGAATGCTGAGATGAGCAGAAGCACTGTCTGTGAAGTTCTGAGAGACAGAGAACTGTTTTGTTAAAATTGGGGTGTAATTGTTCTGGGAATCCATATTACACATATGAGGGATACTGCAGGGATACTGCAGGGCAAGTGCGGGGCCAGTGCAGGGCCAATGCAGGACAAGTGCAGGGCCAGTGCAAGGCTAGTAATTAATCAGGCAGGGAGAGAGATAGGGAGAGAGATAAAGACCAGCTGCAGGGCCACAGTCAAGTGAAAAATGTCTGGCATGGAAAAGCAAAAGGGTTTCAGCCACACCTCGAGCTCCAAAAAAAAGAAGACGGTGGCACAGGGCAGCCGTGCCAAAGGACCTGTAGCTGGAGCTTCTACTTGTAGAACTCGCAATAGTTGGCCATGGCTGTTGTGGCCAACTCAGAGCTTTCCTCCTGCTCCACCATTTCACTTCAGCAAAGTCTGTAATTTTTGTACGTAATTTGTACGAGTTCACATAAGTTGCGTACCTTTAACAACTTACGTTCGTTATTAGTGCGCAAAACACCACATAATAACATATGATTTGTACGCAGCTTCGGAGAATAGATTCGTATGAGGTACGAATCTTTTGAAAAGTTCGACGAATATTTGGCAAAGCGAATTTTGGATCATTCGCTCATCTCTAGTCTACAGTAACAATTAACTAAGACTCCATGGAAGACTTCATTCCAGGTAGGATGTACCGTAAGTATTGATTTGCCCTATCTCTTGTACACCCTGGGGTGTCGGTCATGTGTTATAACATGGTAGACAGCCATGTTTTATAGCGTGATCAACGGAGTCTCCACCCCATTTAGGCTATTGATGTTAATTTACTTTTTAGTATTCAGTATGTGATTTGTTTATGCTATCGTATATTTAATTACACTTTGTAAATATATTCATTCTCTTAGCCTGTATAACACTTGGTGGCAGCAGTGGGATTTGAGCAAATGAATATGCTTATCGTTGATAGGTTGTTACATATAGAGAAAGTAGTTTGGACTTGCCACTCCAAATGGGGACCCGGGCATTCGCGGGAATTAATAATCTGCAGGTCCATTATTAAGGTTGCACGTTTTGTGCAAATCTGCTACCAGCTATGAGTAGAGCTATAGTAGGCTTGGTAGAATCTATCAACATTCTTTTGAAAGTTGTAGAACTAAGCAGATTCAAATGAAAATCTGTAAGACTCTGTGAAGTTAGAGCTTGCAGATTGTGGACATCAGAGCTACTATGATGTTAAGGGGGATTCTGATTAGTTGGAAAACAGAGCAGTGTCACGATTTAAGACAGAGTTAATTTAGGACAATAGCAAGAGATAGTGTCTAAGTATCTACAATGATCAGAATGGCACTTGTGTTAAATGCTCAGAAATTAACTGTTTAAGTTTAGTTTTGTTACCCTAATGCTGTGTGTGTGTCTAAGTAGGAAAGACCTATGACCATAGCAGTAGAGATTAAAGCAGTAAAGGATGGTAAGTTTGATACATCAGGGACTGTTTGTCAGTTAATGAATAGATATTTACCTAGTGTGTGCCAATAGATCTGTGGCTAGCACTAAGAATATAAAGGTGTTAGGAACATATCTCATGTTTACACAAAAACCAGCTCACCAAAAACCATCATACCCGTTCCAGTGACTGCAGACAGGTTTCATCCAACTACCAAAGGTGGGACAGTATGAGTTTGTGCTTGTCTGTGTGGATCTCTTCTCAGGCTGGCCAGAAGCATGGTCTGTTATCAAGGTGACTGCAAGGACCATGTCCAGGAAGCTCCTCTACTGGTATGTAGGTATGGTAAACTATACAAAGTGATAGAGAGACACACCTCCCAGCAGTAGGACAGGACATACTAGGAGCATTAGAGACAGAACAGGCTCACACACCTTATATCATCCAAGCTGAAGCTCAAGATTCAGAAGGCAGTGGCAGAGAATAAAAAACCCTGGACTGAATGTCTCCCTATTGTACCCTGCAACAGGAACTGATCCATATATATATATATATATATATATATATATATATATATATATATATGTCACAGAGTACAGGGATCCCTCAATATACATTGGCCACAGGATACAATATTTTCAACATACAATGGTCGTCCCGGAACCAGTTGATATTGTAACTTGAGGACTACTGTAGATGTTACTTTTTCCAGATCCTTATTCTTTACCCCAGCCCCATTACCCGAAGTATTCTGTGTGTATTAGTGTCTATGCATTGACCCTCACAGCACTCATCAGCCTTGCTATGTATTCTGTGTATTTTAATGGGGACATTTCTTGTTATCGTTTATTGTTATTTTTGTATGTTCTATAAAATGTGTTTTGTGTATTACCAACAAATCATCTCACCTATTCATGTCCATGTGTTTTCCTCGAGGCCCATAAATAATTACAACAAAACAGATCTGAAAGGTCTACAGCTCACTCAACCTATGCACAAGCCAATCATCCCCACTCCCTTCACCCAGAACAACAACAGAAGACGCCCTGTGTGTGACGGATGGAACCTGAACATTCTAGATATTTGTGTCTATTGCAGAAACCCCTCGTTATCATCGCCCAGTTAGTGGTAGGGAGAATAAGGGATAACTATGGCAGGGCAAGGTTGCAGAGTTTCCAGAGTCCCACCATCAGGGGCTGCTGGGATCATAGGGGTAGAATATCACAGATGAAGGGACAGGATACAGGAAGGGACAGATAGAATGTCTTAAGAGTTTTGTAAAAAAAGAGGGAAATTGTTAAAGTAACCGACTCCATCTTGTCACAATTATTAATGTAGCTGACTCCATCTCGTCTCTAAGCAAGCTTTTCCAAACTGCTTAAGGACATTCCAATGAAGGTGGGGAGGGGGGTGGTGGGCAACAAGACTTGTTTAGGTTGCCATGGGCTAAAGGCGAGACCACACAAACCTCGTCCACACATTCCACCACAACCTGCTCGTTCTGTCCTGACATGAGGCTATCATGCCCTGTTATCTATAATCTGATTCTTCAGTGTTCTATATCATAAATCTTTGATTGGCTTTGTGTTTGTGTCTTTGTGTATAAATAAACACTGAGGAAGGGGAAACCTGGACTCTATTGTACACCAACTCTGTGTGTGCTTGATGTCCCCCGGCCGGTGAATCGCTTGAACCTTGACAACTTCATTTTCAGTAGAGGAAGCTACTCTAACAAGTTTGAGAAGATATGTTGAGTAGAAAGATTATGTATTGTCTGGTATATGTATAAAGTTAAATAAGGTTAGAGAAGAAATGTGTCCTTGAAGAATGCCCTACCTTTAAACACGGGTTGGTGTGTCTGGGCTGTTAAGGGATATAGACTCACACAGTGGTATTTCATGGTCCCATCCCCCATACTTCTTCTAGTCTTATTGTTTAGCTCTGTTTATCTACCTTTGTTAAAGTCTCAGGAAAGTTGGATACATTCTTCTTAGTTAAGAGTCAGGAAAAGGGGGCTGACTGCTGCAGTGGGCTGATCCCATCCCCCAGCCTTAACAGAGAAGACTTGTTAAGAGACATATAGTTTGATAAGTCATATACAGTTTGCTAAGTCATATACATTCCTTAGATAAGGGATTTTGGATTCTGATTAATTTGCTAAGAAGGATCTAAAAGTGACTGGTTTGGATTGGACGGGGTGGGTGTATGGAGGAGTAAGACAAATAGAGTCTAGGATGGGTTTAGTATGTGCAAGTAACTTTTCTTTTTTCTTTCCCAGCAGCTAATTGTAATGTAATGTAATGTAACCCAGCCTTAAAGGGGTTTTCCGAGTTATATATATTGATGACCTATCCTCAGGATAGCAATAGAAAATTCGGACCAGCAATACATATATATATATATATATATTTTCATAAGTGCATATCCATAAAGCAAAACTATAGAAATACAAAAATATGGTTGCACAACATGTAATAAGCAATAGGAATAGAAGTAAATCTGGATATATGTGGCGCTATGCCGACTAAAGACAAAAGAGGAAGTCCTTAGTTACACATATTTGCAAATGCGTGATCATGCCCACTCACCAAACGTCACGGTAACTTCCTGTGGAGTGGGTCCCTACACTCATCTATGCCTCTGTTCAGACTAAATCCAAGTCTACATTATTCAGGGCGTGTGAAACCAGCTAAATAGGAACCCTACCAGGAAGTCCTGGGTGAATGGGCGTCGCCAGGTCCAAAAAGCTAAATAGGATTCCTATTTAGCTGGTTTCACACGCCCTGAATAATGGAGACTTGGATTTAGTCTGAACAGAGGCATAGATGAGTGTAGGGACCCACTCCACAGGAAGTTACCGTGACGTTTGGTGAGTGGGCATGATCACGCATTTGCAAATATGTGTAACTAAGGACTTCCTCTTTTGTCTTTAGTCGGCATAGCGCCACATATATCCAGATTTACTTCTATTCCTATTGCTTATTACATGTTGTGCAACCATATTTTTGTATTTCTATCCTCAGGATAGGTCATCAATATCAGATCGATGGGGGTCCGACACCCGGCACTCCCGCCGATCAGCTGTTTGAAGAGGAGGCACACGCCGTATCAGCGCTGCCTCCTCTACACTGTTTACATGCTGACCGTAACGGGGGTAGTGGTGAGTAGGTGTAATTACACCTCACCGCCCCATTCATTTCTATGGGAAGAATCGCTTCCATAGACTTGTATGGAAGCGATTCTTCCCATAGAAATGAATGGGGTGGTTAGGTTACTCACCACTACCCCCATTATGGCCAGCATGTAAACAGTGAAGAGGAGGCAGCGCTGATACGGCGTGCGCCTCCTCTTCAAACAGCTGATCGGCGTTGGTGCCGGGTGTCGGACCCCCGCCGATCTGATATTGATGACCTATCCTGAGGATAGGTCATCAATATATATAACTCGGAAAACCCCTGTAAAGGAAAATTATTATATATGTGTATCACCAATTCAGTGATATAAAATGATTTGGGTTTAACAAAAATTGTTTTATGATTATAACTTATATGCTGTCTTATAAGATTTTGATTGATTATCAGAAATTCTGGGTGTGGTGTGTTTATCTGTTTCCAGAAAAGCTGTTCAGTGGAATGTGAATAGGTGCGGCTTTAACCCCTTCATGACATAGCCATTTTTCACCTTAAGGACCAGGCCAAATTTTGGAAATCTGTCATGTGTCACTTTATGTGGTAATAACTATGGAAGCTTTTACTTATCCAAGCCATTCTGAGATTGTTTTCTCGTGACATATTGTAGTTCATTACAGTGGTAAATTTGAGTCAATATAAATCACATTTATTTATTAAAAAATCCTTAATTTACAAAAAATTTGGAAAAATTTGTCATTTTCAAAATTTTAATTTCTCTGCTTTTAAGGCAGATAGTGAGTCATCACAAAATAGTTATTACTTTACATTTCCCATATGTCTACTTTATGTTGCCATCATTTTGTTGATGTAATTTTATTTTTGGGGGACGTTAGAAGGCTTAGAAGTTTAGAAGCAATTCTTTAAATTTTTACGAAATTTTCCAAAACCATTTTTTAAGGACCAGTTCAGTTCTGAAGTCACTTTATGGGGCTTACATAATAGAAACCACCATAAATGACCCAATTTTAGAAACTACAGCCCTCAAGGTTTTCAAAACTGATTTTACAAATTTTGTTAACTCTTTCAGTATTCCACAAGATTTAAAGGAAAATGGAGATGACATTTCTAAATTTCACTTTTTTTGGCAGATTTTCAATTTAAATCCATTTTTTCCTGTAACAATCAAGGGTTAAAATCCAAACAAAACTCAAAATCTATTACCCTGATTCTGCAATTTACAGAAACACCCCACATGTGGTCGTAAACTACTGTATAGGCGCATGGCAGGGCGCAGAAGAAAAGGTGCGCCAGATGGTTTTTGGAGGGCAAATTTTGCTGGACTAGTTTTTAGACACTATGTCCCATTTGAAGCCCCCCTGATGTACCCCTACAGTAGAAACAACCAAAAAGTGCCCATATTTTGGAAACTAAGGGATAAGGTAATAGTGTTATTGATACTATTTTGGGTTACAAATGATTTTTGATCGCTTTATATTACGCTTTTTGTTAGGCAAGGTAACCAAAAATGGCTGTTCTGGCACAGTTTTTATTTTTTTTGTACAGTGTTCATCTGACAGGTTAGATCATGTGCTATTTTTATAGAGCAGATTGTTATGGACGCAATGATATCAAATATGTCTACTTTGTTTGTTTGTTTGTTTCGGTTTTACATAATAAAGCATTTTTGAACAGAAATTATGTTTTTGTGTCTCTATTTTCTGAATGCCATATATTTTTTATTTTTCTGCCGATCATTGTGTGTAGGAGCTCATTTTTTGCAGGAAGAGTTGACATTTTTATTGGTACCATTTTTGGGTACATATGATTTTTTGATCATTCATTATTATACTTTTTGGGGCAAGGTGACCCAAAAATTGGTAATTTTGGCACAGTTTTTATTTATTCATTTTTACTTTGTTCAGCTGAGGGGTTAGGTCACGTGAGATTTTTGTAGAGCAGGTTGTTACGGACGTGGCGATACCTAACACGTATACTTATTTTTATTTATTTAAGTTTTACACAATAATATCATTTTTTAAACAAAAAAATCATGTTTTAGTGTCTCCATAGTCTGAGAGCTGTAGTTTTTTTTATTTTTTGCGTGATTGTCTCAGGTAGGGGCTCATTTTTTGCAGGTTGAGGTGACGGTTAGATTGGTACCATTTATAGGGGCATATACCTTTTTGATTGCTTGGTATTATACTTTTTGTGATGTAAAGTGACAAAAAATTGCTTTTTTGACACCGTTTTTATTTTTTTTTTACTGTGTTCACTTGACGGGTTAGTTCATGTGATATTTTTGTAGAGATGGTTGTTACGGACGTAGCAATACCTAACATGTATGCTTTTTTTATTTATTTAGGTTTTACATAATATCATTTTCTAAACAAACAAAAAATTATGTTTTAGTGTCTCCATAGCCTGAGAGCTGTAGTTTTTTTACAAATTTTTTTTGGCGATTGTCTCCAGTAGGGGCTCATTTTTTGCGGAATGAGGTGAAGGTTAGATTGGTACTATTTTGGGGGCATACGCCCTTTTGATAGCTTAGTGTTGTACTTTTTGTGATGGTAGGTGACAAAAGAATTGCTTTTTTGACACTGTTTTTATTTTTATTTTTAACGGTGTTCACCTGAGGGGTTGGGTCATGTCATATTTTTATAGAGCTGGTTGTTACGGACGTGGCGATACCTAATATGTTTAGGGTATTTTATTTTTTTATTTAAAAATGTGAGTATATGGGGAAAAAATTGGATTTTTTTACACTTTTTTGAATCAGACCCACTTGGTTCTTGAAGATCCAGTGGGTCTGAGGGCTGTATAATACACTGCAGTAGGGAGCTCGGAGGGAGCTCCCTCCCTCTGTGATCCAGTGAAGCATCGGGTCGCTGCCAAGGCACAGCAGCAACCCGATGGGAGAGGGAGGGAGCTTCCTCCCTGTTAACCCCTTCCATACAGCGGTCCCTATGGACAGCGGCATGGAAGGGGTTAAACGGCTGACATCGGTGCCAGCACCGATGTCTGCCGTTTCAAGCAGAGTGTCAGCTGAGTGTTAGACTTGACACTGTGCTTGCATACGTTCGGCCATCCTGATTTTCACAGGGGAGAGGGGTGAGGCTACCGTCGGCCAGTCCGGGGGGGGGGTCCGGACTACTTTTAATACTTTTAATACTTTTTGCAGTCTCGGACAGCCGGTATCAGATCTTATCAGACGGCATTAGGATGCTCTGATTGGCTAGTCTGTACAACATCAAGAAAAGCTGGGTACTTCTGCAAAATGCTAAAGGGTATTAAGTGCAGAATATACAATACAATACATTAGTACGCCACAAAACAGCATTGGGTATCTTAGAAAGTACACAAATAAATGTGATTTTAATGGTGTTGTGATTCATTATCTACAAGTGACATTTAAAAAGATATACAGGAATTGCTATTGCTTAATGTGTTGAAGTATGAAGACGAGGATCTCTATTAGTTGTAAAATTGATATGTAGTTTTGGTTTAAAGTATTATTACACATTGAGTACTATTAATCTTAATACACAGATAATTAGACTAGGTTTAGAGTTTAGCAAAGTATATTTTGCTTCAGCAGAGGACCTCTATGGTACCATTGGAAAATGTTATTTAAATACAGTGTTGGGCCGACAAAAGTTCAAGGACTTTTGTTTGTTTTATTTGATCCATTTGAAACCACCCCATCAATGGCTTTTCCTGACATGGACTGAGTTTAAAATTATGGACTAATTTTTTTGGAACTGTTACAAGTATATCTTCCCTAAGGTTGTTGTAGGTTGTATCAGCTGTTAAGCAGAGTTGGGACTGGCAACCTCAAAAACGTCCAGGGGCTGCCCAAGTCAATGACACTAGGTGTGGTAAGACCGTTTACAGTGACCTGACTGTCACCCAACAAGAAAAGACCACTGGTCAACCACTGGTCTGCCATGCTGAACAAGGCCTTGCTGCTCGTAATACAGCTGTCCAGGAGTAGAACTCAAAGGAATTGTCTGCCCAAGATTACTTCCTGACCAACCAGCAGGGCTGATGCAATGATCTGCAGACCAGTGAGGGGGGGAGGTCCTTGTGTCAAAGCTCCTCCCACAGACAACGTAATGGACTGTCTAACACCCACTAATAAAAAGCTCTGAGACCTGCACTGTCATTACACCTGCAAAACACCTTCAAATAAATTAAGAGGTAATAGACTGAACTTTGTAACAACACAAAAAAGGTGTTCCAAGTAATTTTCTAAGTATTGATTTGCCCTATTTCTTGTACACCTTGGGGTGTTGGTCATGTGTTATAACATGGAAGACAGCTATGTGTTGTAGCATGATCAATGGAGTCTGCACCCCATTTAGGCTACTGATGTTTATTTACTTTTTATTATTCAGTATGTGAGTTTTATTTGTGTTATCATATAGTTAATCACACATAGTAAATATATTTATTCACTTAGCCTGCATAAGCTTTTGAATTCATATTACGTTAAAATTCACCTCTCAAAAATTTTAATAAAAAGTGCTCAAAAAGTCATACATACCCTAAAAAGGTATCAATTAAAGCTACAGATCACCCCAATTTTAAATATTTTAAGCATTTAAACACAAGAATAAAGATATAAATGTGGTATCACTGTTATCATACTGACCAGTAGAATGAAGGGGACAGGACATTTTTACCTCATAAGGAGCACCGTAAATGAAACCAACAAAACTATGGAGGAATTGTCTTTTTTTTCAATTTCCATCCCTTTTGGAAGTAAATGGTACAGTTAGAAAGAGCAACTTGTCCTGCCCCCCAAAAAATCTAAAAGTTATGGCTCTTTGTGACTTTTGTACACCGTTTTTTTGGAGAATAGTGAGTTGATAATTCTCTTCCGATGTTTTTTTTATTCAGAAACATCAGCACTATTGTCTACAATATGTTTTTTTCTGCTATTGATGTGAATTAGACTAGACTGTAATCAGAAATAAGCGTGTCACTGTTTCTGGAAAAAAAAGCAGAACCCTTTTTGAATTTCATACAGTACAACCCCTTTATTTTAATACTTCTGAAATAACTACACTGTTACCTAAGAATTCAATCATATGCAGCACAGTTACTACTTTCTTATCTTAATGTATAAAAATGTTCTTTCTCCAACATAAACAATTTCCATCTACATAATGTTTTATGAGCACTGTGATACATTGATGAGATTTTCTCTACCTTTTGCTGAGAAATGTGCTCATATCACTGTGTTATATATTATCTAATTATCTCACATAGACTGTTGTGCTGTGCAGGAAAATGCATATTAGTTATGAATAATTGATGATGGAAAATAATATCTCTGCATTGCTATACAGGGACAAAATATTAAACATGCGCAACAACTTTCTGTACTTTCTGTATTCAGAAATTCTGCAACTTTTCAGAAATATGCTTTTACATGTTCATCAAATATTAATTCAGAACAGTTTGTTATTAAAAGGGTTGTCCAGAATTGGAAAAAACTGGGTTGTGTCTAGTAATGCAATTTTACTCTGTTGAAAAGAATAGGGCTGAGCTGCAATACCACACATAACCTGTGAATAGGTGTGGCACTGTTTTTGGAAGAAAGCAGCTAGTATTTATAATTCTTTAGAACTCCTCTTACTTTTAGGGGTTTTTTTCAGTTAAAGTAATTTTACCTTTTATTCAAGGCACTTTTAAAGGTGGATTCACACATAGGTTTTTGTGGCAGTTTTTTTTAGTGAAAGCCAGAATTGGATTCAGCAGATAGTCTTTTCTTTATACATTTTCTTCCAACTGACTGCCCCGAAAACTACCAAAAAACCATGTGTGAATCTATCCCCAAGGAAACCTACCATGTGTAAAAATATGTATAAGAGGCCTCTGTGTGTATAAGCTATACTTTAATATCTTACTTCTGTAGTGATACAGTGGGAAAAATAAGTATTTGATAAACTGACGATTTTGCAAGTTTGCCCACCTACAAAGAATGGAGTGTTCTGTAATGTTTTTCGTAGGTACACTTCAACTGTGAGTGACAGAATCTTAAAAAAATGCAGAAAATCACATTGTATGATTAAAAAAAAATATTTACATTTTATTACATGAAATAAGTATTGAATACAATGGAAAAACAGAACTTAAAGGATATGGACACTTTGGTAAAAAAAAAATAATAATACACTAATTAATATATTTTGTGGAGAAAATAATTTCTCCAATTGGTTGACTTTATTTTTCTTTTTTCATTTTTGTTCTAAAGCTTGCTGTGCTTACTATGCAAAGCTGGCTGCTCTCAGTGAATTTACAGAGAATCTGTAATCTGACGGATTCTCTGTAATTCCTCCTTGCTCCACACGGGAGCGCACACTGTCTCTCCCTCCTCCACCCCCCCCCCCCCTTCAGAATGACAAAGAGATGCAGAGGGTCAGATATAACATACAGCTGACACTCTGCTTGAAAGAGCAGACATAACCCCTTCCATGTCTTGGTCCGTAGGGACCGCTTATGGACCATCCATTCAGGATGGCAGAGCCACAGTAGTGAGCAGAGTGTCAGCTGTAACATACAGCTAACACTCTGCTTGACATGGCCGACATTAGTGCTGGTGCCAATATCTGCCATTTAACCCCTTCCATGTCACAGTCCTTAAGGAATACTGTATGGAAGGGCTAAGTATCGGGCCACTGCTAAAGGCAGAAGCTGATCAGGCTAAGTGTACATGCAAATACACTGCAGTACACTATACAATGTACTGCAGTGTACTGTAGAGCCATCAGACCCAGGGGATCTTCAAGAACCAAGTGGGTCTGAGTCAAACATTTTTTTAAAAAAGTAAAAAAAAGTAAAAGAAAATCTAACTTCTTCCTATATGCACACATATAATTGGTTAAAATTTAAAGAAATAAAAAACATGGTGGCATCGCCACGTCCATAACGACCTGATCTATAAAAGGATCATGTTACTTTTACCACATGGTGAATGCCGTAAAAAAAAAAGAAAAACTATGATGGAATTACAATTTTGCCCCACCGCACTTCCCATAAAAAGAGTTATATGTACCCAAAATTAGTACCAATTAAACCGTTGCCTTATCCCGTAAAAAATGATGAGGTGACCTAAAACAATCACCCAAAAAATATAAAAATATGACTTTCAGGAAATGGAGACACAAAAATATGATTTTTTTTCCAAAAATGCTTTTATTGTGTAAAATAAAGTTAAAAAAAGCACATATTAGGTATTGCCCCATCCGTAACGACCTGCTCTATAAAAACATCATGTGATCCAACCCGTCTAGGGAACACCGTAAAACAAATAAAATAAGAAATGTGCCAAACATCACCTTACATCACAAAAAGTCATATGTGCCCCAAAAGGGTACCAATCAAACAGTCACCTCATCCTGTAAAAAATGAGACCCTATCTAAGACAATCGCCCCAAAAATATTTTAAAAAATATAAAAAATATGTCTTTCAGAAAATAGAGACACAAAGCAATGACTTTTTTTCAAAAATTATTTTATTGTGTATAATATTGTATAAATATAATTAAAAAATATAGACATATTAGGTATTTCCACATACGTAACGACCTGCTGCGCTGTATAAAAATATCACATGATCTACCCTGTCAGGTGAACATTGTGAAAAACAAAAAATAAAAACTGTGCCAGAACAGCCATTTTTTTGGTTACTTTGCCTCACAAAAAGCGTTATATATAATAGTTGAATGTTACTTATCTTTAATATGCCAGGTTGGCAGGCAGAGAAAACTTAAATTGCTCAGCATTTTCTTTACAAAATCAAGTTTGCTTTTCTATTACATGCTACATTTTGAAGTGACAAAAACAATTTTTCTACTCACATTTGCATTTCACTGCTCCACTGAACAGGCCAAACAGACTCCAGAGCAGGTGACTCTGCATATCATGCAAAGTATAGCTGCTTCTTCACTACAGCTTCCAAGACGGGAATGTCACCAGCCTGAAGCATACAGTTATGCCACCATATAAAGAAAAGTATTTAAAGGGAGTCTGTCACCTCATTTTCACCTATATAGCTAACAGCAGTGCCCCACAGAAGATTGCATACACATCTCAGACATACCCAGGGGAGCACCCAGGAATTTTTTCTAGGGGGGGTCCGAAAAGGAAAAAGGGTGTGGCGTCTTGTGGGTGGGGCTATTTTTCTCCACGCCCACATACATTAAAGACATAACAGCAGAGTAAAGTTGCGGCGCGCGTAGCGCCTCGCGGCGAAAAATAGGCCCCGCCCATTATTAAAAGCCCCTCCCATATCTAATAGACCACTCCCAACAAACACTACAGCTGAAATGATATGGTTGAGGCCCAGTTCTATACATCATATGGAGAGGGGAGGACGTGTCCTGGCTGCACTGCCTGCTTCACATTATACAATATACAACAGCAGGCTACACACAGCCAGGAAGATCCTCCACTCTCCTCCCTCCCCAGATCCTGCTCCAGGCCTGAGCGTCCCCCCCCACCATCTGCCACCTGCCTGTGCCCTGCTGACCCCCAATGGTCATCCTCACCCAGCTCTGAATCCTCCTTCTGTAAATGGCAGAGGGAGGAGCCGGAGCATCGCCTCTCCTACACAGCGCCCCACATACCTCGTACATCCAGTGGTGTCTGCTCTGTTGTAGATGTTCTCTTTCCTCATCTTCTCCATTCGGACCAGACCGCCATGAAGTTTTTTCAGCCATCTCTCGTCTCTGCAGAGATACAAACAGACATTAGTTTCCCACATTTCCATCATCTTTACATCTTCTGAACACCTCATCCTGCCACCCCCAATACTGTGCCCGCTGTGCTCCCCCAATACTATACTGCAGAAACTGTCCCCTGAAAAATACTACTACCACACAGATAGTGCCCCCTTTATTAATTATTGGCACACAGTGTTCTAAAAAAAGTAACAGTGCTCCACAAAATCCCACCAATAGAAATAATTATCTGCCAGACCACACTTAGTAGTAATAATGTCCCCATAGTGCCCATACTAGACATCATGTTCCCCATAGCCCCCCAGTAGTAGTAAAGCTCACAATAATATCACAGCTTAGTGCCCGCAGTTGAGCTAATATCCCAATAATGTATGCTCCTCTCCTCCATAGTGTTCCCCATAATATGCCAGTAAAAAATGCCCCTTCTTACTGCCCCATCACATGCCCCTATAGTGCTCCTCTCCCCCATAATGTGCCAGTAAAAATTGCCCACTTAGTGCCAGATGCCATAGTGCCCCCTATAAAGTACCAGTATAAAATGCCCCTTTAGAGCCACCAGATGACCCCATAGTGTCTGCAAATGATGCCCCTATAGTGCTGCTCTGCCCTATAGTACCTCCCATAATGTGACAGAAAAAAATTACCCCTTAGTGCCAGATGCCATAGTGCCCCCCCATAATGTGGCAGTAAAAAAGTGACTCTTTAGAGCCACCAGATGCCCCCAAATGAGGCCCCTATAGTGCCAATCTCCTCTATCGTGCCCCCTATAATGTGCCAGTAAACAAAATGCCCCTTTAGAGCCACCAGATGCCCCCATAGTGCCCCCAAATTATGCCAATATAGTGCCAAATGCCAGTAAGGAAATGGCACAGTACAGGGCAGGGAGGCACGGTACAGGACAGGGGGGCACGGTACAGGGCAGGAGGCAAGGTACAGGGCAGGAGGCAAGGTACAGGGCAGAAAGCATGGTACAGGGCAGGAGGCATGGTACAGGGCAGGAGGCATGGTACAGGGCAGGGCGGTACGGTACAGGGCAGGAGGCATGGTACAGGGCAGGAAGCATGGTACAGGGCAGGGCGGTACGGTACAGGGCAGGGAGGCACGGTACAGGGCAGGGAGGCACGGTACAGGGCAGGAGGCATGGTACTGGGCAGAAAGCATGGTACAGGGCAGGAGGCACGGTACAGGGCAGGAGGCAAGGTACTGGGCAGAAAGCATGGTACAGGGCAGGAGGCACGGTACAGGGCAGGGCGGCACGGTACAGTGCAGGGTTGGGCAGAAAGCTGGCTCCCTGGCTGGTGAAGGAAAAAGGGGGGGGACCCCCACGCCATTTTTTTTTTAAATAATGAAATTTTTGAAAAACAAATGGCATGGGGTCCCCCCCTTTTTTCCTTCACCAGCCAGATACAACCAGCAGCTGCAGCCTGGCACTACCAGGGTGGGAAGGGACACGGTTATTGGCCCTTCCCAGCCTAATGGTACCAGCCTGCAGCCGCCCCAGAGCCAGACCCTCAATTTAGAAGGTCCGGTCCTGCGGGTACCTGGCTCTTCCCGGCACCCCTGGTGGCGGTGGGTGCCGAGGTAATAGATGTTGGGGTTAGTGCTGGCCTGCCATACCGGCAAGCACTAAGCCCAGTATTAGTAATCAGGGCCGTCTGTAGATAGCCGTAATTACTAAAACTGTAGTATTGTAAAAAAAATGCACACACACAAGTATAAAACATTTTATTGAAATAAACACTCCTCCAGACCCCTGTTTGACCATTTTATTAAAAAAAAAAAAAAAAAGCTGGTCCGACGTAGTCCACCGAATCCGACGTAGTCCTCTGCATTCATGACCCTGAAAAATAGAAAACAAACACACAAACACAGACCACTTACCTCCTCCTGCACTGGGATAATACACACAGCGATGTCACTGTACAGGGATAATAAACACAGTGATGTCACTGTACAGGGATAATAAACACAGTCATGTCACAGTACTGGGATAATAAACACAGTGATGTCACAGTACAGGGATAATACACACAGCGATGTCACTGTACAGGGATAATAAACACAGTCATGTCACTGTACAGGGATAATAAACACAGTCATGTCACAGTACTGGGATAATAAACACAGTGATGTCACAGTACAGGGATAATACACACAGCGATGTCACTGTACAGGGATAATAAACACAGTGATGTCACCGTACAGGGCTAATAAACACAGTGATGTCACTGTACAGGGATAATAAATCTCAGATCAACACATTGTGCCCCCATCAGACCTCAGATCAACACAATGTGCCCCCATCAGAGCTCAGGTCAGCGTCTTGTGCCCCCATCAGACCTCAGATCAGCGTCTTGTGTCCCCATCAGACCTCAGATCAGCGTCTTGTGTCCCCATCAGACCTCAGATCAGCGTCTTGTGCCCCCATCAGACCTCAGATCAGCGTCTTGTGCCCCCATCAGACCTCAGATCAACACAATGTGCCCCCATCAAAGCTCAGGTCAGCGTCTTGTGGCTCTATCCGACCTCAGGTCAGCGTCTTGTGCCCCCATCAGAGCTTAGGTCAGCGTCGTGTGCCCCCATCAGACCTCAGGTCAGCGTCTTGTGCCCCCATCAGACCTCAGGTCAGCGTCTTGTGCCCCCATCAGACCAGCGTCTTGTGCCCCCATCACACCTCAGATTAACACAATGTGCCCCCATGTGCCCCCATCAGACCTCAGGTCAGCGTCTTGTGGCCCCCCTCAGCTCAACACAATGTGCCCCCATCAGACCTCAGGTCAGCGTCTTGTGCCCCCCTCAGACCTCAGATCAGCCCACCCAGCCACTTTAAAAATCATACTTACCTGTTCTGGCCGCCGCTGTCCTCAGGTTCCCCGCTCCACTCTCTTGCCTGCCGGCGCTCACTATGACCTGACGCTGCGTCAGGTCATAGCGTCAGGTCATAGTGCGCGCCAGGGAAGAAGGTGGAGCGCGGAACCAGTGAGGACAGCGGCGGCCAGAACAGGTAAGTATGATTTTTTTTTTAAGTGGCTGGGACCTGGGTGGGCTGATCTGAGGGGGGCACGGGGCCCCTGGCAGCGCGGCAGATATTAGAACATGGCAACCGCATCAAAGTGATGCGCACGCCATGTTCTAAGTATCGGACGGCAAGAAAACTCGGTATCGAGCTTCGGTACCACACTAGGTACCGAAACCGTACCGAGTTTTCGATATATTGTGCAACCCTAGTACAGGGCACGGTACAGGAGGCATGGTAAAAGACAAGGGCACAGTACAGGGCAGGGCGGCACGGTACAGGGCAGGGGGGGCACAATACAGGGCCGGGGCGACACGGTACAGAGCAGCACGGTACAGGGCAGGGGGGGCACAATACAGGGCAGGGGGGCACAATACAGGGCAGGGGGGCACAATACAGGGCAGGGAGGCACGGTACAGGGCAGGGGGCACGGTACAGGGCAGGGAGGCACAATACAGGGCAGGGAGGCACAATACAGGGCAGGGGGGGCACAATACAGGGCAGGGGGGGGGCACAATACAGGGCAGGGGGGCACAATACAGGGCGGGGGGGCACAATACAGGGCGGGGGGGCACAATACAGGGCGGGGGGGGGCACAATACAGGGCAGGGGGCACAATACAAGGCGGGGGGGCACAATACAAGGCAGGGGGGGCACAGACTCACCATTTTCTCTTGCTGCAGCAGGAGGTCGGCTGGCCGGATGGCTGTTCCGGCGGGAGCGAGGTCCAGCTGGATGGCTGTTCTGCCCGGTGGAAGGACTGGCCGGGCAGCCAGTCACATGGGGCTCTGGAGCGGGGGCTTGAAATGATTGGTGGAGAAGCAGCTTCCGCCCTCTGCTTCTCCACCAATCAGATACGACATTACAGCAGCGCAGAGGAGAGGTAGGAGAAAAACCTTTCTCCCCTCTCCTCTTTAGCGCTGCTGCCGCCCGCAAAACGAACCAGGGCCGCGCCGCCTGTGGCGATTGCGGTGTGGCCCTGAGGTATTAAAAAAAAAAATTTCTTTATGGTTCTAGGGGGGTCCAGACCCGCTGGACCCCCCCTGTAGGTGCGCCCCTGGACATACCTGTGTGCACTGTGTGTGTGTATTCCTCGTTCAGAAAAAGCACTTTTATTCTGCAGGAAAACAGCTCCCAAGTGCCCGGCTCTGCTGCTGCTGCAAACCAGACTGGAGGGGGGAGGGCAGCTTTAGCTGCTCATATCTTGGGCATTATATCCAGTCAGAAGATATAGCTGTTAGAAATCGAGGCAGGAGAGAAAGCTGTTTTTAGTTGCACTTTCAGCCGGGCACTTGGGAGCTGTTTTCCTGCAGAATAAAAGTGCTTTCTCTTGACATGTAATACAGACACACAGTGCACACAGGTATGTCTGAGATGTGTATGCAATCTTCTGTGGGGCAGTGCTGTTAGTTATATAGGTGAAAATGAGGTGACAGACTCCCTTTAACAATATAATGAATTCAGAACCGTAATTAACGATATCCAATGCAACTAATTACATAGTTAATACAGTTGAAAAAAGACACAAGTCCATCAAGTTCAACCAAGGGATAGGTGGGGATGCGAATCCCAGAAGGAAGTGGGACTCTACACAAGATTTTTACATGTTTCCATAAGCATTAATGTTATTTACATTTAAGAATTCATCTAAACCCTTTTTAAAACTGTCCACTGTTCCTGCTGTGACCACATCTTGAGGAAGTCTATTCCACAGATTCACAGTTCTTATGGTAAAGAAGCTTTGACACTTCTGGAGACTGAACCTTTTCTTCTCCAGTTGTAGGCAGTGCCCCCTTGTCTTTTCAGGGCATTTTACATGGAACAGTCTTTTACCATATTTTTTGTATGGCCCATTTATATATTTGTATAGGTTAATCATATCCCCCCCTTAGACGTCTCTTCTCAAGACTAAATAAATTCACTTATTTTAATCTTCCTTCATAACTAAGACCCTCCATGACCCTTATCAGTTTAGTCACTCTCCTCTGCACTTTTTCCTGCTTCAGCGCGTCCTTTCTATGGACTGGTGCCTAGAACTGAACTGCATATTCCAATTAAGGCCGCAACAACGCTTTGTAATATTATATCACTGCCCTGCGAGTCCATGCCTTGTTTAATACATGACAATATCCTGGTGGCCTTAGAAGCAGCTGATTGACATTGTATACTGTTATTTAATTTACTATCTACAAAGACACCCAAATCCTTCTGTATAAGTGACTGTCCCAGTGTTACATCCCCTAGGACATATAAAGCACAGAGATTATTACTACCAAGATGCATAACTTTACATTTATCCACATTGAACCTCATTTGCCAAGTTGATGCCCAATCACTGTCCAAATCAGCTTGTAGTTTATGGACATCATCCATAGACTGTACAGTACTACATAGCTTAGTGTCATCTGCAAAAATAGAAATGGTGCTATTAATCCCATCCTCGATATCATTAATAAATAAATTAAATAACAGAGGACCCAGCACTGAACCTTGGGGTACACCACTTATAACCCGGGACCATTCTGAATAGGAATCATTGACCACAACTCTCTGGACACGGTCCTTCAGACAGTTTTCAATCCAATTATAAACTATACTTCATAAATCTATAGACCTTACTTTACCTATTAAACGTCTATGAGGGACAAAAGCCTTTGCAAAATCCAGAAACACTACACTACTAGAAATAATAATTGTTACTCGCTGTATAATCCATCCACAATTTCCAAAAAAGTCAGATTGGTGGACTCCATTGGATGCATGCGATCACTCCATAAAGAAACAGGCAGTTATGAAGACTTCTTTTTACTGTTATCAGAAGGTTTTAATAATGGTGTGGTATGGAACCTCTGGAGGGAAGCTGATGTTAGAACTGATCCCATAATTTTCTGTGGGATCATTTCTCGCATCTGGTGCATCAACTGTAAGCAACATATGTTCCTGCAATGTTGGACTGGGATTATTTAGGCCCATCAGAGTACAATATTCTCTATAAACTCAAATAGGTTTTAAATCAAACAAATAGACCACAGTGGCAATTAATTAGTGCCAAAGACAGCTCAAAATGGAATATTTCTCCTGGACCTTTGGGGCCCTCTATGGCTGGGCCCACTGGGGCATTCTCTAGTACTCTAGTGGGCCAGTCCGATCCTGTGTTCCTGTGCAGAACAGAAAAATACAACATGCATAGACCGTATTTTTCGCCCCATAAGACGCATTCCAAAAAAAAGTGGGGAATGCTAATGAGCGCTTCCATTACGGGAGCGCTCATTAGCACCGGAGGACAAGGAAGCGGTGAAGACTTTGTACTTACCGCTTCCTGGTCATCGGCTGTCGGATGAGCTGTGCAGGGCTGCGCACAGCGTGAGGGCGCTCTGTGACCTCATGCTGTGCGCGCCGGGTCACAGCTCAGCCGACAGCAGTAAGAAGAGGATCGCGCTGGAGGAGAAGAGCGCCGGCGCCCAGGAGCAAGAGAGGTAAGTGGCGTTTTTATTTTATTAAATATGAGGCAATGGGGCTGACTTGAGGCAAAGGGGGCTGCTGGGGGGGGCGCTGACCTGTGGCAAAGGGAGCTGCTGGGGGGCTGAACTGAGGTGCTAGGGGCTAATATGACTGGAAATAGGGGCTACTGGGGGCTGAAATGAGGCAATGAGGGCATATGGGGGCTAATATGAGGCAATGGGGGCTGCTGGGGGCCAATATGAGAGGCAATGGGGGCTGATATTAGGCAATGAGGCAATGGGGCTGATATGAGGCAATGGGGACTGATAAGAGGCATGGGGCTCTTATCTGAGGTCTGATTGGGGGTCATTCACATTGTGGGTCTGATCTGAGGTTTTGTTGGGGACTTATTAACATTGGGAGTCTGATTGGACCTGAGGTCTGATTAACATTGAGGGTCTGATTGGTGGTCTGACCTGAGGTTTAATGAAAAATATTTTTTTCTTATTGTCCTCCTCTAAAACCTAGGTGCATCTTATGGGCCGGTGCGTCTTATAGGGCGAAAAATACGGTATATTCTTTTCAGCTATATCCAGTTGTGGACTCCAGACAAGTGCACAAAAGGGTACAGAAATATCATTAGTTGGGTCCAGCTCAGGCATGAAACAACTGGCCATTCACTACATAGTACAGATAAGTATATTCATTCTAAGCTAATTCACAAAAATGAAACCACTAAACGAATCCAAAGTTTGGATTACTTTGAAGATTGGTGGTGAAAATGACAGGAGGGATGAAAAATGGAGGATTCCATGACCTTCGGAGGGAGGGGGAGGGTTTGCCTTGATTGGTTCAGCGGCTGATATATGCATAAATATAAGCTAGATACTAGGGACACTATAGGAAGAGTGTAAGTAGAGAATGGGTAGATATAATCAGGTACATTTTAGTTTTTTTCAGGGAAAGTTAAGTTATTACAGAGTGAGGGAAGGACCTATAAGAGAGTTGTTTGCTGTTTTCATGGTTCATACAACTTTCTGGCAACTAAGTTGTACATTACAAACTCATTTTTTCTAAGTATGGTCAGCCAGCCAGCTTATAGGCTTATTGCCAGCACCTCAATAGAATACATTATGCTGTAAATGCTGAGCAATTGCCCCGTTTTAAAAAAAAATTGTAATTGGGCATCTTCAGCTCATTTCAGTTCATCGATATATCTGTGTTATTGAACGCATTGTATGATTACAAGTGTTCTGTTACAGCAAAGTTGCAAAGGCATTTTACTGCAAGACATTGTGTAGTCACAGCAAACACATTTAATTGCGCATCTGTCTATAAATTACAGAAAAAAAACACTTGCAATTTTGCTACTGTTTAATAATCTGTGTACCAGACCTGTGACTTAACATTTATATAGGGCTCATAATAAAATGTCTGATAAATGGAAGACTGCAAAATGAAAGAACCATGCCTCATCATCTGAGAGTCTGACTGTGGGTAGTAATGTAAACAGCAGTAGCAGCACTAGCTGTCAGGCCAGTAATACTAGACTAGTAGTAACATAGTAAGGAGTGGTTCACACCGCCGTTTTCAATTCCGTTATAGCTTACTGTTATGCTTATAACGGAAAATAACAGAATTGTAAGACAAAATTCAAAACTAAAACCTTTAGAGACATTCCGATTTGATCCGCCAAAAATAATGGTTCCGACTCCAATCAAGCAATAAGAATAACTCCCTGGATCAAAGACATTTTCAGAAATCTAATAACTATAACTAGGGATGAGTGAACCCATGGAAGTTCGGGTTCGCCGGGTTCGGCCGAACTTCAGGTCAAAGTTCAGGTTCGGGACCCGAACTTGACCCGAACTTCACCCCAGACCCCATTAAAGTCAATGGGGACCCGAACTTCACTTTAATATTAACATTCTTAAGACAAAATGCTAAATAAAATGGCCATTCAGGGGTTAAAAATAATTAAAAAAAACCTCACCTCATCCCCTTGATCACGCAGCCGGTATCTTTTTCTTTCATCTTTCTGCAGGACCTGCAAATGGACCTGCGATGACGTCACCGCGCTCACCATGTGGTAAGCGCGGTGACATCATTGCAGGTCCTGCTGAATGAAGATAGAAGAACCTTCTATGTGTGTGTGACTGCGTCTGCTGCTTCTGCAGCTGGGAACCAGGGCTGCCAACCAGACTTTTCCTTTTATCTGGACATCTTTTATGGACAAAATGGAATACCATAAAGAATGATAAAGATTATATGTAATACATGTATATAGCTTAATATACTGATAAGATCTCATTACCAGCACTTACTGTGAGCTGTAAAATTATGATAATTACCACCAAAAGAATATAGTCATGTACCACCAGCCTAAAAAAAAAAAACACGGATTCATCTATTATTTTTCATGGATACAGGAAAAAAGTAGATTATTTTTATGGACTGTCCAGAAATTTATTGATGGCTGACAACCCTGCTGGGAACACCAGATGTACCAATCATCATTGAAACAGGAATATTTCTAGAGAGAGGGCAGGTAGACTGCAGGGATAGTGTATCGCCATGTGCATCACTGTGCAGTGTACCAACATTCGGTGGGTCCCTCTGACACCTTGCTTAGTTGGCATGTCCCAGAAACTGCCTCTATGTCCTCATCTGTCCTGAACCTGCCTCTAGCTTTTGATGTTCCTTCTGCTAGTAAAGTAATGTATGCAGCCAGCTCTGCTCTGCTTTTCAGCAAGGATGAGCTTTGTGAGGACAGTCAGCAGACTTGGCCTGCTGCAGACTTCATGATGACAGTCGAGTGGGAGCACATTTTGCAAGAGGTCAGGGACGTGTGCAAGAGACAGGTTGAGGGTGACAGAACTGACTCGTAAACATTTGTAGATGATGATGTAGCCAATTGCATGTGGGAGCCGGGTGAAGAGGGGGCATCGTCATCATCAGGGGGCAAGGGTGGCAGCATGCCCGTGAGATAGCAGTTTGGAAGCAGTAGGAGTACTGGAGCCAAATGGTGGAGGTCTACACTGTCTGCTACTTGGGAGACTACCTGTGAGGAACACACCTGCCATGCATGGGGTCCTAAAAGCAGCCGCAAGCAGGCATCATGCACTGGTGGAGGGAAAATGCGATACTCGGCAATGTGGGAATATATTAGAAAGCCACTGGGGGACGTTAGCGTGGCACTGTCAGGACTAGCAGTACTGTGGGTCTCCTTGCCTGCATGGCTGGTCCATCCACTTCTGTTATTTGATATATGTGCAGGGGAGCCGGTCCTGGTTTTCCGCCTGACTCCTCTGCCTTGCTGTTTTATGTTTTGTGTGTCATCAAGCAAGTTCTGGGCTCTGCCTCTTACCCTGTGTTCTATTTGTTGCCTGGTGTGGCTGTCAGTCTCCCTGCACCTATCTGGTATTAGGGCGGGAGCTCTGGCAGCATTTAAGTCTGACATTTCTACCCTTTAGTTGCCAGTGTTTGGTTTTTCCTGCACCAGTGAACTTCTGCATTTATTGCCTGCTGTTGATATCCTGCTGTGTTATGACCTCACCTTCGTCTCATCCTTTCGTGCTTCATTCCTGGACTCCGTTCTGATATATATCCTCTGTACCGCCTACCTCCTGGTTGACCTCGGCTAAGTATTAACCTCCGCTTGCTTTTGGCCGAACATTTCCTCCCGGTGTACTTGGACTGTTGATTTCCTTGTGTTCTCTGTCGTAGTTTTTGTCTTAGGCCCCTCCTCCCTATTCAGGTTAGGGACCGCCGTCTGGTTGTCCGCTAGGGCCTAGCCTAGTTGAGGCAAGTAGGCAGGGACAGGGGATTTGGG